>JBBBDQ010001647.1:0-63044 GCA_037127315.1 Ascarosepion bandense
TATATATATATATATATTTTTTTTTTTAATGTTTTATTTATTGGAGTAGATAGACCCTTCTATTGCCCGGTTCACACTCTTCCCACATCTATTGAACAGGTATAGAGGCTCATCACTTGTTCTCTGTTCAGGAAGTGGTTTCCGACTCTTTTTTTCTTCTCAGACCTCAGTAATGGTGCTTCTGCGATTTTCCTGCGATGTGCGTGGTCGGTGGCAACGTCACTTTATTGTGAGCGTACTGGATTGGCAGTTTTCTGGTTGCTGTTTCCAACTGGGAGTTAGGAGCCCTACCTCTTGGGTAGCGTCAAGAACGGCTGCTCTGATCAACAGATGCATAATATCGGGGTTTTTGCAGTGCCATGTTGCACATGGACAGGTGTCCCGGCAGGCGCTTTCGGTCGGCAACCCTGAGGCCACACTTTGCTGCAGCCCGCACCAGTTCCCTTCCAGTGCATGTCGCAGCTAATGACCATTTGCCTCCTCTACTTGAGGTCTCTCTTCAACAACAACATTAAACATGAACATCTATATCTCCGCAAAAAAAAGCTAACCCAGGCAAATTAAAATCACCTAAACCTCTTAACATTTCCTTTACTAACATCTGGGGTATCCGAACCAACTTCTGTAGCGTTGAATCTTTCCTCCATCAAAAGTCCTCTGACATTCTAGCTCTTTGTGAGACTAATCTCAACCCCACCCCCATTCCCTCATCTGACTTCTCTATTCCTGGCTACCTTCCCCTCTTCAAGAAGGACTCCAATGTCCACATGCATAAGCTTGGTGTTTACGTCAGTGAACGCCTTCCTCTAGCTAGGATGATCTCTCTTGAATCCCTACATCATTCTTATATGTGTTTCTGTCTCTCCCTTGTAAGCTCAGTTAACTATCTCTTCTTTCTCTACCACTTCCACTTATCTCCCAACTGTTCCGTTCCTGACAGCATCTCCAATAATATCGACAAGGCCATTTCCTCCCATTCTTTTGCCCATATATTTGTGTTTGGTGACTTTAACGCCCATCATGTTGAGTGGCTGGAGAAGTCCGTCACAGATATTGCTGGTTTACACACCATGAATTTTTCAATTACTCAGTCCCTTATGCAGGTGGTAGAGTTCATCATGTGTTTCTGTATTAACCCTAATGGACATGACTCACTACTAGATCTCTACTTTACCTCCACTCCTGACTCTTGCAATGTCAAGCAACTCTGCCCTCTCAGAAACTCAGACCATGTGGTAGTTTCCAATAGCATTTCTTTCCACATTCACTTCACCCAAGAACATCAGACCAGCAGAATATCTTACTGCTACCTCTTTGGTGGCAGTAAGATATTAAAGGTTAAGGCTGGCATCGATGCTTTCATCCCTGCTAGGAATTTAAGACTTAAATCCCACTCATCCCCCAATTCTTCCCTGCCTGCTCAGCTGCCATCACTGACTGAAATCACTTCTTTCGGCTTTACCGGAGTCACGCGTTGGACCATAACAGGCGCCTTTTTGCCTTGGCTCGCAATGAGTGCAAGAAGATACTTAACGGAGCTAAGCTGATGTTTGCAGCCAGAATGAAGCAATGTAAGTTCAGCTCCAAAGACTACTGGAGGCTCTGTAAAAGCATGCTGAACACCAGTAAGCTGATTCCCCCCGACACTAATCAACGAATTTGAGGTCCTCACCTCTTCAACAGACAAGGCTGAGTGCTTCGCTCACAGATTCTCCACTAACTTGACACTGGACATGTCTGAAGTATCTGTACCCGACTACCCTCACCGAACCCAGGTCTAACTGATTGACATACTAATTACTCTCTTGGTGGTCTCCAAAATAATTTCTAAGCTTGATCCCCGTAAGACAAGTGGTGGCGATGGAATACCAATCATTGTCCTAAAGAAATGTGCTCCTGAACTCTCCTCTGTTCTCTCTAAACTCTATAACTACTGCCTCTCTGCTTCTTGCTTTCCTGCCTGCTGGAAATCCTCCTCTGTGGTTCCTATATATAAAAATACTGGAGAACCTTCTGACTGCTAATTATTGCCCTATCAGCCTCGTACCGATCTTTGGCAATGTGTTCAAAGCCATCATCAATACCGGGGTGATACAACATCTCTCAGTCCACAGACTCTTCTCTGACAAACAGTATGGTTTCCGCTTCACCAGGTCTACTACTGATATGCTCATGACCATCACTGAGTATATACACCAGGCCCTTGACAAGAACGGTGAAGCCCGAACTGTTGCCCTTGACATCTCCAAAGCGTTTGACAGAGTCTGGCATGCTGCCTTCTATGCAATCTGCAGGGCTATGGTAAAACTGGACAATTGTTTGACCTAATCTAGTCATTTCTTTCAAATCATGCAAATGACAGTAATATTGTCCTCCCAATACTATCACACAAACACAGGTGTCCTTCAAGGCTCTATTCTAGATCCTATGCTTTTCCTTATCTATATTAATGATCTCCCCAATGTAATAAGATCCCAAGTAGGCATATATGTTGATGATGCTATGGTTTACTCTCGTCTCCATCAAAAATCTGCTGAGGCTGACAAAGCAAACCTTGCTGCCGAGCTTGAAAAGGGCCTCTAATCTGTGGTGGACTGGAGTAAGAAATGACTCATAGATTTTAATGCTTCCAAAACGAAGCTGCTATCTATTAACCATCACAGACAATCATTCCTCCTGCCTATTAACATGGATCAAGCTTCTCTCCCTGAAAGCAAAACATAGCACCTCCTTGGATTAACTCTCACATCAGACCTCAAGTGAAAGAAAGTTGAAAGTGAAAGAAGTTTTTCCCATCTGAAACCATCCTGCACACATACAAATCTACCATCTGCCTGTGCATTGAATATTGCTGCCATATCTGGTGGGGTGCTCCTGCTGTCCACCTAGGTGTCCTTGACCAAATCCAATAGAAAATCTGTAATGTGATCTATCCCGACTTGGCAGCTAGGATACAGTTGCTTTCTCACCGACGCAGTATGGCTTCCCTGTGTCTCTTCTACAAATACTTTCACGGCTTCTGCTCTGATGAACTTAGCTCACTGGTACCCATTATATATGAATTTCCTTGAGCCACAAGATTAGCAACTAGGTCCCACCCTTTTACTGTAAATACAATAAATTGCAATAACAAATTTTACTCCATCAGCTTTTCTCGCATTTCCCGCCTGTGGAATTCCCTTCCGCATGCTTGCTTTCCTGACAGCTACAATCTTCAAGAATTCAAATGTAAAGTCAATAGTCATCTCCTGTCTCACTAACTTACATCCTCTCTCTCATGCTTTTTTCTCCATCTACCCCACTCTCATCGGTATTCTCTTCCTTCTCATACTCTCTTCCTGACACTCCCTGTAATCTGTCACACTTTCTTATAACATTCCCCCTACATAACCCCCTGCACAACAGTGGCAGTAAAATGCCTTGCTTGGGGCCACAAGATTATATATAAAAAAAATATAAGTGGTTTAAACTAATGGATATATATTCCACAGTTTACTATTTACTTTTTATAAGAAGTGCTCAACACAGAAGTAGAGCATTTATAGGTGTATAGTTATTGTTACAAAAATAGCATACAGCAACTCAAAAGCTATGAAGTTTTGGTGTTGAATACACCATCATCACTACCTGATGCTGTATTCAACATTAAAATTTGATAGATTTTGAGTTGCAGCGTTCAAAAAACCACCATTATGTGAGCGCTCTTACAAAAATGGTAAATGTAAAATCAGTTGCTGAAAACTCATGGTAGAAACCTAGGTCACGTAATAACTTGTTTACAAATGAAAAATATTGTAAAGTTCTACAATTGTATTGAACACTTTTTAAAACAAATGTGCAGTGCACTGGTCTAATTTTATTATGACCAAAAACTAAATAATTAAATATATATATATATATATATATATATTATAAAGATAAAAGATGTTCCCAGAAAAAGTGACATCATTTTGTAGTCTAATAGCATAGAGAATTGTCACTCAAATGATCTTAAATTTTAAGAAAACGTATAAAAAATAATTTGACTGTGTATTATTATTATTGTATTGTAGCGGCATTCACCCAGGACGGGTTGAGCCGGCATCCCCAAGAACATTTGAAGCGTCTCTCCCAGCGGCGGCCCACGATCGGCGATCTTGAGCCAGCTCCACTCCGATCTCTGCCCAGTCCCGGTTCCACCTCCGAAATCCCACGACATTTGGGCCCGAGATCGGCTCCATGTCCCCCTTCAGCGTGGCTGCCCACGTCTTCAGCTGACCCCCCGCACGCTTGCGCCAGCCCGGTAAGGGCCTCGGGAAGAGGCAATCGCGAATCAGCTCACCCGGAGGACAGCGCGCAGCATGGCCGAACCAACGCAATCGACGGAGTCGGAGAGCAGCCGATATCGGTTGAAGACGGCATGCTTGATGAAGGGTCGATGTCCGCACCCGATCAATCCGCCGGAAACGCAGGATGCGCCGGAGACAGTCATTGTCGAAGACCTCCACCCTCTTGAGGTCCGCCACGCGCACCGGCCACGTCTCGCAGCCATACAGCAAGATGGATCGCACAACAGCTTGGTAGACGCGGCTCTTTGTACGCAGGGCGATCTCCCGCCTTGACCAGAGACACTTCTGGAGGCGGTTGAAGGCGGCCCTCGCAAGGTTGATGCGACGCCCGATCTCATCGCCACCCTGGCCGTTCGGGACAAAAGACGAGCCCAGATAGATGAAGTGGTCCACCATCTCCAGGGGTGTTCCGTCGAGCAGGATGGGTTGTTGGGCCTCTGGAGGCAACAGCGCCGTCATCACCTTCGTCTTTGCAGCATTGATGCGCATGCCGACCGCGCACGCGCTGGTATGCACTCGGCTGATGGCCGCCTGCACCTCCTCGATGCTGTCACCAAGAAAGACAATGTCGTCAGCGTACGCCAGGTCGGTCACGGCCAAGTCGCGGCCCACCCGAACCCCAGTGAAGCCTTGAAGGGCGCTCATCAAAATCCAGTCAATAGCGTAGTTGAAGAGCGTCGGGGAGAGCGCACATCCCTGTCGCACACCAGTGCGGACCTCAAACGCCCCGGTCTCAGCACCGTAAGCACGAACACGTGTCCTCGTCTCCCGGTAGTAGGCCTGAATCAGACGCAGCAGCTTTGGCGGAATGCCATCGTCCCGCATGATAGTCCACAGAGCGCTGCGGTCCACCGAGTCGAAGGCCGCTGCAAAATCGATGAAACAGAGCACTGTCGGTTGTTGGTAAGACCAGCGCGTCTCCAGTATCCGGCGTAGACAAAAGATCTGGTCAGAGCACCCCCTACCCGGACGGAAACCAGCCTGGCTTGGGCGGGTACGGAGGTCACGAGCGAGTTGGAAGCGCTTCAGTAGCAGGACTGTGAACAGTTTGGCCGAAATATCGATCAGGCTGATTCCGCGGTAGTTGCTACATACTCGTTTGTCGCCTTTTTTGAAGAAGGGGAGAAGCACTGCCTCTCTCCAGTCAGCGGGGACGACCTCTGTGTTCCAGATCTTCATCAGGAGGCAGTGTAACCATGGCACCATCACCTCGGAACAGCTTTTGAAGATTTCAACTGGAAGGCCATCTTCACCGGGGGCCCTGTTGTTCTTCAGCTGAAAGAGAGCCACGCGAACTTCATCTGGCGTCGGTGGATCCGTGTTGCAGGCATATGTTGTTGCTGTAGATGTGCCGGCATGGACAGGGGTTGGTGCTGGATCATGGTTAAGCAGAGCACTAAAATGCTCTTGCCACCTGTCAAGCCGGGCTGACATATCGGCGATCGTATTGCCTGCTGCATCGACGAGAGTATCGCTCGCGCCCCGTGATGGACGGCTGACCCGGTTGAGAAGACGGTACAGCTTTCTGGTATCACCATTGGCTGAGGCCTGTTCCGTTTCTTCCGCCACTCTCCGCCAGTACGCGTTGCGGTCGTTGCGGACTGCTTGCGCCGTTCTGCGCCGTAGCTCGCGGTAGTGTGTGGATTGTGTCAGTCGCGCACGCCGTGCTCGTTCGGCCAGATCAATCGTCCCCGCGGAGATCCAATCGCGGTGCCGACGGCGGGTGTAGCCCAGATGGGTCTTAGCTGCATTTGTAACCTCTGTCTTTAGCGCGCTCCATTCCGCTTCTGGAGGTGCCTCCTCGTCCAAGGCGAGGCCGTCAAAACGGTTCCGCAGCTCAACACGAAAAGGCTCAGCAACCATCGATTTGAGTTTTGATACATCAAACCGGCGGGCTGATACATCAAACCGCGGAGGAAGACGCTTCAGGCGAAGACGAAGTTTTGCACGGACAAGAACGTGGTCGGAGCCGTTTGCACTCCCGGTTTCTGCTCCTCTATACGCCCGACAGTCAAGCACGCAGTTGGCCCAACGGGACCGCACTAGGACGTAGTCTAGCTGGTTCTGCGTGTGACCGTCGTTTGAGTTCCAGGTCGCCAGGTGTCCGCGCGGGTGGTCGAAACGTGTGTTGCTGACCACCAGGCGGTTTGCGGCCGCAAAGTTGACGAGGCGGTCGCCGTTGTCACATCGGGTCCCCAAAGCAAACCGACCGAGGATGTGTCTGGATGTGTCGTCGCCTGGCCCCGTGCGCGCATTCCAATCACCCGCGACAACCAACATGTCGCGGCGAGGAACCCCTCGGACGACCTGCTGGAGCCGGCTGTAGAACGCGTCCTTGGTGGCATCGTCTGCATCAAGGGTGGGCGCATACATGGCCACCACGGAGATGTTTGTGATGTGGCCCTTCAGCCGAATCCTGGCGAGGCGCGGAGAAATTGGCTCCCACTCCAAGAGAGCCGCATTTGCAGATTCTGCCAAGGCGATGGCTACGCCCTGGCGCCCCGTGTTGTCCGACACGCCGCTGTGGTAGAGATGAAAGTTCCTGTCGACCCCCGGGACCTTGATCGTGGAGTGTCCGGAGTCAGGGACGCGGACCTCTGAGAGGCATGCAACTTCAACTCCATAGTTGTACAGCGCACGCATGGTTAGAGCTTGCACTCCAGTATCCCGCAGCGTGCGCACATTCCAGCAGGCGAAGTAAGACGAACGCCTGCGTGGAAGTAGTCTGACTTGCTGATTTAAAATGATCTTAAATTTTAAGAAAACGTATAAAAAATAATTTGACTGTGTGCACTTATCTCAATGGAAATCTGCCAGGCAGATGAATCAGCCAGACCAGTGATAATGACATGTTGTTGAAATGGCCACCATGTTCATCTGACTTGACACCTATGTGAAAGAACAGGTCTATATCTCCTGACTCTTTGTACAAGCCTAGTGGAACTTAAGCAGAGAATCACTGAGGTACTGGAGAATGTTATGCAAGACATACTGCAGCATGTTTAGCAGGTGCTAGACTATTGACTTGATGTGTGTCATGCATATATTAAACATTCGTGAAATCAGTTATAAAACTACATTACTTGGTATATCTTGTTCAAATTTTCATAAAACGTGACTTTTATTTTTCAACATGAAACCTATTTCATTTTCCTGGGATGTGTAGTTACTAAGATATTTTAAATTATATCAATTTTTTCAGGACACCTTCCATATATAAAATGAAGTAGTATTTACATTATTTACACTGCTTGGACTATTGTCTTCATCTTTATTGACATGTTTATGACGTTTCGACAGTTATACTTCGGCCTTCTTCAGGTGCGAGGATCTTCAAACTAAACCCTTTATTTCCATCACTGGAGTATATCATTCTATGTGCAAAGCCACTTCTAGATGCCTTGTAGTTATCTCCCTTTAACTCAACTCTATATATTGTTTTGATCACTGCTGCTGTAGCCAGGTATTGAACTCACAACTCTTTGGGTCAAGTCACTGCATGTGATCTTATAATGTGCAGACCTTGTTTGGAAAATAAAACTTTCCTATACCTCTAGATACATACATCAAACAATCTATATATTCAGTTATAAGTAAAAATGAAATCCATCCTTGATAATAACTGGGACTAACCAACGCCTATATTCACCGAGCCAAAGTCGATATAGACGTTAATAACTTAGAAAGTTGAGTTAAAGGGAGATAACTACATGGCATCTGAAAGCAGCATCATGTTGTAGTATTAGTAGTAGCAGTCCTTCCCACCCCCATCCTTCTGGTTGCGGACTGGCCGTTATCTTCAGTTCCGGTTTGTAAGCATAAGGGATTAATTATATGCGACTTCATTCTGTCTTATCGTATTCAATCATATACAGATCCCTTAACTAAATAACACATGGTGTCAGGAGTGGGATACTAAAAGTAAATATCTCACAGACATCCACGGTTTACAGTGGAAAATTGATACACGGATATTTAAAAAAAAAAAAATAACGAACAGAACAGTGCCCACATGTGTTCGGTCGGTCTACACCGGAACTCAAACAAAACGGCATTACTCACAGTGAAAAGTGAATCTACGGAGTCATAGCCTGGTGAAACAGACACAATACAAAAAAAAAAAAAAAAAAAAAAAAAAAAAAAACTATCAAAAAAGAATCACAGCAAGAATCAAGCAAGACTCTCCTAAGGTAAGCAGTTTATTCGTCTTATAAAAAACAAATTGCCAAAACTGTTGCATCGCATCATCATTATTCATAGTAGAAAACAAACTCTTACCATCGTTCACTGTGATATTTCGTGAACGAAGAAGAAAAAAAGAAAGATTAATTCTTAGCACATCTAATTGCTACTGTTCCATATTAAACATGGCTTGCCAAATACCTCCCCCCTCCATGGATTGGCAGAGTACCAATCTACCAAAAGATTTTGACAGATTTGTGCGACAAGTTATGTTGCATTTTAACGGACCACTCAAGGACGTCAGTGGCAACGTAAAAGACAACTATTTATAACTATGGTCGGGTGTTGAGGGACAAGATGTGAGCAACACATTTGATTTTGAGGCAGGTGAAGCACGTAATGTAGAAAACTACATCAAAAAATTTCATACATACATAGAGCCGAGATCAAATTTTTGTCTCTCAAGGTACCAGCTTCTACAGTGCCGGCAACAGCTTAACGAACCAGCCTATGCATTTATGAAGAGATTAAAGCAAATCATGAAGCAATGTGATTATGATCCTCCTGTCGAGAAAACTCTTTTGGTAGAACTTTTCATTTTTGGGCTAAACCTTAAGTTCACATAAAAATCCTTACTCAAGGAAGGAAAAAATCTTAGCATTGCAGAGGCACTACACGTTGCAGAGACAGAAGAGGCAACATTAAAGCAGGTAGAAGCAATACAGCTCACCACACAGGATGCCCTACAAATCCCCGATGAGGAAACACATGATGCTCATGCAATAAACTCGGGGAGAGAATATTTTAATAATTGCAGCTTTTGTAAAAGAAGCCACTACAGAAACGAGTGTCCATCAAAAGGAAAAACCTGTGGTAAGTGCTGGAAAACAGGACATTTTGCAATTGTCTGTCGCACAAGAGACATGAAAGACTCAACCCATAAACGTGATGGGCCCCAAAGGATAAAAAAAAAACACCCAAAAACAGAAATGCCTACAATATAACCACAACACACAGCAATGAGGAAGATGATCACTCACCAGGAGAGGCATATTTCAATAACATAACAGGGTCCGAGACAGCAAAACCCTATACACCAGCGAATGCAACAGAAGCATATGCCAAAGTGAGAGTAGAGAACAAAATATCTCAAGTGGAAATAAAAGCAAAGGTGGACACAGGAGCTATGAGTAACCTTATCTCTTGGAAAGTTTTCAAACAACCCAAAAATGTCCACCTCCGGGACACTCCAATCCGTCTACTTGCCTTTGGGGGTGTCCCAATCGACCAATCAGGTGTGTGCCATCTAGGTGTCAGATACGGCGATAAATTCACAAGCGCTTAGTTCCACATGGTCAAGAATAAAGGACCCACGCTGCTTGGCCTCCAGACTTCAAGGATCCAACATATCAGAACCTTCGCATACCAGCCCAACTAAAACAGTGCAATCTAAGCCAGAAGGAGACGTCAAAGAGAGCACATACTCAAGGAATTTGCCGATGTGTTCAAAGGCATCGGGTGCCTGCCAGGAGAGTATAGCATTAAAGTTGACCCGTCAGTACCCCCAGTAGTACATCCACCCCGTAGAGTCCCAATAGCCTTGAGAAAAAAGTTCAAAGCAGAGCTGGATTACCTCGTAAACCAGGACATAATAACTCCAGTGACAAAACCAATGCCCTAGGTCAACTCTTTTGTGTGCGTCACAAAAGCCAATGGATCCATCAGGCTATGCCTGGACCCCAAAGACCTGAACAAGGCAGTTCTATGGCCGCACTTTGTAACACCAACATTTGAGGAAATTATCTCCAGGCTCCATAGAGCAAAATGGTTCTCAATAGTTGATGTGAAATCTGGCTACTGGAACATGAAACTGGATAGGAAATCAAAAGAACTAACCACGTTCATCACCCCTGAGGGACGCTACATGTTTAAGCGTTTCCCAATGGGAGTAAAAAGTGCCCAAGATGAATTCCAGCGGGCTATGTTCAAGAACTTCCGAGACATCAAGAATGTTCTCTTGATATCAGATGACACCATTATCATAGGACTTAAGAGCATGGCAGTGACCATGACAAGGCACTCAGGGAACTCCTAGAAAGAGCTCGGTCCCGAAACTGCAAGTTCAACCCAGACAAATTAGTTGTCCATGCACAAAAAAATTCCTTTTTCGGTCACATCATATCAAAGGACAGTGTTAAACCAGACCCAAAGAAGATAGAAGCAATTGTTCGGATGGAGTCACCAAAAGATGAAAAACAACTAGCAAGCTTCCTGGGACTAGCGAACTACTTGAACAAATTTTCACCACAGCTAGCAATGCTGGCCAAGCCGCTATGAGACCTTCTGTCAACAAAAACACAATTCATCTGGACAGAACAGGAACTGACGACATTCAACAGCATAAAAGAGGAAATAAAAAAAGCAGTTATGCTCAAATATTTTGACCCCAAAGCACCAATTATGATACATCATCAGCTGGGCTAGGTGCAGCTCTCATCCAAAATGGGATGCCAGTCGCTCTAGCAAGCAAAACCCTGTCAAGCCCAGAGACAAGATACTCCAACATAGAGTGTGAAATGCTAGCTGTAGTCTTTGGATTGGAAAAATTCCACCACTACACCTGGGGCCAAGCAGTAATTATCCATACAGACCATAAACTGTTGGAATAGCTCTAAAAATTCTCGCACAAGCATCTCCAAGGATGCTACTCAAAATACAAGGCTATGATTTCACAATCAAATATATTCCAGGAAAAGCCATCCCGATAACAGACTGCATGTCCAGAGTGTCACCAGGCCCAGGTGAACCAATCAGTGATATAGATATCAACATCCACCGACTGAATGCACACCTCAACACATTTACTGGCCCGTACAGCAGTTTTCTGGGTCGGTATCAACAAGGATATAGAGCATCTAGTGGGGAACTGTCCCACATGCCAGAAGCACCAGCCCAGTATCCCATCAGAGAAACTACATCAGCACGAGACCTCTTCTTACCCATGGCAGCATGTCAGCACAGATATCTTCAATTTAGAAGACAAAGAATTCTTGCTAGTGGTGGATCACTACAGCCGCAGCCCCTTCATACGCCGGCTTCACTCTACTACATCAGCCGCAGTGATCCGACAAATGAAACTTCTCTTTGAAGAACGGGGCGTTCCAGAGATAGTCTACAGTGACAACGGGCCACAGTACTCCAGTACAGAATTTGCAAACTTTGCCAACTGCTTCAACTTCAGACACACTACCTCATCACCACACCACCCTCAGTCAAATGGATTTGCAGAAAGGATGGTGGGTATCTGCAAGTTGCTGATAAAAGTGCGAGAAACGGGCACGGACTGTCATCTTGCAATGATGGCTTACAGGGCTACACCAATATCAGCACACATCAAATCCCCTGCAGAACTATTGAAAGGAAGACCCATGAGGACCCCACTTGTCTCAAAACAACAAATAGGGGACAAACAAACAAAGATAGAGTTAGAAAAAAGCAAAGAAAAAACAAAGAACTGGTATGACCGAAAGAATAATCGGCAACACTCACAGTTACATGCCAGCCAACCTGTTCATGTTCAGGACAACAGAACCAAGCTCTGGGAACCAGGAAATATTGTGCAGATCGCTGCAGAGCCATGGTCATACCTGGTAAAACTCGCTAGTGGAAGAACTCATCGCAGAAACTGGCACTCATTAAGGCCAGCAAAAGGCAAAGTAGATAGCACAAAATGTCAGTGTCAACTGAAAACCTGTTGTGGCACACGCCAAGAATTACACCACCATACTACTGCTCCTATACAGGACCCAAGACCAACTGGTGGTCACCCATCAATCACTACAAGCATCGGACCACCAATCCCGTCCACCCCTGTATACAGTGAGAACACACATGCTAAGCTGCGCAGATCCAGCAGATTGAGCAAACCCCCACAGAGACTCGATCTGTGACAGCAGATGAATGAGCTATCCTCAAATTACCCCCCTCCCCTAACCACTCCCGGCCAATACAGTCTAGTGAACTCCTCCTTCAATAAAGAGAAGGGGATGTTGTAGTATTAGTAGTAGCAGTCCTTCCCACTCCATCCTTCTGGTTGTGGACTGGCCGTTATCTTCAGTTCCAGTTTGTAAGCATAAGGGAATAAACATATGCGACTTCATTCTGTCAAATCGTATTCAATCATATACAGACCCCTTAACTAAATAACACAACACATCACACATGGAATGAGAATGATATACCCATGAATGAAAATAAAAGGTTCAGGTCAAAATTCCTAGCACCTGAAGAAGGCCAGAGTGTATAACAGCTGAAACATCATAAACATGGCAATAAAGATGAGGAAATTAGTCCAAGCAGTATAAATAATGTTTGCAAGAAAAAAGAATCTATTTATTTCTACAATAGTAACTGCATGTGTCATGCTTTTGAAGTATTTTAAGAAGTATAACTCATACATTTTCCTTTTTTTACTTACCTCTCTTCAAATGAAATTCAACGGATGTTGATTAAGCAAATTATATTGCTTAGTTTGTACTAATATGGTTAATAAAATATTGATATAATTACAAGTAAAAAAAGAAGACGACGACAAAAGAATAAGAAAAGAGGAAGAAGAATGCTCCTCATCATATAAAAATATATATGCTAAAGAATTTGGTAAAATTGTAAAATATAAAAAACTAAAAACAGAATTTGCATGAATATCATATTTAAGCAAAGCCACTATTCAAATAATAATAGAAAGACTAGGAATTATGAAAAAATATTGATACACATTTTTTTTTTTTAATCATTTCACCCCAAGCAAGGCATTCCACTGCCACTATTGCGCATGGGGCTACATACGGGAAGGTAAAGAGAAGGAGTGGTTAGACATAGGGAATGTCAGGAGGAAGGTGACAGATGAGTTAGGATACCGAGGATGAGGGTTGGGCAGATGGGAAGAGTGTTTGATAGAATGGGAGCAGGTTAGTGTGTTAGGAGGTGTCTATTGACCTTACATTTAAACTCCTGGAGATTGTAGCCGTCGGGGAAGAAATCATTTGGAAGAGAATTCCACAGTCGGGAAGTGCGAGGAAAGAAACTGTTGGAGTAGAAGTTGCAGTTGCATACATCGGTTTCACTGTAAAAGGGTGGGATCTAGTTGCTAATCTAGTATCTCGTGCAAATTCGTATTTAGGGGGCACCAGTGATCTAAGTTCATCGGAGCAGAAGCCGTGAAAGTATTTATAGAAGAGACACAGGGAAGCCACGTCGCGCCGGTGGGAGAGAGACTGCAGGCGGTCTGCCAAGTCGGTATCTATCACATTACAGACCCTCCTCTGAACCTTATCGAGAAGCCCGAGGAGAATAGCAGGGGCACCAGACTAGATATGGCAGCAGCATTCAATGCACGGACGGATGGTAGATTTATATATGTGCAGGATAGATTTAGACGGAAAATCTTCTGGGCCCTACACAGAAAACCGACTTTCATAGCAGCGGATTTAGCAATGGATTCGATATAGTCATTCCATTTGAGGTCCGCTGAAAGTGTGAGACCAAGGAGGCATAGTGTTTTACTCTCTGGGAGGCAAGCCTGGTCCATGCTAATGGGAGGTAGGTGAGATTATCAATGATGGTTAATTGAGAGTAGCTTCATTTTAGAAACATTAAAATTTACTAGCCATTTCTTACCCCAGTCCACTATGGATTAGAGGTCTTTTTCAATCTCGGCTGCAACGTTAGCTTTGACGCCTACACCAGATTTTTGGTCGAGGCGAGAGTAAACTGTGGTGTCATACTTGGGCTCTTATGGAATCAGGGAGATCATTAATGTATATCAGGAAGACTGTAGGACCTAAGATGGAGCCTTGGGGGACACCTGCATTTGTATGGTAGTTCTGGGAGGCATGTCCGTTTAATACCACCTTCATTGTGCGGTTAGAGAGGAATGACTGGATTAATTGAAACAAATGTCCAGTTATACCATAGCTCCGCAGTTTACATAGAAGGCCAGCATGCTAAACTGTGTCAAACGCCTTAGATATATCCAATGCAACGGTTCTGGCTTTGCCATTCCTGTCGAGTGCCTGGTATATGTACTCGGTGATGGTCGTTAGCATATCAGCAGTAGACCTGGTGAAGCGGAAACCATATTGCTTGTCCGAGAGGAGCCTGTGTGCTATGAGATGCTGAACCACCTCGGTGTTGATAATGGCTTCAAACACTTTGCCAAAGATCGGAAGAAGGCTGATAGGGTGGTAATTTGCAGGGTCCGAGGGTTCTCCAGCATTTTTAAATATAGGAACTACAGAAGAAGATTTCCAATAGGTAAGAAAGCAGGAAGCAGATAGGCAGAGGTTGTAGAGCTTAGAAAAGACAGTGGAGAGTTCAGGGGCACATTTTTTTAAGACTATGGTTGGGATTCCGTCACCACCGCTCGCTTTGTGAGGGTCAAGTTTTAAGATTATCTTAGAGACAAGCGAAGGTGTAATGCGGACATCATTCAGTTGTGCCTCAGTTCTAGGTGAGAAGTCGGGTGTAAAAACTCCAGATGAGTCCAGACTCAAATTGTTCGAGAATCTGCGGGCAAAGCATTCAGCCTTATCTGCTGGGGAGGTGAGGACCTCAAATTTGTTGATTAGCTGGGGTATTGTGGACTTGCTCTTGTTAAGTACTCTTTTACAGAGTCGCCAGTAGTCTTTGGCGCCAAATTTAGAGCATGCTATGCGTTGCTTCATTCTGGCAGCAAACAGCATCTTAGCTTCGTTAAGTATCCTTTTACACTTATTACAAGCTGAAGTGAAAAAGCACCTGTTTTGGTCCAACGCGTAGTTACGATAGAGTCGGAAGAAATGATTCTGGTGGGCAATGGCAGCCGAGCAAGCGGGTGAGAACCATGGAGACGAATGAGATTTAAGCTGGAATTTCCTAGCAGGGATGAAGGCATCGATACCAGCCTTAACCCAGGAGGAGACCTCGGATGCACATTCTTCAATGGGAAGACTAAAAACATTTTTCCAAGGGATGTCACAGAGGAAGTCTCGGAATGAATCCCAGTCTGCTCTTTGATAGCAGTAGGATATTCTACTTGTCTGGGTTTCATGGTGCAGGCGGGAGTGGAGTAAAATATTGACGGACACTACAGTGTGGTCAGAGTTTCCGAGTGGGCAGAGTTGTCTGATAGTGCAAGAGTCTGGGATGGAAGTGAAGCAGAGGTCTAGAAGTGAGTCTCTTCCGTGAGGGTTGTCGGAGAAATGCGTGGGGAAGTCCACTACTTGCGTAAGGGATTGGGTGATTGAAAAGTTCATGGTGTGGACACCAGCAGGGTCAGTGACAGCATTCTCCAGCCCCTTTGTGTGGTGGGCGTTAAAGTCACCAAACACAAATACATGAGCAGAGGGATGGGAAGAAATTGCTTTGTCGATATTGTCAGAAATGATGTCAAGTAACGAACAGTCAGGGGAGGAAGGAGAGCGGTAGAGAAAGAAAAGATAGTTAATCGAGCAGAGAAGTGAGAGGCAGAAGCACATGAAAGAATGATCTGGGGAGTCAAAAGATGACACCCTAGCTAAAAGAAGGTGTTCGCTGACATAGACACCAAGCTCATGCAAGTGAACATTGGAGTCCTTCCTGAAGAGGGGAAGGTAGCCAGGAACGTAGAACTCAGATGAGGGGATAGAAGGGTTAAGATTAGTTTCACATAGGGCTAATATATCAGGTGAGTTATTATGGAGGAATGAATCTATGCTGAGGAAGTTGGTGCAGATGCCGCGTATGTTAGTGAAAGAGATGCAGACAGGTTTGGGCGTTTTCAAATGAGCTGGTTTAGTTTTGCTATTATGTTTGCATTTTTCCATAGTGATTCAGTTAAAAAGAGGTCTTAGAATAGAATCAGTTGGTCAATCGTTTGCAACTTGTGAAGGGTGGATACTGGCACGGCCTACAACATAATGTGGCCTCGGGGTTGCCCACCGAACGTTCATGCAGGGACACCCGTCCATGCGCGATATGGCACCACAAGAACCCCGGTATTATTCAACTGTTGATCAGAGCAGCCTCTCAAGACGCTATGCAAGAGTTCGGGCTCCTAACTACCAGTCGGAAGCAGCAACCAGGAAACTGCCAACTCGGTACCCTCAGAATGTAAAGACGTTGCCACCATACTCCGTAACTGCAAAGAGCTTCCAGCAGAACTAACACTAAGACCGGAGAAGGGGGATGAACTGGGAACCCCTTCCTAAACAAGAAACAAGGCAATCACCTCTAAACTCATTCAAAAACAACTAAACAATATTATTTACTTATTTAACACCCATTCAATTTTATTTGAAATCATGAAAATAATATTACATGATCTATGAATTTTTTTCACAGGTTCAGTCATTAAAAATTACTCTAGTAATTCCTAGCACCTGAAGAATGCCAGAGTGTACAACAGGTGAAACATTATAAACATGGCAATAAAGATGAGGACAACATTCCGAGCAGTGTAAATTATGTGGATTTTGAATTTTTAAAAAAAAAAATAAATAAATAAATAAATAAATAAATAAAAAATAAAAATTACTTTGTCACCATCTGGCTGAACAGACGAACCTATGAAAGTGTAAATAACACTGTTGCAAAGGTTTTCTAACTGGGTTGTCAAATTTTTCCTTTGATTTGTTTCATTAAAATTCTTAAGATCTGAGTCTGTAACAATGTATCTGAATGTCCAGAAAGTGGTGTAATTTGCAAGATTTTCAACTGAAACAAGAAAAATAGAAAAAAATTAAATATTTTATTGAGTCATATTTACATCATTAAATTAATCTATGTAAAACGAGAAGGCCAGTGCCATCAAAAATTATGGGAAAATATTCATATATTGATATGACATTTAAAATGATGGCAACATATTATTGATGGACCTACTATATTGAGTATCTTTGATAAAGACATAAGAAAAAAAACTTTAAACATGACAGGGCATATATACACAGAAATTTACAAAACTGGCATTAGCCGACATATTTGAATTCTTATTTAATTAACATTTTTGTTTGGTAAATTTTTGTTTTAGGTCCTGAAAGCTTTATCTCTTCAAATTTTTTCAAAAAAGTCTTAATTCCATGCAAATGTATATGCTGAACTCAAATCAATAATTATTTTTTGAAGATACCTACCTTTATTGTTGTTAATGACCAGAAAAAAAAAGAACTTCATCTCACTCTTTTTGTCACCCACTACTGTCACTCAGACAAGTTTTTAACTGCTGAATGACTTTTGGCATGAGAAACAAATTTCAGCCTATTTACTTCCTGTACTGAAATTAATACACAACTTTTTCTTTTTTTTGGGTACTCAATTTTAGCAGAAAGTTCCATGTTTTTGCATGATTTTTTTTGTTTTTTTAACGAATGTTAACTTTCAAATATATGAAAGTATAGAATTTTTTTCCTTTTTTTTGGTATTTAATTTCAAAAGAAAGTTAACTTTCAAATAGATAAAAATAAGTGATAAATGTAGTCTCACTTAAATTTTTTCTGATGAAAGTTAACTTTCAAATATATTGCATGTTTTTTCCCCCCCTTTTTTTTGGTACTTAATTTCAGAAGAAAGTTAACTTTCAAATATGAAAGGAAGTGATAAGTGTTGTTTAATTAATCTTCAAATATATTGAGTGTATTTGGGTGTTTTTCCTTTTTTTTGGTACTTGATTTCAGAAGAAAGTTAAAATCTCAAATATATGAAAATAAGTGATAAGTGTAGTTGTATTTAACCTTCAAATATATGAAAATACTTATAAATTATAAATAACAAAAAAGAACAAAATAAGTAGTACAGTAAAGCATTTTTTTATAATTAGCATTGAAAATAAAACAATAATTACATCAATTGGAAAGGAATTTAAAAGTTAAAAATGGAAAAAATGACATTGACAATTTTTAAAAAATGCAGTAGTTTTCAGAAACTTATAAATTGCAGAAGAAGGAATCATTTTCAGAGTATATGAAAAGCAAGTAGAGAAAATGTGAACAGTGAAAAACTCCTCCTCCTCCTAAGAAGAAGCTGAAGCTGGAATACTTGCAGTAAATGCACAAAAGAAAGGCTGAAAGAATATAAATTAATGTTCATGTATTTAGTATGCAGGTGGATAATGGTCGCAAAATAACTTTAATACCAAAAAATACTTGCATTAAGTAGGGACAATCAGAACTAAAAAAAAAACTATGTGAAATTAAAGTAGTTTGATGGATCAACCATAAAATAATGGGTTTCTTTCAGGGGACCTTTGAAACTGGTACGTGGTTTGAAGTAATTTCAGTTGTAGTGGTAGCATCCCATAAGGATCATGTATTGTTAGGCATGGAAAGGTATTTCCAAGCCCCCATAATAATGCCTTTTGCTACAAGGGAGAAGGTGTGGTATAAGAAAAACTAAAGTAGCGAGTTCGGAAGAGGCAAATTTCCTGTTACAGAAAGGAAGAATACAGCCATAATTGAAAAGAAAGGGAAGTTTATTTTGGCACATGCTGATGTAGGATTCTCTTGGAGGATATGGAGATGAAAGGTCAAGAGCGTGAAGAGGAAAGTAGGTGCAATAATTGGGGAGAGTAAAGAACGGAAGTGCAGGGAGGGACAGAAAGTTGCAGAAGTGAGATTTAGCAGATGGAATTAAGTGAAAGTGAAAAAACAGGTGAGTATGAGGATGAGGATGAAGAAAGACAGAGGGTCGCTGTTGAAGAGACAACAAGAAAAGCCAACAGAAGGACAGTATAAGAGAAAAGTGAATTAGAAGGAGTGACAGGAAGATCAAGAGTGTATGACCGATCTGGTTTACGGAGGGTGTAGTATCCCATGCAAATTAGCCCGACACTATTTAAATAGTAAGTAGCTGACAAACCGGGCAGCAATCCATTGTGTCACACTTGACAAAGAGATCTAAGTCACGACAATTGCTACATGCAGAGATATTCGAGACTCAACAGTAAACATCCATCAAATCACACATATACATAAAATCTTAAAGGAAAAATATAACAAACACAATATGGGAGAATGGATCGTACACAAAATAAGCACACACAGACATATAGGAGGCCATATATGCACACAATAATATACAGTACACGCAATAACAGTAAACTAAAACTAAAAAATAACCGAACTAAAGAAGAAATACAAATAAAAATTAAGAAAAAGAGTCTATATACTTACAGTCAAACATAATTCAAAATCACAAAAACTTTCAATAAGTTAAAAGTTAATAATTAACGATACACACAAAAAAAAAAAAAAATATTATACAAAAATAAGAAAAGAGGTTCATAAAGAAAGGATTCACAAAAGACAAAAAAATCATCATAAATGCACAACGGTCTTTGTTAGTGAAGAAAGGATTGTGATTTCCGTTTTACCAATTGAAACCAAATTTTGGGGAGAAATGCAAACAGGTAAAGCGGGAGGAGGTACAAAATACAGTTAGTTTTACGCGGATGTGTATCATAGTGAAATAAATTTTCAAATTATAAAATTAAAATAATCTTGAAAGTGAAATTATGATCAAAATAATTAAAGGGAGACAACTTCAATGGTTTTAATGCAAGCTAAATAACTCCGTGTAATTTATGCAGGTTTGGTTAACGAAAAATTATGAAAATCATTCTATATATATATATATATATATATATATATATATATAAATAATTCTGTGACTTCTGTTATTCTAAAATAGCCATACATCGATCAATTGAAACCAAATTTTGGGGTGAAGTGCAAATAGGTAGGGTGTACAAAGTTTGATTTTATTAGTGTTTGTAACTTAAAGTACAATAAATTTTCAATCTTTTAAAAAATTAAGTTTCATTATTTCACATAAATAATACTGCCATTATTTTAAAAACAATTTAATGATTAGAATACTTATTTAATAAAAATGCAATATTGTTTACTGCATATCTTTTGTCTAAGGTTTTATATATATATATATATATATATATATATATATATATATATGCAAGAACCCAGTTTCCAGTTTGCTCTGTGTTTGCAATATCTCAAAACAAATCACAAAGCCAAATGCTTCAATCTCAAAACAAATCACAAAGCCAAATGCTTCAAAATGTTGGAATTTGGTTCCAGGAAGAAATATTTACACATGAACAGTTATACATTGCATACTCAAGAGTAAGAAATCCTAGGAACTTATTTTTTTGCTGTTGAAAAAGAAAAAAATTTCTTAAAAAAATAATTTGATATGAAGTTATGGTATAGACAAGGTTTAGACAATAAATGAATAAAGGCCAGTTTTTATTAACTATACCACCATTTTATTTTTGTTTATATATTTATATATTTTTGTTCTTATTCTATATGTTTTTATGATATCTATCTAATCTGGATAGAGTGATTCCCTTTTAACATGACGGGGATAAAGGAAGGACCCACCATTTTGATATTAAGTGAAACAAACATGTTTTTGATTGATCCATACTTAACGAACACAACATACGTATTGCTGTGTTCAGGTTACAAAGGATTTTTCTTACATGTAGATGGAAATGAAATAGAAACTGATACTTAACCTCAGGAAAAGACAGTTGAAGTTTCTGGGACATGTAATGAAGAAAGTGGGTTTGGAGAAACTGATGCTCACGGGATGGATAGAAAGGAAAGAGACAAGGAAAAGCAATGCACAGCATACCTGATGGACTTGAGCAGATGGATGGTAAAGCAGGTATTGAGGGGAATAACAAGAGAAACTGTATTAAGAGCAATAAGGAATAGGGAGATGTGGATGGCTATGATCACCTATGTCATGAAGGAACATGGCACATAGAAAAAGATATGAATATTCATGTAAATCTAGCATGTTTGTTTCTATGTGTGTGTTGGTGTGTCAGGTGGAATGTAATATCAGGTTGCTGTTTGTGCTCTGTTATATTAAGTTTAGGGGATTTGAGCGTGTGGATTGTTATCTTGAATTCATTTCTTGGTATATTCTCTTCATGAAGATTATTTAAGCACATCTCTGATTTGTACGGAGGTAGTCGTCTTTTGGCTGGTTGATATGTTGATTGAATCTCTGAAGATTGACTCAAACTCCACACATACAGTGGGAAAATGATGGACCAACTGGTATGCATGTGTTCACTGTTCTTTTTATATCTACTTAATGCCTATGCATTTCTGATTTGAATTTGGCAGGAGTGTTAGTCATTGGTTGACTCCACATGACATCAGTTGACCATGTAAGCTATGTCTGTGTTATATCTAAGTTACCAGAAATATGGAAGAATAGACATAAGGAAAAGATGTATATGTTGAGAGAAAAGGGGAGAGTGAATTTCTGTCACTTTATTAGTAAAGAGAAAAAGTTATATTTAAATATGCTTTACAACTACCTATCTACTCACCACAAAGTCCTATGAAATTAAATTAAAGAATTAAACAGTTAAGTAGGGTTACTGTCAAATCATTTTTCAAAACAAATCATCTTATTCAAATGCCATTGATTGGTTTGCCAAATTACATGTAGAGTTTGTAAATTCCAACAAAAAATTTTAGGGTTAACAATAATACTGTGAGGATTTCAACACATGTCAGCAATTGGCCAAAATATTCTAGTCTACTAAACAGAAATCCTATGACGATCCTCAGTCATTTATTTGATAATGAAGATCTAATGAAAATGATTAAAAATTCAGATTAATTCTTTGTAACTAATTCTAACTGAAGGCAATTATTGACAGTTTCACAGTAAATCCCTTCAGAAAGTTTTGCAAATGACCAATTAACAAATTTGTCGCCTGCTGCCCATGCCTTTAATTATGAGAAACTAAAGAGGATAAGAATGAGAATTTTGTGCTAATTTTGACATGTTGAGAAAACGAAGCCACTTTAAGGCAACTCTACTAATCTGCTGAATAAACAACATAGCGTATAGAAAAAAAATCCCCAAACTTAATAAAAACAAATTTTCTGTCAAAATGTTTGTTTTTTATTATATGTGAATGATTATCATTTCTGTCCTTTTTTATTTTGTGTCTTTGATATGTTTCTTGTATAAGCCATTATGGTATTCATGTGAATGTTCATTATTTTATGTTGTTATTACATCTATCTAATCTGGATGGCGTGATTCCCCTTTGAACATGACGGGGATAAAGGAGGGACTCGCCATTTGATATTAATCGAGATGACACTTTTTTTTTTCATTGTTTAAAAAAAATCAAGTTACAAACAACGCTCTGAATTCTTAAGGCATTGTTTTTGATTGACTGTGAGCAAACGCGGCATCCGCTTTGAACACAGCTTTCTCATTGACAAATCTTCATGCAAAATGGTGAATACTGCCTTCTGATATGTTCAACTTCTCTGCTATCTCATGCAACTTCAATTTGCAATTGGCCAAAACGAGTTTGTGGATATTTTTGGTGTTTTCCAGGGCAAATGCCTATTTTGGGCAACCTGAGCATTCAGCATCATTTGTGTCTGTATGATCACTTTTAAAGTCAGTATACTACCTCTTAAATGTTGTTTCCAACAGAGCAGAGTCCTAAAAACACTTATCAAGTCATTGCTTTGCTTGATAGTATTTTTTCCCATTAAAAAGAAATTCTTTATCAAAACATGATATTCAGGTTTTTCCATTGTTTTAAAATTTTGCAGCAGTAGCTTCACTTAAATAACTGTAATTTGTAAACTAATAATCTGATTGGGCCCAAATTTTGTCACATACCATTTGAAGGTTATTATTTCATAAAAAGCCTATGGATTTTTTATTAATGGCACCATCTTTATGTTGGGCCCAGGATTTATTGAGTGATGTGTTACTTTAGATGCTCTAGTTTTTCAAGATTCCTTCATAACCTACTGACTCACGTCAAATACACTTATTACTAATTGCCTAAATTATGTGATGGGCAGTTTTTGAGTATTATATGCAGCTCGTGAGAAGTTAGTTGCTGCAACCTATGCCGAAGCAAATGGGAACAGGGTAGCAAGAAAAAAAATAAGGGATCCACAA
Source organism: Ascarosepion bandense (assembly GCA_037127315.1). Classification (NCBI taxonomy): domain Eukaryota; kingdom Metazoa; phylum Mollusca; class Cephalopoda; order Sepiida; family Sepiidae; genus Ascarosepion; species Ascarosepion bandense. The sequence continues at coordinate 23,508 of JBBBDQ010001647.1, forward strand.
GCAAAACATCAGAGAATGGCACTAACAGTGAAAAAGTGCTACAGAGACAGAAGACCGGAGTACTGTAAGGATTTCAACACTGGCCAGCAAGTCACAAAGAATCTCTAGTCTGATAAATAGTAACCCTACAACCATTCTCACAAGCTAGCTTGATAATGAGAAGAATGTAAATACTATTTGAATTTCAACACGTGTCAGCGAATTATCAGATAAATCTCATACATAGCAATTCTGTGGTCATAGTCATTGTATTGATAATAATGTTATAATCTTAAAATCAAGTCTTTTGATTTGTGCTGCACAAATTTCTACGACTGGCTGAATGTGAACACCCCAAAACCCAAGACTGAACTAAAAATTTCAATTTCATCATTTGTCGATGAGCTTCACACATAACTTTTGTTTCACTTGCACACTAAAAAAAAAAGAAGTACAATGTAGAATTTTCACCAATGAAACCCGATCCCATCTAAAGAAACAAAAAAAAATTTTTTTAAATCCAATCTGATCTGAGCCTAAGAAAAGAATATAAAAACCCATCAAAGGAACTTCTTTGGCAGCACACCAGCTACATTTCACAATGCTAGTCGGGACATGACCTTCTATTTCCAATGACACTCGCCAAAGACTGTTGCCACAGTACGTCACAACTCACTCTCCCACCGTGTCTCTGTGGATGACTATTGTGATTACTTATCTCTTTCTTTCAATAAGAGACATTCACACAGATTTACCATTTGTAGTTTTGTTATCACAATTATTTATTTTCTAAACCTTTATTTCTTCTTTGTTTTGCCACCATACACTTAATGCAATAATTAGAAGAATCTAATGAAAATAACAAAAGATTAATTCTTTGTAACTAATTCTGATTGAAAGGCAATTATTGACCATTTCCCAATAAACCCCTTTTAACAATTGAGAAATTAATTTAAGTGGGGTAACATATGTTAAACAAAATAAATTTTAATTTTTACCAAGATTTTATAAAAATAATGATTTCAAAATTAATTTCAGTCAAAAAAGATTTTTAACCAAAATTTTGAACCTTTTAAAAAGGGTACAAAAATTAAAAAAAAAATTACTTTGGTCTTTCCTCTTAATAATAGCAAACATTTTGACAATAAAACTTTATTTTTATTAAGTTTGGGACCTTTTAACATCATACTATGCTGTTTTCTCAGTGAATTAGTGGAGGTACCTATTTTAAAGTAACAAACATTGCTAAAGATGGAAGATAGTTAAAATAATGATAATCAATTGAAAACCCATCTTTTTGACATTGCCAAATTCCTTATTATGTTGTACTGTGATATAATTACTAGGATTTATTAATGAAATACATTCAAATTCTCATTCACTCTAATGGTTATGTACATGTTTGTGCATGCATTCAGTAGTAGTTAGCATTGTAGTTTAATAGACACTGTGTGACAGATACAGATGCTGTAGAGATACAATTTGGTTCTTTGGGAAAGTTTTGTTTCTTTTTACCAACAATACAAACAAAATTAAAATTTTTGATTTTCATCTGTTTTATTATTAACAATTTAGGGGTCCAGACTGAAAACCTCCATATTTTATAAAAATTGAAATCCAACAGAAAATTGAATAACCAAACAAATAACAAACCATAGGTAGTTTTCTGATGTATATATATCTATATAACAAACAGTTGGAATTTATTTTACAAAAAAAGTAATGATTTTTTTGTGAAAGTAATTGATGCAAAAAGTTCTTTATTGAAAGGAATAAAATGAAAGCTTTCACATTAATGTTAATATAAACACAGTTCAAATCAACAGATGGTTTGGAAGATAGTAGTAATTGTTTTAGCCCAGAGTCTTTATAACTTTCTTTCTAAATAGTAATGCATAACAAGTCATATAGGCAAAGGGGAAAAGAAGATAATGATAGAAAAAAAAAACTTGACTGACTTTGAAAGTTTCAGTGTGCTGCTGACTGTTGATGTCCATGTTTGACAGTGCAAGAAATGATGAAAAAGAAAGATTAAGTAGCTGAGAAAGCAAGAAAGATCATAAGTAAGAAAGAACAGAGCATCCCGACTCATCTACTTCTTTCCTCTCTTTATATTTCTCTATTGTTCCAAAAGTTGAAATTAGCTCATATTTATATCCAAGCATTAGATCAGAGAAAAGGCTCCAAAACTTCTGTGAATTTTCTTGTCTTTTGATTGGTCCAAAAATTGGAGATTGTAAACTTTTGGTTTCCTAAAGCGTCCACATTAAGGTCAGCCTACTGTTTGTTGAAAAAGATTTTGTTATTGGTTATGTAAAAAAATATCTGAATGGCTGTGGGTGTGAGCAAAATGTTGGATTTTCTGAGCAAAGTTTGAAAATGTGACAAAACTGAGAAATGACCAGTGAATATTTGACATATATAGGGATAATGATGAAAAAAGACATGTGTTTCTTTTTTAAAGAAAACAAGATCAGGAATTTATTTACAAATTTAAACATTTGAAGTACCTTGTTTCAGGACAATCATGCATTAAAAGTTTGTAGTTTTGATAAATTGTTAAGAAGAAAAATGTTCATATTAAATCAACGGACACAAAGTCATATTCCAAAATGCTTAAAACAACTTGAGAGAGAGAGAGTTTTTCACATAATTTATATGGTTGTATTCAATATTAGAATATATATTTTCATGTACTTGGCTTAGGAGGTGAATGGAGTTCCTTGAAGTTCCCCAGCTCTCATTAGAGGCTGATAATGTATCAGCATGTAATTTGACACCAGCGTTATTCAGACGCATGGACACTGCCTTTCTCTCACTCTTCTGTCCTTTCTGGTTGATTCAACTTTCTCCTAATTATATCAAAAAGCATTTTGACATTGACTCATTTCTTTTTCTCAGTTTGTAAGAAACTACTTATTCCTATTTTGCATTCACCACACAGTCAACAAAAGGTGAAATACCAGCATGGATCAAAGAGAAAACAAAAATTCTGTTTTGGATATTTTGGCACTCACTGGTGTTAGGTAAGTGACACCTGGACATCTTTGCAGTTACACCCGACTTTTCACACAACTGACTAACAGATTAGATCTTCTGTAACCATGACTGATATCAACTGCCTGTGAACCTTTTCTGATTATGGCCAGACTATATCAGCCTATGGCCAGAATTCCTTACCTTCTGAGTGTCACTTGATCCCAAAAGTTTATTTATAACAAAGAAAAGCACTTGCCATTAGCCTGTGTTTACTGCGGCAGGTCGTGGAAATAGCAGACAAGTATTCAGCGATGTTTCTTTGTTAGCCATGTAAATTACTGTTATATTTAAGCTGAGTAAATTGTGCTGCAGAAGATATTAGCTCAAAATGAAAAACCAGAGAGTCGGTTTCGAATTCCAGTTAAATTTGTTGTATTCACTAATGTGCAAATATGATTGGGAAAGGTATTAACCCATCTCTTCTCTAACCAGAATCAAATAATAGAACAGTTGACCACAGAATACAATGGCAACTTACTGCAGGAAAATCTTCTACGCAGTCAGTCATGTCTCTTTCAAGACATGATTGACCAAATGTGTATCATGTATGCCACTTAACTGACTGACTGAAAAAAAAAAAAACAGTTCACTTCCAGATGTTTTGCTATAAATACAATGCTGGGTGTCTGATGTTGGACAGACTTTGAGGGCTTGCTGGTCCCATAAATTCCAAACCTGAAGCAGCACCTTCCTCACTGTACCAAAGAGGTGGGTGAAATATTGATGACAGTAGTTGCAGAGACTGGATATAATTTAGCCTATGCAAATGAGCAACCATTGTTACAAAGACCATGTGCGACATCATGCCAATGTGGAGGAAGGGTGGCATATAAATATCTTGGTTTTGGGCTTTTTGGAATGGTAAATCAGCTCACAGTATGTTTCATGTTGGTTCAAAGTTTATTTTCTGAATTTGCAATTCGTGTGCACTTTGTTGCAACTATTGGCAAGTTGGTGACTGCTTGGAAACTATTGTTTCGTTTTGTTTTTTGACAGAATGTGTTGTTGACCATTTGATGACTATTCTGCTGCTGTCTACTGTAGTTATGTTGCTTAATCCGAATAATTCCTTAAGTTTGCCACAACAATATATCAATTTTATCCTAGTTATCAAGAGATGCAAGTTTCATTGCTGCCATTTGGCAGCAATGAAACTTGCATCTCTTGATTTTACTGTGCTCATAAAACAGCAATCACTTTAGGTTCAGATATTATTTATAGTTCACATTACCAGGTGAGTGTCACGAGGCAACTGACTGGGGAAACATTGTGCTACACATTACACACTATTTTTTGTTCATTTTGTTGACTAAATAAAGAATACGAGTCCCCCGCTAGCCAGCGGCAGGCACGAGTCCCCCAATAGTCAGATAGTTCTCTCACTAAACAAGTACAAATTCACTGTCTACTGTGAATGATAGATTTGAATTTATTGACTGTAAATGGGTGATTTTATTTCAATGACTGTAAATGAAAGATTTGACTGCCCTGCCCATAAAGGAATCAAGTACAAAAAACAATTACTAATGCCTGACATTTTCTCAGTCTTTTATGTAATCATATTTGCTTAAGAATGAATAATGTCGACAGATTGGGGAGCATGTATACAGGCCATGACAGGAGGAGATTCATGTGGCTAGAGTGGAATCAATAGAGTGGTGCATGTAAACCAAGGGAGACAGATGAGGACAGATAAAGTGAAACACAAACAGACTTAATTTGATGAAGAGCTATAGACTGCTATAGATAAAAAGATAGATAGGAACAAACAGACTGATACATTGTAAACATATTTGAGGCTTTCCCAAGCTTTCCGCCAAGTGATGATTACCCCATGTTGCATATCGATTCTTGATCTTGTGCCAAAATCTGGGAAAAGTTCTGCTGCTTGTTTATAAGGTAATTAGATGAAAGACAAACACCATGTCAAGAAATAAGAATGCAAACTGCTTACCCATATCATACGTACATGTTTTATTTTGGGCTTTTCGTGAATAACACTTTGGACAACTATGTTAATCTAGCAGATCTGTTTTTTCTACTTTCATCCCTTTTTCTCATCCATACATCATGTCTGGATGGCAATATGAATGGGTGGCATTGAAACAATGCAAAAAAAAAAAAATACTGTCTAATGCCACAGGCAAACTGAAACTGGCTCACCAATCCTAAGCATGCGTGTTAATATAAACCAGCATCAAGAAATACTTATTGTCTATTCTGCTGTTACTTGATCTCTCTCCACCACACAAAATACATCATCCCCTTCTTTACTTTTTCAGTTCCCCCCTTTCGTCAAAATGGATGCTGCTTAAAAAAAAAACACACTTTAAAAAGAACTATTTTCTGTCTAAGAAACAGAAACAGTTGAGATTAAGATAAATCCACATTTTTTCTATTTTGGTGATCACAGAATAACAATAACTGTATATACAAGTTAAATATGAAAAGATTGAGACAGATGATAGAATTAGATTGGGATTCATTAGTGTTAATAAAAAAATCTTACTTGTTAAATATTTCCTACCTATAATGGCTAATTAGCTACATGATACTAGATTATAAAGATTATCTATGGAAAAATGACTTACCGACACAATCACCCAAGTTTGTTGAAGGAGACCAGGCATTATTTCCAGTGCAAGTGGCATTCTTTTCCTTGGTGCTATCAGAAAATGCAAAACCAGTATCACAGACTATCTTGCAATTCATGTCTCCAAAAGGGGAAGAGCATATTTTCTTAGAATTGAAAGCCTGTCTCAGCGATGCATTGAAACATGTTGTGGCTAAACAAATGAAATATGAGAACAAATAAGAAAGAGCAGTCAAAGACCACAAACCTCTGTCAAAGTAATATCAACATCATCTTTGATTAACAAGAGATGATTATTAAAATGAGAATAACTGCAATGAACTTGGCCACTCTTTTTTTACTTTTGGATAATAAATATTAAATTTACATTATAAATAATATTTTTGTGGAAAAAATAGTGCATTCAGAAAATGTAATGACATGAAGTGATGTAGAGGAGGTAATCAGTATTTAGCATGTGAAATGTACAAAAACTATTAATAAAAAAGCAAAACAAAAAACAGGAAAAAAAAAGAAACTGTATCCTGTACCAGATCAAACCCAAAATTTAATCAGTTTGTGCCAGTCATGAGGCCAATCACCCCTAAAAGTTTAATCTGAATCCATCCAGTGGGTATTGAGATATCTTGACCAGACAGACAGACAAAGAAACAAACAAATATGACTGAATACAATACGGCCACCATCAAAAAATTTCTACCAATCAAATATTTGCATAATAATGAGATATGCTTTCAATGAGGCAGCAGACTTCTTCAGTCTGTTTCACTAATTGCTTAGAAAGAAAAAAAAAACTGACTCAGGAATCAGAAAGTTTCCTTCTCCTGTGTGCTGTGTCCATTCAGGATGTGAATGATGACAGCTCTCTACAATCCACTGTCCCTTGCAGCTCTTAGCATGGTTTGTCTCTTTTCCAAGCCTCCGAACCCCTGTTCCCACATCAACTCACACAATCTCATCCAGTAGATGAATTGCTGCCTTCCACTGTCCATCTTGTCTTTGATATATTCTGTGAGTGCCAAATCCTCAACCTGTTTTTTTTTCCTTCAGATTTCCGTATTTCTTACTCCAGCTATAGAATTCTCAGCATCCTTCAGTAGAACCACATTTCTATTACCCCCAGTTTTCTCTTTACCTGTGGGAAGATTGTTCAGCATTTACTGCCATACAAAAGGTTGTCAATTGATTTTGTTTCATAGCATCTCAACCGTCATCAGTTATTTAATGTCGGAATCTAAATATTTTCAACACAATTTTATAGCTTCAACTATATATATATATATATATATATATATATATATATATATATATTGAATGCAATGGTACACCTTCAACTACAGATATAATATATTGTTGGTCATTTTACTATAAGATGTATTTTTATATTTTCAGTGTTTTTTTTTGTATAGGCGTTCACTATTTATCCATAGCTGGGACCCTAACAGGTGCTACCACCCTAAATCAGCATGAACCTGAGAACAATGGCAGTTAAGAGGTGGCTTCATGCTCATCAAAACCTCTACATTATCATTTAATTGAAATGTTATTCCAATTAAATGTAGGTTAAAGTTTGTTTTGTTGAATACAGTTCTCAGTTTCATGGTTTAAACCAATTGTGCTTTAATCATCAGATGCTTAAGTCAGTTCCAGTTTTCACGTGTATTTACCTCTATGATTTGCAGTTATCATTATCCCTACTCACATAAAGTGTAAATTGAATCCAACATACATTAATATTTATTGGATTAAAATGAAATAAAATTCCCATAATGCATCTTATTATTATTTTAAACCTCTCTTTTAACCAAGGCCTCAATGTCCCAACAGAACTTGCTCACATGCCTAGATTTGCTAACTAGCTTTGATCTTTTCTTGAGACGTTTCTGCTCATGAATGATAATTTGAAAGATATATCTTTTGAGTTTGCCTATATAATCTCCTCCTCAAAAGGTTTACCAGATTTATCCTTCTGTTCCCATATGTATTTGGCAGCCAGTGTTTTGCTCTTTTTGCATTGTTTATTAATAAAAGAGGTGTTTCATGATTGTATAACCTTTTTTTTTTTAGAATGATATCCTGTGGCTCTTAAATAAATCACATCAGTTTCATCATGACTTGGTGTATTATGTTTTTCTGTGGACATGTCTGATGTTGTTTAATTCATTGACATAGTAGAGAGTTGATTTGGTGATTACTTACTTAATGGCATAGTCTAGCTTTACCACAAATGTGGGGAACCCAGTGAGATTCAAGCTTTTAACTAATGGTGAACAGGCTAAACATGGAATTGCACAATAATACTGAAAATAATAGTATATGCTTACCTTGAAATTTAATCATGAAGTAACAGCCAATGTCTTGGCTCAGGTTTGCAAAAACTTTGAGATATTTGCCTCCCATTTCAGGGGTCAAATTCACTGTACTGGGGTACAGCTGCAAACTGCTTTCATTATCAGTTTGTACAAATTGGGATAAAGAAATCTCCTTAACTACTGTTGTTATATTTATAACCACTTGGGCAGGACAGGTAAGATTAAGTGGCTTTTTTTGAAGAACTGCAAAGAAAAAAAAAAGGAATTAAATCTGTTTATATTTCTGAGGTGATGTATTGTAACTCTTTACATTTCTATCATAATAGACACTACAATCATAACAGCTATTATAAAAGGCATTGCAATCATAACTATTATAATAGGCATTGTGATTAAAGAACTACGCCTATTATAATAGCTATTATAAGCATTTTAATTATAATAGCTAATATTATAATAAGCATTGCTATTATAACGTATATTGAGTTCCATTGTGTTTATCTTTCTTTTATTTTTTTAATTAAAAAATGTATTAAACAATTTTTGACAAATCAACTATTTTGAGACCAGTTTAGTATTTTTTGATCAGGACTGGTGTGTACTACCTCTAAACACCCTAACTGTGGCAGCCCAATCCTGATTGTGACCCTCATTATTGTATCAACATTTGCTTTTTTCCAACCTACATTTATATACATTACAAATTATACTAAGCACAACTGATTGTTAAAAAATGAAAAATGTTCCCAGATTTTGATGTAATTCTAGAAACTCTTTTTCTATGTCCAAATCCATAAATTTATTTTGCTGATGCTAAATCTCAAAAAAACAATGTAAAATTCACTACTTCACAATGTAAAATTGATAATGTTGAAATTGTTCAAAGTTTTAACAATAAAAATTTCAAGTTGATGGTAAAAATTACTGCAAAACAATGTTGATTTATTTAAGACTAGCAGTATAGCCTGGTGTTGCTCGGGTGTAATGAAAGCTTTAAAACTAATCCATGGTCTGGAGCTCAGACTCTTTGGACGTTGACATGAAAGACTAAAAAGCAATAGTTGTTTCTAGTTAAAGCGAAACCACAGACTGAAAGAAAAATGAATGGATGTAAGTTAAATTTTGATTTCCTGGTATCGATATCAAATAAGTTTTTTCGTCGTTGCCTTTTATATATATCATCGATTTTCTGCACTATTGTAAGAACTGCAACCTTGAAACTTCTGAATATCCTTCCTTATGTCTTTGTCTATGAGTGTATCAAATTTGATTAAAATCGGACCACTCCTATAACCCAATTTTCGATATTTATTGGGGGTACCTTGACACAAAACCTAGCTAAGAACACTTGCAGATGCTTATAGTACAACTGTGTAAATTTTCAAGAAAATCGGTTCAGCCGTTTCAGAGTCTATAGATAACGAACACACACAAAGTTCCATTTATAAACAAGTTTAGATTTAGATAGAATGAGTCTAACCAATGAAAATGATTCTACTGAGAGACAGAATTCCTTATAGTTAGTAAATCATATAAGGTGCTTTTAGAGAATCATTCTCGTTGGCTTGACTCTCTAGCCATGGTTGACAACCAGTGTAGGAGAAGAACAACCCTGAATTTAAATCTGTATGTCTTTGAAAAAACACAAATAAGCCTGAAAAGTTAGACATGCTTGGAAATAAGCAGTCATACACAAGACAAGAAACCAATAATTTGCTGTTTGCCTTCAAGTAAAAAGAAAGTGGGGTATTATTCTAATTGGACCTTAATTCTAAGAAATGCATATCTTCAGAATATAGTAACTTAAAATGTCAAAAACAATATATTGTTAGTCGAATTGTTTTTTTAGTCCAAATTAGAAGCTTTTAGTGCAAAAGAAGGTTTTTTTTATTGGCTCTAAAATAATTGTTTATTAGATTGGAATTTGGATTTGCTTCAAGTTATGCATTAGTTTATTTCAAAGGTAATGAATTATGAAATGCTGGGAAACTCAACCTCTGAACGTTCTGAGAAACCTGCAGTGAGATTCATCTGGATTAGGCAATCTACTATAGACTCTTACAAAATTGTCCATTTCTAGGAGACATAAAACTTTTAGAAATATCTTACCTTGGATTTCAAATTCACATTTAGCCATATTTCCTTCAGTATCTTCAGCTGTGAAAGTTACTGTTATGTTATGGTCAGGCATGGCAGTTCCATTGATCATGTATGGAAGGCTTTCAAACAGTTTCAAACCAGTATTGTCTTTTTCTCTCAGATCAGGAATTACAATTGGTTCCAAGTAGAAGAAGGCCAAAGGATCTTTGGGGCAATTTGTAAATTCTGGAGCTTGTATGTCTGGAATAATAAAAATATTAATTAAAAAAAAATATACAAAATGACAGCAAAGGAAATTAAATTAAAAAACCTGCCAAAAAAGCCACGCGGGGCGCGGCCGCTCCAACAGTTGCCAAAAAAGCCACGCGGGGGCGCGGCCGCTCCAACAGTTGCCAAAAAAGCCACGCGGTGGCGCGGCCGCTCCAACAGTTGCCAAAAAAGCCACGCATAGGCACAGTCTGTTCAAAAGTTGTCAAAAAAGCCACGCATAGGTACGGTCTGTTCAAGAGTTGTCAAAATGTGTTGTGTCAGTCATTGGAGAAAGATGAAATATCAAGAGTTAAACCTCAGCCAAGCTAACACATTTTGATTTTATTAAAATACGATGATTGGGTAAAAAGATCTATTTGCACTAATTGTCCTAAAAATAAGTCCTAATTCTGCCATGATCAGCATCATTTGAAATCCCTGCTAAAGTAAAGATTTTCTTTTTAATAAAATACAAGGCCAAATCTTATGATTTTTAGATTTAGATGGGTTATTTTACTGGTCCACTTATCCTAAGAGTTCAACCCAAATGCTATGAATTAGAATAGACAGTTTGTGTAATGCCAACTTGCAACTAAGAAATCTTATTTGCTTTAAAAATTTACTCTTGAAAATGAAGTGCAAAGTTTTATATCTCAAAGGTAGAGGTTTATCCCTTGTTTCTTAGTCATGACTGAGTTTCCTGTTCCTTCTAAAGTCAACTTCAACTCTATACTTTTAAGGTTTTTGCATAAACTATAAAGTTTTATTTGCTATTTATTCTTTTTTTACTCCAATAGGAGTGGATTGTTTTGCTCATTGTCCAGTTCACACTCCTCTCCAGCTTTTTGAACAGGAGTAGAGGTTTATCCCTTGTTTTCTGTTTAGGATTGGTTTCTGGATCCTTCTAAAGTTCTTCCTTTCTCCTTTACTCTCAGTAGTTCCTTGCTTCTTAGTGATATTACGACTTTGCTTAGGGTGAAGTGATTAAAAAAATATTCCAAGAAAGAATTTGCCTTACAAATCACAGCATTTGAATTTTTTACAAAGGTGATGATTTTGATTTTAGTAAAGTGCAAGGTCAAATGGTATGAATTAAGATAAGAAATTTTTGTTGTACTCAATTACTGTGCCCTTATACCAGACAAATCTTTGCTAAGAAAAATTCTATATTGAATCGTTAAGTTAAACTGCATCTTACCTATGCATTCTGGTACTGAACCATTCCACTGACTTCCATTGCATGTAATTGGATATGGTGGAGAAGGAGAGTATCCAGGCCTAAAGCATCCAAAATAAAGGTTATCACCAGTCAGGTAAGATTTTCCAATCTGGTAACCATCACCAGGTGAGCCAGGATCTGTACACATGTCACCTGATTAATAAAAACATCAAAACATTAATTTTTAGAAAAACCTATCACTTTTTACTATAAACATTATTTTCCTAGATGCATGTGTTGTTTGTTTCTTTTTTTTGAAACTGTGAAATTAATGTCTACAGACCTAGACAAAGATTTATTAAAAAAAGAAAACACTTCTGGACAAAAACTTCATTTTTTTTTCAATAAGAAATTCTATGTCAAGACTAGTAAACACTAATTTCAACATATTTTAAAAAAAGTTTTAGAATTTACACTCAAGTATGTGTAGACACTTTTGGTCTCAATCCCATTTGGATTGGTATTTTTTTCTAAGTGTGGATTAGATATAGCAAAAGAAGCACCCAGTGACAATCAAACTCACTACTGTCATACTTTTTCTGGTGAGACAAGCCTGCTAACCATTATACCACACGGAAATGCTCTAAAATGATTTTCTAAGTATAGCTTAAATGTGGCACAAGGTCGAAAGTATGAAGCACCCAGTGAGGATTGAACTCAATATTCAATTGTAACTGATCTAGCAAGACAAGCTTAATAACCATTACACCATGCCAAGATGCTCTAATCCCATTTGGAATGATTGTAAAACATTTTCTTCATGCCAATTTATAGGCAGAAGTACACAGATGCATGCTGGGATTTTTTTCTTCCAGCCAATAAAATAGGCCAGTTCTTGGTTTCAACTAATTCAGTCCCGGTCTGTCTTAAGGTGAGACCATTAAGTTTGACTATCTGAATTGTTTTGTAGAGTGGCTGACACCCCTGCAGCACTCTCAATGATGGAATGGCCCATGATCTGAAATAGTCTAAGTAAAGAACAGTAGCATTCAAGTGTCATTCAAGTAATATTAGAACTGATTACTTTGGCGAGTATTACAATCTAAACCTCTCCACTCCATGTTTTAAGTTCTGTCTTGTCTGTCTCACTGTAACTATTGTACTGTTCTGTGTATGTCCGTTTAGTACTGGATATTGTGCCGAATAATACTTTCTCTGTGTATCGTATCCCCTTCAACAAAACAACACAAACCCAATTCTTAGTTTATGAACTTTTTGCCATATTACTATTGCATTGCCTTATTGCCATTAATTTACCTTGCATATATTGTTTACTTGTTTTATATTGTTTTTTGCCCTGTTCCTTTCTTTTCCTTTTTTATTGCAAACTTTTTCAATTTTGTTTGTTGGGCAGTTCTACCATTTCTTTACATTTGCCCACCCACTCTATATTAAAATAATTTTGATTTCATTTGTTTTTTTATGGCTTATCAACCTCCATTAAAATAATACTCATAATAAATAACCTTTCATTAAAATCAATTTATTGCTTTCCCTCTTTCTCATATATATATATATATATATATATATATATATATATATATATACACACACACATACACACAAAAACAAACATGCATAAACTTAATTACAGTACATTCAGTTGTCTTTAATGAAGTTTTTTATTTAATGTTTCTTGTGTTCATATCAATTTTATCTTTTCTGGACACAAATTCTGTACAATTTGTCCAAATATTTTGCATATCCAAGCACTTTCGGCTCTTCTTTAAGCCATTACTGTGGATGATTTATATTTTTAACTTTTTTTTGCTTTCCACTTTAAAATCATATAAAAATCACAATCTCAAGCCTTGAGTAAAATTGCTTGTAGCACAACGTATTCTACATTTCATTTCCTTCTCTTAAGCAAAGTGTTGTGAGAACAACAAAAAGAACGAGAACAACTGTCCAAAACTGTACTAAAACAATGATAGAAAAGATTAAAAAATAAATGTACCTTCACAGCGGAGAGTTCCATAACCCCATAAACCATTTACTTGGCAAGTGACATTTTTACTACCATCAGAACTATTGCCTTTTATCTTTAATTGATCATTGCATTGGAATTGAAAAGAGGACTGGTAAGTTGTGGATGTTTGCAATGTAGTTGGTTGTCCATCATACATAGGAACACCACAATCAATTTCTATTAAATAAAAACAGAATTTTACATTAAAAATGTTGCATCAATGAAGATTAGAAAAAAAGAAAAAAATTATACTAATCTATGCAAGAAAATAAAGCCAATAAAACAAGGGGCTACTGAGTGTGAAACAATAAGAAAAAAAAAACAAAACATTAAATAGTGAAAACAATAGAAGAGTAATCAAGAAGATAACAGCAAGCAAGAACTATTATTAAGGAGTAAGATCAATACAAGAGTAATCAAGAAGACAGCCGATAATGACTGACATTGCATTTAAATTTTTGAAGATCAAAATTGGCTGGAAAGCATGGAACAGGAAGAGAGTTCCACAAGCAAGAACTATTATTAAGGAGTAAGATCAATAGAAGAGTCATCAAAAAGACAGTAGATAACGATTGATGTCGCATTTAAATTTTGGAAGATCAGATTTGGCTAGAAAGCATGAAGCTGGAAGTGAGTTTCACAAGCAAATGCGTGATAAAAAACATTTAGCATAAAATTTATTGTTACATCTAGTCAATTCAACTGGAATTTGATGATACTTTACTGCCAATTAAATCACTTAAGTGTCATCTGTGATACATTTTTGAGCTATCATATCTCAAAAGAGACACGACTGACTGGGCAGAAGATTTTCCTGCAGTAGAATGCCATTTCTTTCTATGGTGGACTGCCAACCAAGGCTATAGAAAACAGTCCATCCTGCAATTCAACCTATAGCTGGAGGGAGGAGAAGGATGAAAACCTTTCCCAAGGGCATTTGCGCATGTGTGAATGCAACAAATTGAACGAGAATTCAAACTTTGCTCTCCGACTTCTCGTTGCAAACCAATATTCACTGCACCACAATGCACACTGTGCTTAAATTCATAAAGTTCTGGTACCATAGTGAAGTGTTCATTTGAACATTTACCATGAAAGCCTTTATAGAAAAGGTACAAAAAAGTTACTACTCTGTATTTTAATCAAGAATATCAAAATTTACAGCAAAGGGCACCAGACCATATGTGTCAGCAATATTCAAAGCATGGACAAATGGTAGACTTATAAATATTGACAATAGATTCAGGTGAGAAAAACTGTCCAGCATGGAACAGTGAACACAACTTTCTTAGCAGCAGGCCTAGCAATGGATTCAATATATTGAAAGTGAACCCCAGAGATTTTGTTATCTACAAGCCTAATACACAATGTAATGTCTTAAAAATAATTCTTATTTCAGGAGACTTCTTCATTATTTTTCTATTTTCAAATTTTATGACTAATGTTTTTCTTACTAAAATTTAGAAAGCACCCCAGAGTTTTTTGTTATTCTACAAGTACCCACTGAAATAAGTTAAAGTGATGCTTGTTATAAATTCAGTCCCAATTACTTATTGCACTTAATCCACCACTATTTGTTACTATATATATATATATATATATATATATATATAAAATATAGCAACTGTCACTAGTCTTATTGATTCCCCACCCAAGAGGAAGAAAGTTTTATAAATTAGAGCAGGGATGGGTAATTAATTTGGCCTGGGGGCCACTTTGAGTAGGCAGCATTTAGTGGAATGCTGTACCTTCTAAAACTGATCATATTCATTAATTTACATAAATATCTCATTTAATGTGAAGTGTAAATTATATATGCTATACATGAAATAAACAAAACAATAATAGTGCATAGAAATATTTTAATAAAATTGTTCCAGTACAAATACATATCATTCAGTGCAAGAAATTCAGTGAGACAAATGTAATCTCTCACAATAAGTCTTTTGAAATCAGGATTGAGATTGCTTGTTGAAATCTTTATCACTGCCTACAAATTTATGCTAGTCAGAGACGATCTAGTTTTACTTTTCTTGATGTTTATGCAAGAAAAACTTTGTTCACAGATGCATGTGGATCCAAAAATAGAAAACCTTTTCACAGCAAAACTCTTCAGACATGGAAATTTGTCAGCCGTAACATTTACCATGATAAGTTGGAGAAAATGTTATATTTTAAAGAGTTTTCCTGCATGTTTCTGAAAACACTATGGTCGGCTGCTTGCAGCCAGTGGGCTGTAAATTGCCCATCTCTGAATTAGGGATTGATGTCAAAAAAATAGTGAGAGAATCAGTATGAGAAAGAAAGAGGAAAGAAAAGGGGGTGGGAAACAGTTTGAAAAGAAGTTGCTGATACAGAGTTAATTATTTTACAAATTCTTTATAGAGGTACTCACCTGGACAGTCAAACGTATCTCCCAGAAGTTGATATGTAGAGTTCTCATAAACACAGAAGAATTTACGGTGTATTGTTATGTTGTTGGGCAAAATACATGTTGCATTAACCATATCTTCAAAATTAATTGGTGTCTTAGATGATACATTTGCTGGCTTGATTTTCCAGGCATCTGTATTTAAAGGCTTACACTCGGCAACTGAAAAACAATGACAAATTAAAACAAAGTACACTAAATTATTATTATAACAAGCAAGTAAACTAGATTGTAACAAACTAAATTGTTATAAGCTAGTAAACTATATTATAACAAGGATGCTAAATTACTAAAACAGGCAAATTTAACTAAATCATTATAACAAGTAAATCAAACTAAGTATAACAAATAAAAAATTAAACTTTGAATTGTTACAGCAAAACGATAAGCTAAATTGTTATGGTATATATAAACAAATAAAACTAATTGACATGACAACCAAATAAGAAAACTAAATTGTTTATGACAAAATAAATAGCTAAATTATTTATGACAAGCAAATAAGCTAAATTGTTATGACAGCAAATAGCTAAATTGTTATGACAAGCAAATAAACTAAATTGTTATGACAATAAAATAGCTAAATTATTTAGGCAATGAAATAAATACAAATTATTTATGACAAGCAAATAAGCTAAATTGTTATGACAAGTAAATAAGCTAAATTGTTATGACAAGCAAATAAGCTAAATTGTTATGACAAGCAAATAGCTAAATTATTTATGACAGCAAATAGCTAATTGTTATAATGACAAAATAGCTAAATTGGTAGTATGGCTGTAAATAAGCTAAATTGTTATGACAAGCAAATAAGCTAAATTATGCCAATAAGCAAATAAGCTAAATTGTTATGACAAGCAAATAAGCTAAATTGTTATGACAAGCAAATACAATAAAATTGTTATGACAAGCAAATAAGCTACAGGGTATTTATGACAAGCAAATAAGCTAAATTGTTATGACAACCAAAATAGCTAAATTATTTATGACAAGCAATAAGCTAAATTGTTGTGACAAGCAAATAAGCTAAATTGTTATGACAAGCAAATAAGCTAAATTGTTATGACAAGCAAAATAAGCTAAATTGTTATGACAAACAGAAATAAACCTAAAATTGTTATGACAAGCAAATAAGCCTAAATTGTTACAGCAAACAAATAAGCTAAATTGTTATGACAAGCAAATAAGCTAAATTGTTATGACAAGCAAATAAGTAAATTATTTATGACAAGCAAATAAGCTAAATTGTTATGACAAGCAAATAAGCTAAATTGTTATGACAAGCAAATAAGCTAGAATTGTTATGACAAGCAAAATAGCTAAATTGTTATGACAAGCAAATAAGCTAAATTATTCATATGACAAACAAATAAGCTAAATTACATTGCCAAATAGCAAATAAGCTAAGTGTACCAAATAAGCAAATAAACTGAATGTTACTTATTATAAATAATGAAATTGTTATGACAAGCAAACCAGCTAAATTGTTATAATGAAAGCAAATAAGCTAAATTATTGTGACAAGCAAATAAGCTAAAATTGTTATGACAAACAAATAAGCTAAATTGTTATGACAAGCAAATAAGCTAAATTGTTATGACAAACAAATAAGCTAAATTGTTATGACAAGCAAATAAGCTAAATTGTTATGACAAGCGATAGCTAAATTGTTATGACAAGCAAATAAGCTAGAAATTGTTATGACAAGCAAATAAGCTAAGTACGCCAACCGGCAAATAAGCTAAATTGTTATGACAAGCAAATAAGCTAAATTATTTATGACAAAGCAAATAAGCTAAAATTGTTATGACAAGCAAATAAGCTAAATTGTTACAGCAATAAAATAAGCTAAGTGTACAGGCAAACACGTGGCTAAATTGTTATGACAACTTAAATAAACTAAAATTGTTGCTGACTTAAATAAATAAACTAAGTATTGCAATGACAAACAAACCAGCTAAAATTGTTGACAAACTAAATAAGCTAAATTGTTATGACAAGCAAATAAGCTAAATTGTTATGACAAGCAAATAAACTAAATTGTTGTAATAGCTAGAATAGCTAAATTGTTATGACAAACAAATAATAAATTGTTGCCATGACAAGCAAATAAGCTAAATTGTTATGACAAGCAAATAAGCTAAATTGTTATGACAAACAAATAAGCTAAATTGTTATGACAAACAAATAAACTAAATTGTTATATTAGTAAATAAGCTAAATTATTTATGACAAGCAAAATAAGCTAAATTATTTGACAAGCAAATAAGCTAAATTATTTATGACAAGCAAATAAGCTAAATTGTTATGACAAGCAAATAAACTAAATTGTTATGGCAAACAAGCAAAATAGCTCTGAAAATTGTTGTGACAAGCAAATAAATAATTGTTATGACAAGCAAATAGCTAGAACAAATACTGAGCAAAGCAAATAAGCTAAATTGTTATGACAAGCAAATAAACTAAATTATTTATGACAAACAAATAGGCACAAATTATAACTGACAAACAAATAGAAAGCTAAATTATTTATGACAAGCAAATAGCCTACAATTGTTGACAAACAAATAAGCACAATTGTTATGACAAACAAATGAATGAAATTGTTATGACAAACAAATAAGCTAAATTATTATGACAAGCAAATAAGCTAAATTATTATGACAAACAAGACAAACTAGAGTGTTGACAAGCAAATAAATGCATAAATTATTTGACAAACACAAA
This sequence comes from Ascarosepion bandense, assembly GCA_037127315.1. NCBI lineage: Eukaryota > Metazoa > Mollusca > Cephalopoda > Sepiida > Sepiidae > Ascarosepion > Ascarosepion bandense. The sequence goes on from JBBBDQ010001647.1 coordinate 42,126, forward strand.
TAAGCTAAATTATTTATGATAAACAAATAAGCTAAATTGTTATGACAAACAAATAAGCTAAATTGTTAAGCCAAGCAATAAAAGCCATTGTTATGACAAGCAAATAAACTAAATTATTTATGACAAACAAATAAGCTAAATTGTTATGACAAGCAAATAAGCTAAATTATTTATGACAAACAAATAAGTAAATTATTTATGACAAACAAATAAGCTAAATTGTTATGACAAGCAAATAAGCCTAAGTGTATGACAAGCAAATAAGCTAAATTGTTACTGTGACAAACAAATAAGCTAAATTGTTATGACAAACAAATAAAAAACAAATTGTTATGACAAACAAATAGCTAAATTGTTATGACAAACTGACAAGCTATAAATTATTCTATGACAAGCAAATAAGCTAAATTGTTATGACAAGCAAATAAGCTAAATTGTTACGACAAACAAATAAATGAAATTGGCTACAATAGGCAAAATAAGCTAATTATTTGACAACAAATAAGCTAAATTGTTAGAGCAAACAAATAAAACCAAATTGTATGACAACAAATAAGCTAAATTGTTATGACAAAGCAAATAAGCTAAATTGTTATGACAAGCAAATAAGCTAAATTGTTACAATAAGCAAATACAGCTAAAATTGTTACAAACCAAACAAAATAAGCTAAATTGTAAGCAAATAAAACTAATAACAAAATAAATTATTATAACAAATAAACAAACTATAAGAAGCAAGTGAAATAAATATGAACAAGTAAACTAAATTATCAAAGCGCACAAATAAATTATTATAGCAAGTAAACTAAACTATAACAAACAAGTAAAATAAATTATCAAAAGTAAACTATATTATTATAATAATTAAACTGAATTATTGTGTGACACTATAAGTGTTCCATATGCACACATGTTAAACCAAGTATTAATGGACCCTGGATTCGAACCCTGGAATAAATATTTGGAGAATATCTCTGCGTGTATATTTTTTTACTTTTTCTGAGAAAAGGCTGAGAAAGAGAGGAATAAAGAAATGAGCGCTAGAGTGGCCAGCAGATAGAAAAAAGGCAAAACACAAGTCATTCACAAATTACATTGACTGATATGATAACAACTGAACAATGACTAGAGGTCAAACTGGCCGTGCAAAGGGAGAGAATTCTGTTACTTTATACCTTGTTTGTTTCTTCTCTCCCTTACTCTCATGAAGATATAAAGGAGCAACTGAAAACAGAAATATCGGTTGATTCTGGAAAAAGACCATCCACGTAAGAATGGAATTGTAATTAGTGCTGACAGGTCAATGTACAAAGTCAACAAAATCTTGTCTCTAAACTTCCAGTTCTGCAGACATAGTTTCGAATTCGTGAGCAGGTGATTTAAGCCAGATACACAAAATTGACAGACTTTTATGGAGAAACATTTCAAAGACTTACCACCCAACGCCATATTGAAATGGTTTCTACAAAAAGAAAACAGATTTGAAAAACAAGACAGAGACGTCAGAGAAGTCAGAAGAACAGACCCATTCAAAACATGTTAGAGTGAAGACGCAGAAAATTCTCTCTCCCATAAAGCTAGTAGATATGTACACTGCTTCTAAGCAGAACCCATGGGAAGGAGAGCATAAAGACTGTGTTACCTCTAACAACAAGTAGCAGCAAGTAATTTGTGGACTCTGAAAAAAGTTGGATTGTACATTTTTATTAATTTTTTTTTTTTTACTCTCTCTCTTTTGCTGTACAAAGAGTTCGAATATAATCATTAGTCCACATAGACTGGCCTTCGCTACAGTCTTGTTATTTTTTTGTTCTCATCTGTTTCCCTTATTTCTGCATTACGCACCCAACCACCTCTTTATTTTCAGTTGTCGAGGAGTGCAGCACAAAGACAACCACCCCCTTTTTCTCAGGTCCTTAACTTCCTCTGAGATCAGAAATCACAATGTGGCAGATGAAGTGGGGAATTTCAACGGATCATTTGACATCTTCAATCACCTGGCAACAAAACGGAAGTGAATAGCTGCAGACTCAGGTGTGACTAACTTACGGCCAGTTAATACATGCAATATACATACAGGTAAGCGTGAGACCAGTGTTGGATGGCGTCATAATTATGGCAAACTAAATTTTTATAACGAGTGAGGAAATTAATTTAATCTAACAAACAAATAAACTAAATTTTTAAGTAAAAATAAATAAAAACAAATAAAGTAAAAAGTTATTAATAATAAAAGTAAAAAAATTAATAAAAAGTAAAAATAATAAATAAATAAAAAATAAAAAAATTGTTATAAATAAATAAAAAGAAATAAAATTATTTATAAATAAATAAAAAGTAAAAAAATTGTTATAAATAAATAAAAAGTAAAAATGTTGCATCTAAATAAAAAGTAAAAAATTGTTATAAATAAATAAAGGAAAAAAAGAGTAATTATAAATAAATAAAAAAGTAAAAAAATTATTATAAATAAATAAAAAGTAAAAAATTGTTATAAATAAATAAAAAGTAAAAAATTGTTATAAATAAATAAAAAGTAAAAAATTGTTATAAATAAATAAAAAGTAAAATTGTTATAAATAAATAAAAGTAAAAAAATTAGTAAATAAATAAAAAGTAAAAAATTGTTATAAATAAATAAAAGTAAAAATTATTTATAAATAAATAAAATAGAAATATTTATAAATAAATAAAATAAAATTGTTATAAATAAATAAAAAGTAAAAAAATTGTTATAAATAAATAAAAAGTAAAAAATTATTTATAAATAAATAAAAAGTATAAAAAATTGTTATAAATAAATAAAAAGTAAAAGTAATTATACTTTAAATAAATAAAAAGTAAAAAATTGTTATAAATAAATAAAAAGTAAGAATTGTTATAAATAAATAAAAGTAAAAAAATTGTTATAAAAATAATAAAAAGTAAAATTAAACATATAAATAAATAAAAAGTAAAAAATTGTTATAAATAAATAAAAAGTAAAAAAATTGTTATAAATAAATAAAAAGTAAAAATTATTTATAAATAAATAAAAAATAAAAAATTGTTATAAATAAATAAAGAAGTAAAAATTGTTATAAATAAATAAAAAGTAAAAAATTGTTATAAATAAATAAAAAGTAAAAAATTGTTATAAATAAATAAAAAGTAAAAAAATTGTTATAAATAAATAAAAAGTAAAAAATTGTTATAAATAAATAAAGTAAAAAAATTGTTATAAATAAATAAAAAACTAAAAAAATTATTATAAATAAATAAAAAGTAAAAAATTGTTATAAATAAATAAAAAAATAAAAAAATTGTTTATAAATAAATAAAATAAAAAATTGTTATAAATAAATAAAGTAAAAATTGTTATAAATAAATAAAGTAAAAAATTGTTATAAATAAATAAAAAAGTAAAAAATTGTTATAAATAAATAAAAAGTAAAAAATTGTTATAAATAAATAAAAAGTAAAAAATTGTTATAAATAAATAAAAAGTAAAATTATTTATAAATAAATAAAAAGTAAGAAAAATTGTTATAAATAAATAAAAAGTAAAAAAATTGTTATAAATAAATAAAAAGTAAATTGTTATAAATAAATAAAAAGTAAATTGTTATAAATAAATAAAAAGTAAATATAGAAATAAATAAAAAGTAAAAAATGTATGAAAATAAATAAAAAGTAAAAAATGTATGAGAAATAAATAAAGATAAAAAATGTATGAAATAAATAAAAAAAGTAAAAAATGTATGAGAAATAAATAAAAAAGGTAAATGTATGAGAAATAAATAAAAAGTAAAAAATGTACAGAAATAAATAAAAAGTAAAAAATGAGAAATAAATAAAAAGTAAAAAAATGTATGAGAAATAAATAAGTAAAAATGTATGAGAAATAAATAAAAGTAAAAAATGTATGAGAAATAAATAAAAAGTAAAAAATGTATGAGAAATAAATAAAAGTAAAAATGTAGAAATAAATAAAAGTAAAAATGTGAAATAAATAAAAAAGTAAAAAATGTATAGAAATAAATAAAAAGTAAAAAATGTGTAATAAATAAAAAAAGTAAGAAATGTATGAGAAATAAATAAAAAGTAAAAAATGTAGAGAAATAAATAAAAAGTAAAAAATGTATAGAAATAAAATAAAAATTAAAAATGTATGAGAAATAAATAAAAAGTAAAAAATGTGTAAATAAATAAAAAGTAAAATGTATGAGAAATAAATAAAAAGTAGAAATAATAGCCAAGTAAATAAAAAGTAAAAAATGTATGAGAAATAAATAAAAAGTAAAAAATGTATGAGAAATAAAATAAAAAGTAAAAAATGTATGAGAAATAAATAAAAAGTAAAAAATGTAGTGAAATAAATAAAAAGTAAAAAAATAAAAATAAAAAGTCTATGAAATAGTAAGGGTTAAATTTGAGTTAAAGATTTGGAAAACTCAAACATTATTGATTGACATTTTTCTGAAAGTGAGATATCCAAAGGTTTGGTACATGGAATTATAACAATCTATCCCCTGCAGACTAAATAAAGAGTTTGGTTAAAAATCCCAACAAATATCACCTGTAGAAGGCTGGAGCATACAATGGCCAAAACATTGTGAATGAGACAGCAAAAATGAGTTCAACAATCCCAACAATGTCAACCATTCAGTTAAGTGCCATATGCAATGCACACTTGGGTGATCATGTCACTTTCAATCCATGACTGACAAGCCAGAACATTTTTCCACAGTAATTTGCTATTTCTTTCTGCAGGAAACTGGTTGCCAATCAAGTCTATAGAACCCAGTCTGTTCAGCTATTCAACCCATAGCTGGAAGAAGAGATGGATTCATGCCTTTCCCCAAGAATATTTGCACACAAGTGAATGAAGCGAATTCAACTGGAATTTGAACTTGGCTCTCCAATAACCCATTCTGAGTCAAAATTCATTATCTACAATGCACTAATAGCGTAAATCCTCTCTCTTATATTAAAGACGTGTGTGTGTGTGTGTGTGTGTGTGTGTGTGTGTGTGTGTATTCTTTCCTGTCATGCTTAGTGGGGGGATAACCTGTGAAAAAACAGCTAATACTCCGGCTCAGTTCATTCTCTTTACTGCTAGTTACTAAAGCTCTTGCTGCATGTTTGCTCATTAACAGTACATTATTCTAATTTTTTGCAATAATTATGCTATCAAGTAATGAAGAATATTTATCTTCTCTCTTATAATCAAACCATTAAGTATTTGTATATCCTCTCTATTATAATAAAAACCTGTGTGTGTGTGTGTATATATATGTTGCCCTCCTGTCATGCTTAGAGTGAATAACCTTTGAGGAAACGGCTACAAATCCTCACAAATATTTTGCTGTCATTTTTTATGTGAGGAGTATACTCGTAATTCTATATCAATCTATTTGAATTATTGTCTTGATCTTGGCGGTGATAATGACTATAGTCATCACCAGTTTCATATTTACAAGAGACTTCTGCATTCATCTGCACAGTTACTTAGGGTTAATATTTTATAATGGCTCCCTACCTCAAGTATCTCTCAAACAAATACAATGTACTAAAGGGAAATGAAAAGAGAGGTGCCTAAATAGGTTTACCATCTTTATTAACTGCAACAATGTGAAACCACAATAATCTACCATTTGTCCGTGTATTGAATACTGTTGCCATATCTGGTTGGATGCTCCTGCTATTTACCTTGAGATTCTTGACAAAATCCAAAGAAGGAATTGCAATGTAATTGATCTTGACTTGGCTTAACAATTCCAGTCACTTTCTCACTGATGAGATGTGGCTTCTCTCTCTTTTCTACAAATATTTTCACGGAAACTTTTTTCACAACATTATTATAACAAAGAGGATATACAAATTAATGTATAATGGTTTTATTATAATAGAAAGTATATATATATATATATATATACATACAGTAGCGAGCATAAAAATCAGAACAATGTTAAGAAAAAGTTTAAATTTGAAATAACTTTTTATTTTAAAGCTTCATAGAGCATTTTATCAAGGAAAAATAAAGATATAAAGGCAAATTATATAATTTCAAAATATAAAGCTCAATAAACTTATTTTGATACAGTTATAAGAAAAATGATATAACATTAAAAAAAAATCAGATGATCAAAAACATCAGAACGATTAACAAAATCATACTATTATAATGAATACATCATATCCAAATGAAAATAGCATTCATAATTCATTAGTACTTGATGTGTAAACCTTTACTTTCAATAACAGCTTGACATCTTTTGCTACATGAGCAAATTAATGTCTTGCGTTCATTAACAGATATTTTCTCCCATTCTCCTTTCAAATTAGTCCATAGTTCTTCGACGTTTGTTGAATTCTTTTCCTTAACTCTTTCATTTAGTAACTTCCGAACATTCTCAATAGGATTCATGTCTGGGCTTTGAGCAGGCCTCTCCATAACAGTAACATTGTCCTCATAAAGAAATGTCTTAACAGACTTTGCTGCATGACATGGTGCTTTATCTTGCATTAAAACAGCTGGTTGGTTAATTGCAGTTCTCAAATTAGGTACATGTTTTGTCAGTATCACTTTCTATACAGTTGCATTAATTTTACTGTGTAGCCCAACAAGAGTTTCCACATCAGCAGCTGAAATCATGCCAAACACCATCACACTTCTTTCTTCCAAATTTAACAATGCTTTTAGTGCACTGAGGCAAATATCGTTCCTTCGGACTGCGTTGAACTAACCTTCTCCTGTCACAACTGAACAGGTTAAACTTTGACTCATTGCTAAAATGAACACAATTCCACTGTTCTTCTGTCCATATGACTTGTTCAGTGGCAAATTTTAATCAGCTCATTTGATTCTTTTTGGAAATGTAAGGCTTCGTAGAGGCTACACAACTGTTCAGATTTATTTCATTAAGTTTTGGGGAAATAGTGTGCCTTGATATTATAATGCCAAGGTTAGCATCAGCTCTTTTAGAGATAGTGTTTGCTGTCGCAAATCGATCCTTTTTTGATTTTGTACCAATCCATCATTACTTTTCCTAGGCCCATCAGGTGGTTTCTTGGCTTCACATGACCCAGTTTCCTCAAGTTTTCTTAAAATACTATGAATAACACTTAGAGTTCCCCACACTCTTTGAAACATCCCCAATTGAGAGTTTATCTTCATTACGTAACTTGACTATCAGTTCTCTAAGTTCCAATGACATCAGATTTTTTTGCCATGTTTACAGTGCAAGAGCCATTAAAGAGCTGGTACAATTTAGTAAAATACCCAATTTTATATTCTTACCCTAAAAAAGTTTCAATAATGTAAAATAATTATTACATTTTATGGATGTATTTAATCGTTCTGATGTTTTTGATCAACTATTTTTTTGGAAATGTTATATAATTATTCTTATAACTTTATCAAAAGTTTGAGCTTTCTATTTTGGAATTATATAGTTTACCTTTATGTCTTTATTTTACCTTGATAAAATGTTCTATGAAGCTTTAAAATAAAAAGTTATTTCAAATTTAGACGTTTTCTTAACATTGTTCTGATTTTTATGCTCGTTACTGTGTATGTGTGTATATATTTAGTATATCGAGGCAGCAAGTAATTTTCTAAACATATGCTGTTACATATGTTTAGAACATATATATATATATATATATATATATAGATAGATAGATATATAGATATATATTCTTCACTACTTGATGAACATAGACTCCTCTATGAGTGGAACAATATCTTGTAGGAACAATTGTTGTAAAGTGGATTGCAAAATGTAGTATTGAGACAGACACATTGCCTCATTGAAATATGATATTCACTAACATTGTATTATTAAGCCATGTCCCTCATGCGATAACCCTTTTCATCACTAATCTTTTGTGCAAGTGTTTTCCTTACAGTATCACTAATCTGAAACTACAAGCTCTATTTTTTTTTCTTTGGTTGGGCTAGTAATCCGTTCAAATCGACTGCCATTGGAATGTCATCAGGCACATGATAAACTACACATTTAACAATTAAACAACCTGCACAGAGCATAATACACATGTTAGCAAACATGGCCCAAGAAAATTATCAGTAGGCACTGATACTGCTACTCTCTACAGCAGTGGTTCCCAAATGGTGCGGCATATCTCATATGATGCAGCAGAAGAGGATAACAAATGAGGCACAATGACTGAAAGACAATCAAATATTTAGAAACAGTTTAAAAAATTCATATGCCATAAAATAAATTATTCTTGACCAACTTTATCATTGTGACATTTTTGCATTATATCAAATATTAAAAATAGAGTAACTAGACTCTGCAAATTGGAGGAGAGAGTTATCAATGATAATATAATGATTTTAAATCCATGGTTATCTCTCTTTAACCTCTCTTTTTTTTATTTTCAAATGTACTCTTTGTCACATAAAATTTGGTAAGGCACGAGCAAATTTTCATTCCGAAAAATTTGGCCCAGAGAGGAAAGTTTGGGAGCTACTGCTCTATAAGAATGATGAACCATAGATGAGTAATAAGCCACTGAAAGAATTATGAGCTTATACAAGCATTATGATAATAAACAAAGGCAAAAATTGCTTAGTCCACATGATTCAAAATGTCAAAATGGATTATTATCTATTGTTATAACATAACATAGAGGGTTCTAGAGTTTCCGGCCTGAATCCCACATCCTTTTGTTTTGCTGTGAACCAATCATAAATAAATACAGCATCAGTCAGTCAAAATACACACTTGGGTGATCATGTCTCGAAGAGACACGACTGACTGGGCAGAAGATTTTCCCACAGTAAATTGCCATTACTTTCTGCAGTAGACTGGTTAGCAATTAAAGCTATAGAATCCAATCTGTCCTTTTATTTGACCCATAGCTGGAGGGAAGAGACAAATTAATACCTTACCCAAGAGTATTTGTGCATAAGTGAATGCAACAAATTCAACTGGAATTTGAACTAGGCACTCTGATTTCTCATTCTGAGCCAATATCCACAGTACCACAATGCAGAGGAGATCCAAATTTCAGTTTGAAGTCAAAATGCAAGGGGCCTGATGTTTAAAAATCTATCTTGATTTTTTTTTTTTTACCTTTACATCTTGGTGGTGGGATATTCCAAAATCCAATGGACTGGCAGGTGAGTTCATTCGATCCCACCATTTCATAACCCTTATTGCAAGTGTATGTGGCGGTATCATTGTAGTAGAAAACTTTCTTGCTGGTCATCAAAAGGCCATCTCTTATTGGCAGAAGAGTTGGGCATTTAACCTCTGCAAAGAAGAACACAAGACTGAATGAAGATTAAACACAAAAAACAAAATTGTCTATATTTCTGAGATTAGGTATTGTAACTCTTTACACTCTTTACTTTGTTCAGACTGTTGTCCATATCTCAAAGGACACATGGATAAACGCATTGGTTGATGAGATGAGGTATTGTAACTATTTATCCCCATTGCCAAGAATTGGAATGTAACATGTGCTAATCATTAGCCAGTTGGTGTAAAGTCATAGCAAGAATTTCATGTTGTATATGCAAATGATTCTTTTCAGAAGCACCTGGTAAGAATATCTCTATTGTGGATATTTTCTTTCTTTCAGGAATTGGTTCTTTGATTATATGGTTTATTTGGTGCTCTATGAACATGGTCTGCAGAGTCCTGTAGCTTCTGTGACAGATGTAAAAATTCGGCCGAAAATTAAATGGCGACCACAACACGGTGATAAAAAGGATGACTCAAGTATCCACACCAACAGTATAACTTTATTTCTTTGTTTAAATTTTTGGTTAGTAAACATTTCTTTTACATACATATATTATAAGAGTCACATTTGTTCAAGAGGTATCACAATCACAGCTCTCAACAGCTTCCTTTGCCATATTTTCTACATAACAATTTTTTTTATTTTTACAGATACACTTCATACTATTTAACCCATAGAAAGATTTAAAGTATGAAAACAAAATAAACAAAACACTCTCACATACACACACTTACATGCTGACCAAATTCAAATAGTATCGGCAAAGCAATAAAAAGAACCAGATGACCGATAGAAAACAATTATAAACCAATGTTGCAAGTCAGCAAAAAATTCCTTGATAAGAAAGGTGCCTCCAAATGGTTAGAACATGCGCTTTCTGACCATGAAGCTCGGGTTTGAATCTCACCATGGTTGATTTGTCAGGGAGGTGGCTTCTTGATGTTATCAGACTAAAAAGAGGCAATCCCAGTGTGCGACACCTTTGGAAAGTACCTGAAGACCATACCACAAGTTAACCCAAGCTTTGTGACTGAAATTGAGTACATGGTTCCCTTTGAGGAGGCACTTACGGTTGTGTGGTGCTAGTGTGAAGTCAGAAATCATCTTAGCCAGGGGTTTGAGTGTCCTGGTGTTGTTCAGACTGTTGATCATGCTAGATAATGCGTTTTCTCCCAGAAATTATAACTAAGGTCCGCTCAGCATAGTTGCAGTATAAACCATCGGTGGGCTCTGTCAGTGATGAAAAGCAAACATGTGCATAAGCAAGCATCTGCAATAGGGATTAGCTGACCACCCCAAAAGAGAGGTATTTTCAAATAAGAGTATCCAGTCATTATTATATATATTTCGTGTTTCGTGTCTGAAGTTGACTATTCAGGCAAGTAAACATGTGACTTTGCATATCGAGATTTGTTTGTGTTTCTGATGGCCAAAGTATCATGTATAAATAAATCAGTAAATCAAGTGGTGCCACATGGTTGAAATGTTTGTGAGATTGGACTTTTTCACATCAGCATGTTAAGTTTCTTCTGACCAAAGTATCGGGTATAAATGGATAAACAAATAAATAAATAAATCAAGTGTCAACCACTAAGTTCAAATGATTGTGGGGTTGAGGTTTTTCACATTATCACATTAAATTTACCTTGGAGGCACCTTTCTTATCAAGGAATTTTTTGCTGACTTGCAACATTGGTTTGTAATTGTTTTCTATCGGTCATCTGGTTCTTTTTATTGCTTTGCCGATATTATTTGAATTTGGTGTGCATGTAAGTGTGTGTATGTGAGAGTGTTTTGTTTATTTTGTTTTCATGCTTTAAAATTGTTTTTTATGGGTCATCAGGTTCTTTTTATTGTTTTGGGGATACTATTTAATTTGTGTGTGTGTGTGTGTGTGTGTGTTTGTTTTAAGTTTTTCATGTTGTTTTATTGAGCAAAGGCATGTATTTTTTATGAATCTTTCTTCCTGCATTATTAGTGTGTCATAATCTACATTTTGGTAGATAGGTATTATGCTGAATTTACCTCCACTGCATTCATGTAAATGTTGGGAGACATACAATTTCTGGTTACTTGCTATTTTGATATCACATTTATGAAGGGATACCCATCAATCATAACATGTATAATAAAAACAATAAATATACAATTTACATAAAACATTCACGGCCTCTCACACTTTTTATTATATATAAATATATATATATAATTGGAGTAGATAGATCTATCTATTGGAGTAGATAGATCTATCGCCCGGTTCACACTCCACCCACGTCTATTGAACAGGTTAAGAGGCTCATCCCTTGTTCCCTGTTTAGGATGTGGTTTCCGGCTTTTCTCTTTTCCAATCTTTTCACTATTACATAGCCCCCTGCACATCAGTGGCGTTACCGCCTTGCTCGGGGTGATACGATTAAAAAAAAAAAAATGTATGTATGTATGTATGTATGTACATACATACGCAGACACACATATTATGAAATAGATTAACTTCAACATATTTTTAATTTATTTGTTTAAAACCTTATTTTTAATGGATGCACATTTGAGTAGATACTGTTTTTTGTTATTAAACAGTATATTTATTTACATTTACCAGCCTGAGTTAATGAGAGATCTTGTTAGGAAAATATGCATCTGCTGTTGGATGCATATTTCCTTAAAGGTTTTTTCAATAACTCAGGCGGGTAGATATAAATGAATACAAAAACAGTATCTACTCAAATATGAGTATGCATTAAAAATAATGTTTAAAGTATATATATATATGCCTCAGTTGCAATAAAATTGGTGCAAAAACACAACTTACTTATACAGGAATGGTTGAAATGTAAAGTATCACCAATTTTTGTTCCAGTTTCATTTTGGGCCAGAAAAACATCATTTTGTCCATCTTTTTTATACAGCTTGTAACCTGTTTTGCATGTGCAAATGTAGCCACCTTCTGTGTTGATACAGATATCACTACACCCACCATTGTTCATTGCACATTCATTAATATCTGGAAAAAAATGATCTGAAATTACATTTTGAACAAAATGATCTCATTCTGAGGCATAATTTTGAGTTCCTTGACAAGGAGGATTTGCATTATAATCGATCCTGACTTGACAGCTCACCTTCAGTCACTTTTTCACTGATGTGATGTGGCTTCCCTCTGTCTTTTCTACAAGTATTTTCATGGCAACTGCTCTGACAAACTTTTTGCACTGATACCCCAACTACATGCATTTATTTGTGCAACTAGATTAGAATCAAGGTCCCACTCTTTTACCATCAAAATAGTTAAATGTAACTTCTCTTCTACTATAACAGTTTCTTTTCTTGCACTTATTGTTTGTGGAACTTAACTTTTTTTTTGCTTGCTTTCCTGATATCTACAATCTCCAAAAGTTTAAATGCCGTCATTTATCTACTTGATTTTCATTCATCTCTTATCTTTTTTATGACATCCCCTGTATCTTTTTTATTCTCTCACTGTAAGCCCCTGTATACCAGTGACGTTTCTGCCTTGCTTCGGGTGAAATGATTATGAAAAAAAAAATGCTGGTTAACTTGGGCATATAGAACCGTTTATTATTGTTTAAGTATGTATCTTTTGGTTAATTTTTTCTTAGTTTAAGTTATTCTGACCCCATTTTTTTTAAAGCTTTTTTTGTTTTTCTTGTCACCTAGCAGAATTTTTTTGGTTACATCAAGACATTGTGTGTGTGTGCGTGTGTGAAATTGTAATGACACTTAGAGCCAAAATATATGTTTATTCTTAAGAGTTTTCCTTTAACCAAAGTTAAAGACATCAATATGGTCATAAAACATTCACTGTGAGAAATAATCAAAAGCTTGATTGTAGTTTATCGTCATATCAAGTTTGCATATAAATGTGTATGTAAATATGTGGGGATGTAAAAATGACTGGGTTTGTATCCAGGTGTGCAGTAAACCTACAGTGAGTGAAGGACCTCTAATTCTAACTAGGACATCTTTCTAGGAGAGGGAAAATAAAGGATAAAACCTGAGGTTCAATTGGTTGCAGGTTGACTCAGTCTCCATTGTGACAGAGAGAGAGTCAAACACATACACACATTTAAAAGGTTCAAAATTCCTAGCACCTGAAAAAGGCCAAAATGGCCGAAACGTCATGTTATTCTTTTCTTTTTTTTTTATTTTAATTTCTATTAAGAATTTTTCTAAACAAAATTTCTACTTCCAGTAATGTGGCAATGTTAAATTAAATTTGAATTGAATTGAATTGAATATTGAAATAAACCAGCGTAATTGTTTACTGGTGGTGAAATTTGATCTAGGCATGACAAGATATGCCTGTTTAATTTGGAGTCATCAAAAGACATCAGAAGACAATGGGAATGAACAAAATAATATTTTTGATAAAAAGGAATTTTGGAGTAGATTGAACATTGAAATGTATTTTGTTTACTAATGGTGAAATATGATCTAGTATAAGTTGAATGCCATTATATTTAAATCATCAGAGAAAAAATGGAAGTAAGCAAAATAATATTTTCAACAAAGAAATTTGAAATAGAGTTTAGTAAGCAAAGAGGACCTTTGGAGGTCACATGATTTTTGGCTGTAGCAACAAACACTCATGGTAAGTGCGTGGATGACCTGGCTTTATAACTTGCCAGTTTCCTATATAAGCGTGTTATAATGCTGAAGGAAAGAGAGTCGAACGACGACCATGGAAGCGTTCGGACGTGTGATATCGGATCTCCACAATGAGAGGAATGCTGACAAGAGAAACCGGAACCATGTGAGCATACTGGTCCTCCCCCAGACCACTGGAGTAAGGTTGTTGACAATTTGGACCAATCAACCTCCTAAATGAAGATGTCTTTGTCTGAAAAAGCGTTTGGTCCTATTGTTTCAGACAGACTTTGTTGCAGACTGTATTTGTTGTGGGGTGAGAATGAAAAAACAAGGAAGAGGGAGAAGATTATGAAATGATTATATGAAACTGATGTTTTGTGAAGAGGTTGGATTGAGTAGTTCCCAACAAGGAGATTTATGATTTGAAAAGTTTAATCAACGCCCCGAATTTGTTGCGGATTGTTGAAATTTGATAATTGCCCAATGACTACAAGAAGTATCATTGTAAAGGTCACAGTGAAAAAACAACTGAGTATATGAAACTTGATGTTCGTCACCAGCCTGGCAGCAGCCGTCGTTTGTACCAGCACCTTTGCAAAACACTGTGGTCCCAGCATTTTATTTGAGAAGAATTGACTCCGTCAAAAGAGTCTGGAGAACATTGTTGAAAAGAGTTATATATCTTCTGAGACTATTTAACAACAAGTGAACCATACACACTCTCTGTCTAGACTCCAGTGTGTGAGGAGTTATGGTAAAAAACTTACTTTCTGTAACCTTTTTCTTTTTCTATTCTTTTCTTGTATATAAAATGCATTAACAGTTTGTTCGGCTTTCTCTGGACATTAATATATTTTTTTTCTATTTTTTTTATGATACTCTAAATGTTTAACACTAGATCCCTCAGCTGTGTCTACACCTTCAGTCAACTGTGAGCGAACAACACTTCTGCTTTTTGGATCTAATAATCACAATGTAGGCAAAAAGCAGATTTAAACCAGTAAGCTGGTTGACTGACCTATGGATGCTCAGGGACTTACAGCCAACCTCTTGAGTTTGGTTAAGACCAAATAGACACCTCAACCTGAAGAGGAAGATATCGAAGGTTGGTCTGAGGCCCTGTGGGAAGATGAATGGAGGCATAACATAGCTATCATTAGTGATCCCTCCAAACATCTTCATTATTGACATTTGACTTATCCAACTGTTACCAAATCCTGTGCACTGTCATCGGATTGACAGCCAATCACCCTGAAAAGTTTGTATGGAAGCTTCCAGCATGAATGCCAAATAGTACAGCATGCCAATTCACAATTTCTGGCAGAATGAATTGTGGCATGGAGCTCTTTTTCTCATAGATGGTGTCTACTTGACCCTACTAAACTGCACAGAGGACAAAACCAAAAACAAACAATGCGTAGTATGCGCTAAATTGAAAATATGAAATAGCAAGAATTTACCCATTGCACCATTTATGTGCAAGCTTTAGTAAACAGCTGTCTGATGCTGGATTCTCTTGTAATACATAATAATATACCAACAATTGTCTGATGGCAATGGTAATATTTGTGTAGAGTAATGGGTAGCCAGTGAGAATCATGCACATGGAGGAATCTTTGTAAGAAATCAGTTTGTAGTTCAAGTTTCAGTGACATATTTTTGTAAAGAGTGATTGTTGAGAGTCAGATGTATTGCTGGTAAATATTTTTTCTTCAAAAATTGATTGCTGCTAATATGTTCTTCTCCAAAAAAAAAAAAAAAAAAAAAAAGGTGCTGCCATCCCAAGTCAAGGCAAACTTGGGAACAGCAGTAATTCAGAGTGGTTTCATGCTCCTCAAAACCTTATGATCAGCAGCCTTGCTGCCAGATGTAGTTTATTGTTATACTCAGGACACTCTTAGAGAAGTGTCTTCTAGAATACTGTTGCATCATCTTCTAGATCATGTTGTGCTACACATTCTACCTGAATCACAATATGTATTTAGGCCAAACTGAGGAACAATCAACATTATCTTCACTGCCCAACAGTGTCAGGAGAAGTGTAGGGAACAGCAGTTAGACCTTTATCTGTTTTTCATCGATCTCACAAAGGCTTTCAATATTGTGCATAAGACAACTCACTGGGGTATTTTTCTGAAGATTGGGTGTCCAGAAAAGTCCTGGGGGCTCATTTTTTTTCTTCTTGAAAAACTGAAAGTATGTGTCTATCAGTGGAGAACATTTAGAACCTATTCTAGTTGAATTTGGAGTGAAGTAACTGACACCTATGCTATTTGCTATCATTTTTGCCATCATGATGATCTTTTTTACAAAGCAATGCTGATATACACATTTGTTATCACATCAGTAAGGCTTTTCAACATTCCTTGATTTGCTGCTGTGACTAAGACATCTGTTGCTTTCGTTCGTTATCTTCTGTATGACAACAACTGTAATCATGTTACGCACAGTGAGAGGGATTTTCAGCTCATAATGGACTGGTTTTGAATTTGAACTTACAATCAGTCTTAAGAAAACAGTTGTTATTCTTCAACTGACAATGGGGAAATTGTGCATCCTGTCATCAATATTTGTCAGGTGTAATAAGCTAGATGTCATAGATTATCGAGATCAGCGTTTCCCAAACTGAGAAAAATTTATAATTGTGCATCCTACTTTCAGTATTGTCAGGTGTTATAGACTAACTGATTTCCTAATGCTTTATTTTTCTATCCACAACAGGAAGTTTAAAATAAGGGGTAAAGTATGTCAAGTGGCTTAGCCTACCTTTTAATTTAGAGGTAAAATCCAAAACAGGGAAAATATTTTTTGAATTGTTTAATAAACACTTCCCTGAAAATTCTGAATTACAAAAGATCTTTAATAAAAATACAGTTAAATTAAGTTACAGCTGTACTTGTAATTTAGAAAATTACATGAAAAGACAAAATGACAAAATTTTCAAAAATAATGTGCAGCAAGACATCAATGAAAAATGTAACTGCAGAGATAAAAGTAAATGTTCACTTGGAGTTTGTAGAACTGAAGGAATTATTTACTAAGATGAAGTACAATATATAAATGAACAGAACTAAGTATAGATGGAGTGTAGTGAAGGCAATTTTTAAAAAATGATGGTATAAGCACAAAACATAGAAAGCCTTAAAAATTGTACCAAACTAGCCAACTGGTTATAAAAATTAAAAGAAAAAATTAACAAAAATCCTAACGTAAGCTGGAGTATATTGAGAAAAGCCAAACTTTACAACAATAGTGATGTCTGCCCATCATGACAAGAGGAAAACTATAATAACATTTCCAGAACAAACAAAAATGACTAAATGAAAGGTCTGAAGTCATGTTCAGATGTATATACATTAGAAAGTACATTTAGGTTTTGTATAAATCTGGATGAATGTATGTATAATCTATTTACTCCACCTTCAATACTATTTCACTATTTGTTACTTACTCCTCCTCTTATATTGAACTTCCTGTTATCACGGTTTCAACCTCTTGATATTGCCAGGCATCATAGACTAACTGATAACCTAACGCTTTATTTTTTATAATATATAGGTTTATTTTTACTCTCATGGCAACCTTTTAGAGAGAGTGGGCAAGAAAGCTATGGATTGTCTTGAAGGAGGGCCATGATTTCAAATCTATAATGAATTGTTTCAACCTCATATTACTCCATCTAGTAGGCAGTCTTGGTCTGGATGTTTATATTATTTAAACAAGGTTGCTTATTTTACTGCATAAACTACAGTATAACAACTAATACTACAAAAAAATGCTAATTCCTTCAGTCAGTTAAATGCCATACATGATACACGCTTGGGCAATTATGTCTTGAAAGAGACTTGACTGACTGGGAAGAAAGATTTTTCTGCAGTAAGTTGCCATTACTTTCTGCAGTAGACTGGTGGCCAACCAAAGCTATAGAACAAATCTGTCCTCTTATTTAACCCATAGCTAGAAGGAGAAGAAATGTATTATATTATTATATTAATAATTAGTAATTAGTGGGGTCATCAGTTTATTACTTCATGAAAATATAAAACCGATACCCCATTTTATGCCTAATAGAAGCTTTAATCATGTTTCTAACTATTATATTCAGTCAATCAGTTAAGTCAGTTAAAAATAGAAGGCGATGAAGTTATTTTTTTAGACATTCAATGTTATCAATGATTCATTGATTACTCTTGGTATAACAGAAATCATTTCTTGATCAGTAATGTAACCGTATAAATATTCAGTCAGTTAGGTGCCATACATGATACATGCTTGGGTAATCATCTTAAAAGAGACAAATGACTGGGCAGAAAATTTGTCCTGCAGTAGGTTGCCATTACTTTCTGCAGTAGACTGGTTGCCAAACAAGGCTGTAGAACCTAATCTGTCCTGTTATTTAACCCATAGCTGGAGGGAGACGTGACAGATTAATACCTTTCCTAAAGTATTTGTACGTAAGTGAATGCAGCGAGTTCAACTGGAATTTCAACTCGGCTCTCTGATTTCTCATTCCGAGCTAATATCCACTGTACCACAAAGCAAATTCTTTACTACAAAGAAAATACAGTTAAAAATGGAAAATTATATAACATGACACTTGTGTTTGTTGTTTGATATTTTTTCCACATCAGGTAAAATATTTGTTGATGATAAGAGCAAAACATTAGCCAGATGATCATCACCCAAACTTGTTTTTAAAACAATTTTTAGTAGATTTCATGTTTGAAAAATTTGTTCACAATCATACGTACTTCCAAATAATGATACCATCATTTTCATATTTCTTGTAAAAGTCAGCAACGTATTTGGAATGAAATTTTGAATTTAAAAAATTTATCGCATTATCAGTCTATTAACTCCAATTTATATTTTTTATGCCACTTGCTTCACAAATTAGATAACTAGTGTCCAAGATGTGTGTTGTGGTGAAGTGGATATCAGCATGGAATGACAAATCGGAGAACAGAGTTTGAATTTCAATTGAATTCGTTGCACTGACTCACGTGCAAATACCCTAGGGAAAGGTATTAATCTTCTTTTCACTCCAGCCATGGGTTGAATAGCAAAACATATTGGGTTCTAGAGCCTTGGTTGGCAACCAGTCTACTGCAGGAAGTAATGGTAAACTATTACAGAAAAATCTTCTGCCCAATCAGTCAAGTCTCTTTCAAGACATGATCACCCAAGCATGTATCACATATGGAACCTAACTGAATGTCCAGATATTAAGCTGGAGAGTTGGACAAAAATCCTTTATGAACCAAATGTAGTTCAGGGGTTGCAGACCATTGCTCTATGGGATTAATCAATTCTATTTTTAATCAGATATCCTTATTATTCTAAACCTTATTTTTAGTGAAAACTCCACGTTTTTGTAGATGTCCTGTTTTTTGTTCTTTTTAAACAATGAATTATATCTACTGATTTTGCACATTTGAGAAACTTAAGAAAACTGACAGCATTCAAACATGCATCCCTGCATCTAATCCACCTGGTCACAGAGAACAGAACAGCTCAGCAAGGATTGATTATCCTTTTTAAAGAAACTCATTCTCGCATTGAAAATTTATTTCTGAAAGTATGCTGACATTATTTTTTATCTCAAATGTAAGCAAAGAAGGTCATATACCCAGCAAGCCAGCACCCGTAAATTATATACCCAGTAGGTCACAGCACCCGTAAATTATATACCCAGTAGGTCACAGCACCCGTATATTATATACCCAGTAGGTCACAGCACCCGTATATTATATACCCAGTAGGTCACAGCACCCGTATATTATATACCCAGTAGGTCACAGCACCCTGTAAATTATATACCCAGTAGGTCACAGCACCCGTAAATTATATACCCAGTAGGTCACAGCACCCGTAAATTATATACCCAGTAGGTCACAGCACCCGTAAATTATATACCCAGTAGGTCACAGCACCCGTAAATTATATACCCAGTAGGTCACAGCACCCGTAAATTATATACCCAGTAGGTCACAGCACCCGTAAATTATATACCCAGTAGGTCACAGCACCCGTAAATTATATACCCAGTAGGTCACAGCACCCGTAAATTATATACCCAGTAGGTCACAGCACCCGTAAATTATATACCCAGTAGGTCACAGCACCCGTAAATTATATACCCAGTAGGTCACAGCACCCGTAAATTATATACCCAGTAGGTCACAGCACCCGTAAATTATATACCCAGTAGGTCACAGCACCCGTAAATTATATACCCAGTAGGTCACAGCACCCGTAAATTATATACCCAGTAGGTCACAGCACCCGTAAATTATATACCCAGTAGGTCACAGCACCCGTAAATTATATACCCAGTAGGTCACAGCACCCGTAAATTATATACCCAGTAGGTCACAGCCCGAAATTATATACCCAGTAAAGGCAGCACCCGAAATTATATACCCAGTAGGCCAGCACCCGTAATTATATACCTAGCAGGCCAGCACCCGTAATTATATACCCAGCAGGCCAGTAACCGTAATTATGTACCCAGCAGGCCAGCATCTATATTCTGTTACAAAAGAGACAGTCCAAGATGAGAGTTATAAATTGGAGACATCAAATTCAACTGATTACACAAATTTGTGAGATGTTTTATCAGATGAAACTTTGACAGGCATCTGACAAGCAAAAGATGCCTTTCAAAAGATAGCAAAGTATTAACAAACAAGAAAATTTCATTAGAAAAAAAAGAAGAGTGCATGGCTGCCATATAATACCAACATTTCCATATGTTTGAATGCTGGAAAATTCCCAGACAGATGAAGAGGAGGCTTGAGGCTACAGAGATGCAGTTCTACAGAATGATGCTGACAATACCATGGACAGAACATGTGAGAAAGACGGAAGTTTTCAGGAAAATGTTAAAATTGAAAGGCTGAATTTTCTAGGACAAATAACGAGCAAAGTGGAAAACCACAATAACCCATGTCCTGTAGGTTGGTTGGTTAGATCTTATGGCACATCAACCCTGTTGGTTATATAGTGCCAAATCCTGTCTATCTATCTATCTATATATATATATATATA
>JBBBDQ010001648.1:0-390000 GCA_037127315.1 Ascarosepion bandense
TGCACTATGCCACACAAGCAAAAGAACCCAGTCATGGCTTTCAGACAATTTCTGTGATCACGTCACTCGTTACATCTGGCAGCTTAACTCTTCAGACTGCAACCTCCTTGATTATTATGTGTTGGGTGCAGTCGAGTGAGAGACCAATAAAACTCCTTGTAACATCAAGGATGAATTGAAGGCAAGGATTATGTCAGCATTCACCGACTTAAGCAAGGAGACAGTACAGAAGAGATGTAGGAGATTTCAAAGTCGTCTGAAGACCGTGATTGAAGCAGTGGCAATTTTACTGAATAAATTTACTTTTTAGTATTTCAATATATATTTGTGTAATTTTGGAAGATATATCTGTTAAAATGAGGTGTCAGTGTTATTTTTATTTTTGCACAATTTAGACAAGAATTTATCAATTTTATCATGTATATTGATTTTTGTATATCAACATATACCAGGCCAAACTTGTTTATTGTAAGAGCCACATACAATAAAGTTCAGATGTTTGAGATCTGGGAGACATGGACAAAATTTACACATATGGTTTTGTTACATACACATGAACATTAAAGTTATGTTTTAATTTAAGGGGGGGGGGTCTCAATTCATTCCCAGTAAAAAATTATAAAGATTGAAATTTTTCTTATTTACCTTTTATATTAACTGTGAAGAAAAATCAGCTCAGCCAACATATTTTTTTCATTTTTTTTTTTATAATCATTTCACCCCAAGCAAGGCAGAAATGCTACTGGAGCACAGGGGTTTACAGTAAGAGGAAAAAATGGTACAGGGAATATTGAAGAAAAGATAAGAGATGGATGGGAATCAAGTAGATAAAAGATAGCAATTTATGATGCATTTAAACTTTTGGTGATTGCCGCTATCAGGGAAACAAGTGAATGGAAATAAGTTTCACAAATGGGAAGTATGAGAAAAGAAACTGATAGAGTAGAAGAGACAGTTAAATTTAACTATTTCGACGGTAAAATTGTGGAACTTTGATGCCAATCTAGTAGCATGAGTAAATACACATGGTCAGGTTACCAGGGAAAAAAGAGTCGCATATGGCTCACAAGCCTCGGTTTGGCCCCTCCAGATATAGAGAAAGCTTTTAATTTAATAAAAGATGGAAGTTTTAAATTGCTTACCTGAATGGTTATTACACTACTTTTGGTAGCTTTAATTTTCCATGTAAGCTGAAGATTTGGTACTAGAATTGGATTTTGAGGAGACAAAATCGTCTGGGGTTGGCTCGTAGCTTGTAACATTTCCGGCAGTAGAGAAACTGCAAATGTAATACAAATAATTACATAAAATCAGTCAATTTGAAACATTTTCTTTTCTTTTTTTTCATAACAAAATAAAGATTAAAATCCATTTTCTATTGAGAGAGTTCATTTGTTCCACAACAGGAAGAATGGCCAGTTTTAAAGACTGGGAATAAAATAACACAAGTAGTTGTAACAAATTTACATTATTTACTTTGTTTGAACTGTTGTTCTCATCTTTATTGTAATATTGACAACGTTTCAGCCATTTTATGTTTTGACCTTCTTCAGGTGATATATGTTGGAATTTCAAACCGAGCATTTTATTTTGTCCATTGAGGGGAAGATTGTTCTAGTTCCATGTGCCATGCCTTTTCTGGATATCTCGGTTTCAGTTATCTCCCTTTAGAAACTCAACTTTGCAAGTTTTTGTTCATCTCTGCTGTGGCTAGGTAGTGAACTCACAACTCTTTGGGTCAAATCACATATATCACCTGAAGAAGGCCAGAGTGTACTACTGCTGAAACGTCATGAACATGACAATAAGGAGAACAATTGTCTGAACAATGTAAATAGTTACAATACCTAATCTCGGAAATATAGACAGGTATAGCTGTAACAAATAGTTAGGATTCAAACAGAATAAAGCAATCATGGCAGGGTTTAGGAAAGAGGGAAAAAAAAGCAAAATTTACTAAGAGCTACAGAAATTGGATATTATGGGGATCCATTTATTCCAATGTCCTGAAGCGGAGAAGGCATATAGAAGCAGAAGAGATTGGATTAAGAGATTAGATTAAGAGATTAGATATGTCTAATTTAGTCTTTAATTTCTGAGATGTGCAATTGTCAATATTATTTCAAAATATAGTTTTTATCTTAGTTAATATAGATTTTATTATGGACACAACATTTTGACAAAGTATCATCTGATCATCATCAGGTGTCTGTTGTTTATTTGATATGGGATATCAGTTCATTTTCTTTCTGTGCATCATGTCTTTTCAGGACATAGGCGATCATGGCTCTCCACAATTTTCTGTCCTTTGTTTCTCTTAATAAATTTTGTCTTTTTGTTATTTCTCTTAAATTTTGTTCTGCTATCCATTTATTCACACTCATTAAGTAGGTTATATATTATTTTCCTCTGTCCTTTTTACCTTCAATCTGTCTATTGAGTATCATAATTTCCAAGCCTTCTTTCATTATTATGTACCACAGAAATTTTAACAGATTTTTCTTGATGTTAAGTATAAGGTTACATTTTCTTTCAATCTTGTATAAAACTTAGTCAATGCTCACTTGTTTGGTTCATGGTATCCACAGCATCCTCCTAATAAGGCTAAAAATATTTATTTTATGAGAGGATCAGCTAAAAAATATATATATAAAAACAAGAATCTTTAAAACATGTAATCTGATTCAGTCCGCATCCTCTTTTCACAGCAATATTAAATTCTGTGGAATTATCAGATCTTGTCTACCAGGATGCTCCTGAAAATTACACAAAAAATATCTTGAAATACTAAAGAGTAAATTTATTCAGTAAAATCCCTATTGATTTCAACCACAGCCTCTAGATGATTTCGGAATCTCCTGCAACTCTTTTAGATGGTCTCCTTGCTTAAGTTGGTGAATGCCACCATAATCCTTGCCTTCAGTTCATCTTTAGTGTTCTATTCAGGACTATAAAAAAATAAGGTCATAAAATCTCTTTTTTTTTTGCTCTGAGATGTACTAGTGACAACAATGGGACTCTTTTACTTTGAGAAGATGCTTACCAAGCAGCAGACTTAAATTTCACCCAACCATGTGGTGTGGACACGCACACACACTAAGCTGATAAATGGTTTTCCTATCTGCACACACATGAATATAATTTTCGCTATCTCTTTTTTGGTCAGCAATATTGTTCTTTATAAATATATGGGAATAAAATATCTCCATATATTGAACTTATTTCTTTTGAAAATCTAACTTAATTTGCTTTGAAAGTCTCCACTCTCAACAGCAACCTTTTCGATTACAATCCTATAGCCCCTCTTCACTACAAATTTTAAAACGTTCTACAGAAGTTTAAAAATCTAAGGTGAATAAAAGACAGCCTGTGCAGTAATTGGCCATGGTTAAGTATAATTGAAAAATGCTCCACAAACAGAATTAACAAAATTTTCAATAAATAATAAGAAAAGCAAGCAAAAGAACAGACCAAAATAATACCAAGAAAACAATATATATATTGTATGTTATATATATTATATGTTATATATATTATATGTTATAATATATATATGTAAAAGGTACAGTTTTTTCATGTTTTAATGTGTGCATGACCATGACATTTATAAATGCTAAGCTATGAAATGTTTCATTTAAAGCAGAAAGAAAAAATACGGTAATGTATAGCAACACAGTTTTGCAAACATTTTTGTTATTTTGTTATTACTACTTGCACCCCTGAAGACGATCTCAGTAGGAGATTAGAAGTACTCGGGAAAATAAAAAAAAATATTTCAAAGTTACAGCACATTTCTCACATCTTTTAATTACAATACACAGAAGATTGTTTGTGAGTATGAACAGATCTTTTCAAAAATAAGCAGACATAATGTTTGTAATTTGTTTAATCAGACATGCCTAAAAGAAAAAAAATTGCTGCCTATATATATATATACACACACACACACACATATATATATATATATATAGGCTAGTCAAAAGTCAGCAAAGTAACATCAATAAAGCAAAATGTTCAGCAATTAAGAATTGTGTTCATATGCAAAAGGGATACAGTCAAGTGATGTTAACCAAAAGACAAGAACAAAAATATAACAGATGAAACCATTTTTACTGGTTAATAAGAAATCCCAGCAGGCATTTGTAGATGAGGAAGGGCATTCTAGCAACTTTTTTCAGTCCTGTTTGTATTTTATGACTGATATTTTTTCAGGTCATTTTTTAACCCTTTTTTTTACATTTATTTTTTCTCTTTCAGAGCCCAAAAGACTTGTTTTATCCTTTTTTACAGAGGAATTCATTTTGTAGGAATAATGACTGAGAAGAAGTCAGTCAAAAGAAACCTTTTCAGAGCCACCAGATGGACAAGCACAATTATAATAGGATATGTGCACTGTGGGGCAATAGATATTGGCTTGAAATGAGAAATTGGAGAGCCAAGTTTGAATTCCAGTTAAGTTCATTGCATTCACTTACATGCAATTCCTCTTGGGAAAAGTATTAATCCATCTCTTCCGTCCAGCTATGGGTTAAATAACAGGATAGATTTTAGTTTCTATAGCATTGGTTAGCAAACAGTTTACTGCAGAAGGAAATAGTAACCTACTTCAGGAAAATCTTTTGCCTAATCAGTCATCAAAATATCAAAAGAGACATGATCACCCATCACATATGGCACTTAACTGACTGACTGAATTGTTATTGCAATATTTTGTTAAAGCTGTTAAGTGCAAATATTTAACGATACAATAGGGGAATTTCTACTGATATTTTTATTGTAGAACATGCTATAAACTTACTCAGTCATTTCCTTAAGGATTAAGATTCATCAGAATATTAAAATAGAAAAATTGTGAAATTTTTACAGGTTGAAATGTATGAATGCCGGTCCTTATTTTAAGAGGTAAAAGGAAAAGATTTTAAATTGACAATCTTTTCCATTTCACTGAAACAGATGTTAAATACATTTATATTTCATTCATTCATTCATTCATTCATTCAATCATTCATTCATTCATTTATTCTTTCTTCCTTTCTTTCTTTCATTTACTCACTGATACCAAGCAGTGTCATTGCTATGCGGTCAAAAGAGAATAGTCCATTATCTGTGATATATTGGCAGGGCTTAATGGTTATGCGAACTAACTAAGGATTTAACAAAAGGAGGACAGTCAAAACTATAATCTAGAAAATCAAACAATTACAACAATTTAAATATCTGGGAAGTGTTCTAACAAAGAACAGAAAGTGGGAAAGTAAGAATTGAAGATGTATTGGTATGGCCAAAGATGCAATCCAAAAGCTAAGCAGAGTATTAAGAGATAGAAAGATTTCATTAGAAACAAAGAAAAGAGTACTGAACTATTATGTGATAGCTGTCTTCCTGTATGGCAGCAAATGCTGGACAATCTCCCCAAAAATGTAGATGAGACTTGAAGCAACAGAAATGTGGTTCTACAGTAGGGTGCGGAGGATACCATGGATCAAATGTGTCAGATATGACAAGGTTTTAGAGAAAATGGAAACAAACAGGAAACTTATATTTAACATCAGGAAGAGGCAGTTGACATTTCTGGGGCACATAATGAGGAAGGAGGGCTCGGAAAACCTGATACTCACAGGACAGTTTGAGGTTAAGAGGGACAGAGGAAAATTGTGCATGACATACTTGATAAGCTTGAGCAAATTGATGGCTGAACAGGGTTTGGGAGAAATTTAAAAAATTATAAGAGCTACAAGGGGCCTTGATCGTCTATTTCTCGAAGGGACTTGGCACATAAAAGAAGAATGTATTGAAACCAACATATCCACCGTGCTATAGACCCTCAGAACCACTAACTCTTTACTGAAATTTGGAACTCAACAGAAGACTAACTATGTCTCCTTGGGGACAATCTAGCTATTTTGTGACCTTGTGACTGTAACCGTAACATATGTGTTTATTTTGATTTTAATAATCATTTCACCCCAAGCAAGGCAGAAATGCCACCGGTGCGTGGAGGGTTACAGTGAGAGAATAAAAAAGGTACAGGGGATGTCGGAGAAAGGATAAAAGAACAATGGGAATCAAGTAGATAAAAGATGGCAATTGACATTGCGTTAAACTTTTGGAGATTGCAGATGTAAGGGAAGCAAGTAAACGTTCCACAAATGGGAAGTGTGAGAAAAGAAACTTTTAGAGTAGAAGAGAAGATTATATTTAACTAGTTCTACAGTAAAAGGGTGGGATTTTGATGTCAATCTAGTAGCACGGGTAAATACATGTGGTCAGGGTAAAAGGGAAAAAGCTCGTCAAAGCAGTTGCCATAATTGGTTAATTTGATTATTTTAAATATGTAATAATACATATTTAAATATATTTTTTAATCACCACAGAAAGAAAAGAAAAAAAATGTATTACTTACTTGTAGTCCAGTTGAATGAAAATATCTGTGATGTGACTTTACGGTCAGTGTAAAACCTCAAAAAGAAATAGTTGTTGTAACTGATGTATTCAGTCATGTTGGAACCACTGAGTCGAGCCATTAAAGAACTTTCAGAGGGAGTAATTCCACCACTCCAGATTTCTAAATAGTCATGCATCATTTTCAAATTCATCTCTGAAAACTGTACAAGAATTAGAAATCATAAATTATGTCTATCACAAAATTGTCTTTGATACAAAGAATAGCATATTAAGACTATAGAAAATGGACATTTTAAAAGTATATATATATATATATAGTGAGAAAGAGAGAGAGAGAGAGAGAGAGAGAGAGTTATTATTAGTGTTATAATAACAAAATATGGGACTGAAACTAAAACCTTTCAGGTTTCGGTACCAAGTGCACCAACATCAGGCAGTGAAATATTGTTTAGTTACGGGGGTCATATATATAGTGATATAAAAAATTCATAATCAAAAACATAGGTGCTACCATATTACAGTCTCATATGTTATTATTAAAGCAATAATAATAACTATATCTCTATAAATGCTGTACATCTGTATTGAGGATTTAAAAAAAAATAACAAAATTATTATTAGTACTCTACCTTGAATGGCTCTTTGTCCTTCTATTAAGTGAACAATAGTAACAAAAAAATTATGAATCTTAACAATTTCTACTGACAATGGAAATAAAAGAATTATTTACACACAGAATAATTCTTTTAGTTTTATTGTTTGCATAAAGTGGTGGGTTTTCTAACAGTTTTAATTTTTTTTTTACTATTGTTCATACAAGGCTCAAAGGCCACTCAAGATAGTGCATTACTAAAAAAGATTGTGGCATCATAATTTGTCTGTAGATGATTAAGGATGTTATTGAAAGTTACCAAAAAGAGCATTTTAATTATGAGATTAAGTAAAAAAAAGTCTTTGAATCACTTACCTTAAGATTGATTCTTGATCCTATGGGAGCTTCTAAGGTTAATAAACAGGTTGTCTTGTTTAATGTTTCAGGAGTGCCAACAAAACTGCCATTTATTCCTTCCTGGTGATAGTTACAGTTTTCAGCTACGGTAATAAAATGAAATGAGAAATATTGGTGCAAAAAAGTGAGAGATAGTTTATCTGGGTACAAATAGAATTATGAGAAATATTTAGATATTATTAATAGATGAATAAAATAGACATGACATTAATATCAGTCTTCCTATATGACTGTGAATACTGGATAATCACCTTACAGATAAAGAAAACATTTGAAGTAACAGAAACAAAAAAAAGGAAGGACAAACTTTTATGTGATATCTGTTCTCTAATATTATCAGTGAATGCTGAGCAATCACTTCACACATGAAGAATAGGCTTAAAAGTAACAGAAGCAAAAAAAAAAAAAAGAAGATTACTGAACTGTTAGAATTGTCAATCCTCATATATGACAGTGAATGCCAGACAATCTCCTCAGTAATGAAGAAGAGACTTGAGTCAACAGAAATAAAGAAAATGGTCCGGAAATGTTATTAATATCAGTCCTCCTATATGGCAGTAAATGCAGGACAATCTCTTCAGCGATGAAGAAGAGACTTCAATTAATAGAAATAAAGAATGCTGAACTGTTATGTAATATCAGTCCTTCTATATGGCAGTAAATGCAGGACAATCTCTTCAGCGATGTATAACAGACTTCAATTAATAGAAATAAAGAATGCTGAACTGTTATGTAATATCAGTCCTCATATATGGCAGTAAATGCAGGACAATCTCTTCAGCGATGAAGAAGAGGCTTCAATTAATAGAAATAAATAATGCTGAACTGTTATGTAATATCAGTCCTTCTATATGGCAGTAAATGCAGGACAATCTCTTCAGCGATGTATAACAGACTTCAATTAATAGAAATAAAGAATGCTGAACTGTTATGTAATATCAGTCCTCCTATATGGCAGTAAATACAGGACAATCTCTTCAGCGATGTATAACAGACTTCAATTAATAGAAATAAAGAATGCTGAACTGTTATATAATATCAGTCCTCATATATGGCAGTAAATACAGGACAATCTCTTCTGCGATGAAGAAGAGACTTCAATTAATAGAAATAAAGAATGCTGAACTGTTATGTAATATCAGTCCTTCTATATGGCAGTAAATACAGGACAATCTCTTCAGCGATGAAGAAGAGACTTCAATTAATAGAAATAAAGAATGCTGAACTGTTATGTAATATCAGTCCTCATATATGGCAGTAAATGCAGGACAATCTCTTCAGCGATGAAGAAGAGACTTCAATTAATAGAAATAAAGAATGCTGAACTGTTATGTAATATCAGTCCTCCTATATGGCAGTAAATACAGGACAATCTCTTCTGCGATGAAGAAGAGACTTCAATTAATAGAAATAAAGAATGCTGAACTGTTATGTAATATCAGTACTCCTATATGGCAGTAAATACAGGACAATCTCTTCAGCGATGAAGAAGAGACTTCAATTAATAGAAATAAAGAATGCTGAACAGCTATATAATATCAGTCCTCCTATATGGCAGTAAATACAGGACAATCTCTTCAGTGATGAAGAAGAGACTTCAATTAATAGAAATAAATAATGCTGAACTGTTATGTAATATCAGTCCTCCTATATGGCAGTAAATACAGGACAATCTCCTTCAGCGATGAAGAAGAGACTTCAATTAATAGAAATAAAGAATGCTGAACTGTTATGTAATATCAGTCCTTCTATATGGCAGTAAATACAGGACAATCTCTTCAGCGATGTATAACAGACTTCAATTAATAGAAATAAATAATGCTGAACTGTTATGTAATATCAGTCCTACTATATGGCAGTAAATACAGGACAATCTCTTCAGCGATGAAGAAGAGACTTCAATTAATAGAAATAAAGAATGCTGAACTGTTATGTAATATCAGTCCTCCTATATGGCAGTAAATACAGGACAATCTCTTCAGCGATGAAGAAGAGACTTCAATTAATAGA
Source organism: Ascarosepion bandense (assembly GCA_037127315.1). Lineage (NCBI taxonomy): Eukaryota > Metazoa > Mollusca > Cephalopoda > Sepiida > Sepiidae > Ascarosepion > Ascarosepion bandense. The sequence goes on from JBBBDQ010001648.1 coordinate 9,425, forward strand.
AATAAAGAATGCTGAACTGTTATGTAATATCAGTCCTTCTATATGGCAGTAAATACAGGACAATCTCTTCAGCGATGAAGAAGAGACTTCAATTAATAGAAATAAAGAATGCTGAATTGTTATGTAATATCAGTCCTCCTATATGGCAGTAAATACAGGACAATCTCTTCAGCGATGAAGAAGAGACTTCAATTAATAGAAATAAAGAATGCTGAACTGTTATGTAATATCAGTCCTCATCTATGGCAGTAAATGCAGGACAATCTCTTCAGCGATGAAGAAGAGACTTCAATTAATAGAAATAAAGAATGCTGAACTGTTATGTAATATCAGTCCTCATATATGGCAGTAAATGCAGGACAATCTCTTCAGCGATGAAGAAGAGACTTCAATTAATAGAAATAAAGAATGCTGAACTGTTATGTAATATCAGTCCTTCTATATGGCAGTAAATACAGGACAATCTCTTCAGCGATGTATAACAGACTTCAATTAATAGAAATAAATAATGCTGAACTGTTATGTAATATCAGTCCTCCTATATGGCAGTAAATACAGGACAATCTCTTCAGCGATGAAGAAGAGACTTCAATTAATAGAAATAAAGAATGCTGAACTGTTATGTAATATCAGTCCTCATCTATGGCAGTAAATGCAGGACAATCTCTTCAGCGATGAAGAAGAGACTTCAATTAATAGAAATAAAGAATACTGAACTGTTATGTAATATCAGTCCTCATATATGGCAGTAAATGCAGGACAATCTCTTCAGCGATGAAGAAGAGACTTCAATTAATAGAAACAAAGAATGCTGAACAGTTATATAATATCAGTCCTTCTATATGGCAGTAAATACAGGACAATCTCTTCAGCGATGTATAACAGACTTGAATTAATAGAAATAAAGAATGCTGAACAGTTATGTAATATCAGTCCTCATGTATGGCAGTAAATACAGGACAATCTCTTCAGCGATGTATAACAGACTTCAATTAATAGAAATAAAGAATGCTGAACTGTTATATAATATCAGTCCTCATATATGGCAGTAAATACAGGACAATCTCTTCAGCGATGAAAGTGACTTCAATTAATAGAAATAAAGAATGCTGAAATGTTATATAATATCAGTCCTTCTATATGGCAGTAAATACAGGACAATCTCTTCAGCGATGAAGAAGAGACTTCAATTAATAGAAATAAATAATGCTGAACTGTTATGTAATGTCAGTCCTCCTATATGGCAGTAAATACAGGACAATCTCTTCAGCGATGAAGAAGTGACTTCAATTAATAGAAATAAAGAATGCTGAACTGTTATATAATATCAGTCCTCATATATGGCAGTAAATGCAGGACAATCTCTTCAGCGATGAAGAAGAGACTTCAATTAATAGAAATAAAGAATGCTGAATTGTTATGTAATATCAGTCCTCCTATATGGCAGTAAATACAGGACAATCTCTTCAGCGATGAAGAAGAGACTTCAATTAATAGAAATAAATAATGCTGAACTATTATGTAATATCAGTCCTCCTATATGGCAGTAAATACAGGACAATCTCTTCAGCGATGAAGAAGTGACTTCAATTAATAGAAATAAAGAATGCTGAACTGTTATATAATATCAGTCCTCATATATGGCAGTAAATGCAGGACAATCTCTTCAGCGATGAAGAAGTGACTTCAATTAATAGAAATAAAGAATGCTGAACTGTTATATAATATCAGTCCTCATATATGGCAGTAAATGCAGGACAATCTCTTCAGCGATGAAGAAGAAACTTCAATTAATAGAAATAAAGAATGCTGAATTGTTATGTAATATCAGTCCTCCTATATGGCAGTAAATACAGGACAATCTCTTCAGCGATGAAGAAGAGACTTCAATTAATAGAAATAAATAATGCTGAACTATTATGTAATATCAGTCCTCCTATATGGCAGTAAATACAGGACAATCTCTTCAGCGATGAAGAAGTGACTTCAATTAATAGAAATAAAGAATGCTGAACTGTTATATAATATCAGTCCTCATATATGGCAGTAAATGCAGGACAATCTCTTCAGCGATGAAGAAGTGACTTTAATTAATAGAAATAAAGAATGCTGAACTGTTATATAATATCAGTCCTCATATATGGCAGTAAATGCAGGACAATCTCTTCAGCGATGAAGAAGAGACTTCAATTAATAGAAATAAAGAATGCTGAATTGTTATGTAATATCAGTCCTCCTATATGGCAGTAAATACAGGACAATCTCTTCAGCGATGAAGAAGAGACTTCAATTAATAGAAATAAATAATGCTGAACTATTATGTAATATCAGTCCTCCTATATGGCAGTAAATACAGGACAATCTCTTCAGCGATGAAGAAGTGACTTCAATTAATAGAAATAAAGAATGCTGAACTGTTATATAATATCAGTCCTCATATATGGCAGTAAATGCAGGACAATCTCTTCAGCGATGAAGAAGTGACTTCAATTAATAGAAATAAAGAATGCTGAATTGTTATGTAATATCAGTCCTCCTATATGGCAGTAAATACAGGACAATCTCTTCAGTGATGAAGAAGAGACTTCAATTAATAGAAATAAAGAATGCTGAATTGTTATGTAATATCAGTCCTCCTATATGGCAGTAAATACAGGACAATCTCTTCAGCGATGAAGAAGAGACTTCAATTAATAGAAATAAAGAATGCTGAACTGTTATATAATATCAGTCCTCATATATGGCAGTAAATGCAGGACAATCTCTTCAGCGATGAAGAAGAGACTTCAATTAATAGAAATAAAGAATGCTGAATTGTTATGTAATATCAGTCCTCCTATATGGCAGTAAATACAGGACAATCTCTTCAGCGATGAAGAAGAGACTTTAATTAATAGAAATAAATAATGCTGAACTATTATGTAATATCAGTCCTCCTATATGGCAGTAAATACAGGACAATCTCTTCAGCGATGAAGAAGTGACTTCAATTAATAGAAATAAAGAATGCTGAACTGTTATATAATATCAGTCCTCATATATGGCAGTAAATGCAGGACAATCTCTTCAGCGATGAAGAAGTGACTTCAATTAATAGAAATAAAGAATGCTGAACTGTTATATAATATCAGTCCTCATATATGGCAGTAAATGCAGGACAATCTCTTCAGCGATGAAGAAGAGACTTCAATTAATAGAAATAAAGAATGCTGAATTGTTATGTAATATCAGTCCTCCTATATGGCAGTAAATACAGGACAATCTCTTCAGCATGAAGAGACTTAATTAATAGAAATAAAGAATGCTGAAATTTTATGTAAATAGTCCTTCCAATAATAGTAAATGCAAAGGACAATTCAGCATGAAGAGAATTCAATTAATAGAAATTAAAGAATGCTGAACAGCATATAATATCAGTCCTCCTATATGGCAGTAAATACAGGACAATCTCTTCAGCGATGAAGAAGAGACTTCAATTAATAGAAATAAAGAATGCTGAACAGCTATATAATATCAGTCCTCCTATATGGCAGTAAATACAGGACAATCTCTTCAGCGATGAAGAAGTGTTAATTAATAAGAAATAAAGAATGCTAACTGTTATGTAATATCAGTCCTTCTATAATGGCAGAAATACAGGACAACTCTTCAGCATGAAGAGACTTCAATTAATAAATAAAGAATGCTGAACCTTATGTAATATCAGGTCCTTCATAGGCAGTAAATACAGGACAATCTCTTCAGCGATGAAGAAGAGACTTCAATTAATAGAAATAAAGAATGCTGAACTGTTATGTAATATCAGTCCTTCCTATATGGCAGTAAATACAGGACAATCTCTTCAGCGATGAAGAAGAGACTTCAATTAATAGAAATAAAGAATGCTGAACTGTTATGTAATATCAGTCCTCCTATATGGCAGTAAATACAGGACAATCTCTTCAGCGATGAAGAAGAGACTTCAATTAATAGAAATAAAGAATGCTGAACTGTTATGTAATATCAGTCCTTCTATATGGCAGTAAATAGAGGACAATCTCTTCAGCGATGAAGAAGATACTTCAATTAATAGAAATAAAGAATGCTGAACTGTTATGTAATATCAGTTCTCCTATATGGCAGTAAATACAGGACAATCTCTTCAGTGATGAAGAAGAGACTTCAATTAATAGAAATAAAGAATGCTGAACTGTTATGTAATATCAGTCCTCATCTATGGCAGTAAATGCAGGACAATCTCTTCAGCGATGAAGAAGAGACTTCAATTAATAGAAATAAAGAATGCTGAACTGTTATGTAATATCAGTCCTCATCTATGGCAGTAAATGCAGGACAATCTCTTCAGCGATGAAGAAGAGACTTCAATTAATAGAAATAAAGAATGCTGAACTTTTATGTAATATCAGTCCTCATATATGGCAGTAAATGCAGGACAATCTCTTCAGCGATGAAGAAGAGACTTCAATTAATAGAAATAAAGAATGCTGAACTGTTATGTAATATCAGTCCTTCTATATGGCAGTAAATACAGGACAATCTCTTCAGCGATGTATAACAGACTTCAATTAATAGAAATAAATAATGCTGAACTGTTATGTAATATCAGTCCTCCTATATGGCAGTAAATACAGGACAATCTCTTCAGCGATGAAGAAGAGACTTCAATTAATAGAAATAAAGAATGCTGAAATGTTATGTAATATCAGTCCTCATCTACGGCAGTAAATGCAGGACAATCTCTTCAGCGATGAAGAAGAGACTTCAATTAATAGAAATAAAGAATGCTGAACTGTTATGTAATATCAGTCCTCATATATGGCAGTAAATGCAGGACAATCTCTTCAGCGATGAAGAAGAGACTTCAATTAATGGAAATAAAGAATGCTGAACAGTTATATAATATCAGTCCTTCTATATGGCAGTAAATACAGGACAATCTCTTCAGCGATGTATAACAGACTTGAATTAATAGAAATAAAGAATGCTGAACTGTTATGTAATATCAGTCCTCATATATGGCAGTAAATACAGGACAATCTCTTCAGCGATGTATAACAGACTTCAATTAATAGAAATAAAGAATGCTGAACTGTTATATAATATCAGTCCTCATATATGGCAGTAAATACAGGACAATCTCTTCAGCGATGAAGAGTGACTTCAATTAATAGAAATAAAGAATGCTGAAATGTTATATAATATCAGTCCTTCTATATGGCAGTAAATACAGGACAATCTCTTCAGCGATGAAGAAGAGACTTCAATTAATAGAAATAAATAATGCTGAACTGTTATGTAATGTCAGTCCTCCTATATGGCAGTAAATACAGGACAATCTCTTCAGCGATGAAGAAGTGACTTCAATTAATAGAAATAAAGAATGCTGAACTGTTATATAATATCAGTCCTTCTATATGGCAGTAAATACAGGACAACTTTCCACATGAAGAAGAGACTTCAATGCAATAGAAATAAAGAATGCTGAACAGCTATATAATATCAGTCCTCCTACAAGGGTAGTAACACAGGACAATCTCTTCAGCGATGAAGAAGTGACTTCAATTAATAGAAATAAAGAATGCTGAACTGTTATGAATATCAGTCCTTCTATATGGCAGTAAATACAGGACAATCTCTTCTCAGCGATGAAGAAGAGACTTCAATTAATAGAAATAAAGAATGTTGAACTGTTATGTAATATCAGTCCCTCTATATGGCAGTAAATGCTATATCACCTCTTCAGCGATGAAGAAGAGACTTCAATTAATAGAAATAAAGAATGCTGAACTGTTATGTAATATCAGTCCTCCTATATGGCAGTAAATACAGGACAATCTCTTCAGCGATGAAGAAGAGACTTCACTAATAGAAATAAAGAATGCTGAACTGTTATGTAATATCAGTCCTCCTATATGGCAGTAAATACAGGACAACTTCTTCAGCGATGAAGAAGAGACTTCAATTAATAGAATAAAGAATGCTGAACTGTTATGTAATATCAGTCCTTCTATATGGCAGTAAATACAGGACAATCTCTTCAGCGATGAAGAAGATACTTCAATTAATAGAAATAAAGAATGCTGAACTGTTATGCAATATCAGTTCTCCTATATGGCAGTAAATACAGGACAATCTCTTCATGATGAAGAAGAGACTTCAATTAATAGAAATAATAAAGAATGCTGAACTGTTATGTAATATCAGTCCTCACCTATGGCAGTAAATGCAGACACCCTCTTCAGCTAAGGAAGAAGAGACTTCAATTAATAGAAATAAAGAATGCTGAACTGTTATGTAATATCAGTCCTCATCTATGGCAGTGAATGCAGGACAATCTCTTCAGCGATGAAGAAGAGACTTCAATTAATAGAAATAAAGAATGCTGAACTGTTATGTAATATCAGTCCTCATATATGGCAGCAAATGCAGGACAAATCTCTCAGCTACGAAGAAGAGACTTCAATTAATAGAAATAAAGAATGCTGAAACTGTTATGTAATATCAGTCCTTCTCATATGGCAGTAAATACAGGACAATCTCTTCAGCGATGCATAATACCTCAATTAATAGGAATAAATAATGCTGAACTGTTATGTAATATCAGTCCTCCTATATGGCAGTAAATACAGGACAATCTCTTCAGCGATGAAGAAGAGACTTCAATTAATAGAAAATAAAAAGAATGCTGAACTGTTATGTAATATAAGTCCTCATCTATGGCAGTAAATGCAGGACACCCCTTCAGCGATGAAGAAGAGACTTCAATTAATAGAAATAAAGAATGCTGAACTGTTATGTAAATATCAGTCCTCATATATGGCAGTAAATGCAGGACAATCTCTTCAGCGATGAAGAAGAGACTTCAATTAATAGAAATAAAGAATGCTGAACAGTTATATAATATCAGTCCTTCTATATGGCAGTAAATACAGGACAATCTCTTCAGCGATGTATAACAGACTTGAATTAATAGAAATAAAGAATGCTGAACTGTTATGTAATATCAGTCCTCATATATGGCAGTAAATACAGGACAATCTCTTCAGCGATGTATAACAGACTTCAATTAATAGAAATAAAGAATGCTGAACTGTTATATAATATCAGTCCTCATATATGGCAGTAAATACAGGACAATCTCTTCAGCGATGAAGAGTGACTTCAATTAATAGAAATAAAGAATGCTGAAATGTTATATAATATCAGTCCTTCTATATGGCAGTAAATACAGGACAATCTCTTCAGCGATGAAGAAGAGACTTCAATTAATAGAAATAAATAATGCTGAACTGTTATGTAATGTCAGTCCTCCTATATGGCAGTAAATACAGGACAATCTCTTCAGCGATGAAGAAGTGACTTCAATTAATAGAAATAAAGAATGCTGAACTGTTATATAATATCAGTCCTTCTATATGGCAGTAAATACAGGACAATCTCTTCAGCGATGAAGAAGAGACTTCAATTAATAGAAATAAATAATGCTGAACTATTATGTAATATCAGTCCTCCTATATGGCAGTAAATACAGGACAATCTCTTCAGCGATGAAGAAGTGACTTCAATTAATAGAAATAAAGAATGCTGAACTGTTATATAATATCAGTTCTTCTATATGGCAGTAAATACAGGACAATCTCTTCAGCGATGAAGAAGAGACTTCAATTAATAGAAATAAAGAATGCTGAACTGTTATGTAATATCAGTCCTCCTATATGGCAGTAAATACAGGACAATCTCTTCAGCGATGAAGAAGTGACTTCAATTAATAGAAATAAAGAATGCTGAACTGTTATATAATATCAGTCCTCCTATATGGCAGTAAATACAGGACAATCTCTTAAGCGATGAAGAAGAGACTTCAATTAATAGAAAAAAAAATGCTGAACTGTTATGTAATGTCAGTCCTCATATATGGCAGTAAATGCAGGACAATCTCTTCAGCTATGAAGAAGAGACTTCAATTAATAGAAATAAAGAATGCTGAACTGTTATATAATATCAGTCCTCATATATGGCAGTAAATGCAGGACAATCTCTTCAGCGATGAAGAAGTGACTTCAATTAATAGAAATAAAGAATGCTGAACTGTTATATAATATCAGTCCTCATATATGGCAGTAAATGCAGGACAATCTCTTCAGCGATGAAGAAGTGACTTCAATTAATAGAAATAAAGAATGCTGAACTGTTATATAATATCAGTCCTCATATATGGCAGTAAATGCAGGACAATCTCTTCAGCGATGAAGAAGAGACTTCAATTAATAGAAAAAAAAATGCTGAACTGTTATGTAATATCAGTCCTCATATATGGCAGTAAATGCAGGACAATCTCTTCAGCTATGAAGAAGAGACTTCAATTAATAGAAATAAAGAATGCTGAACTGTTATGTAATATCAGTCCTCATATATGGCAGTAAATGCAGGACAATCTCTTCTGCGATGAAGAAGAGACTTCAATTAATAGAAATAAAGAATGCTGAATTGTTATGTAATATCAGTCCTCATATATGGCAGTAAATGCAGGAAAATCTCTTCAGCGATGAAGAAGAGACTTCAATTAATAGAAATAAAGAATGCTGAACTCTTATGCAATATCAGTCCTCCTATATGGCAGTAAATACAGGACAATCTCTTCAGTGATGAAGAAGAGACTTCAATAAATAGAAATAAAGAATGCTGAACTGTTATATAATATCAGTCCTCCTATATGGCAGTAAATACAGGACAATCTCTTCTGCGATGAAGAAGAGACTTCATTAATAGAAATAAAGAATGCTGAACTGTTATGTATTATCAGTCCTCATATATGGCAGTAAATGCAGGACAATCTCTTCAGCGATGAAGAAGAGACTTCATTAATAGAAATAAAGAATGCTGAACTGTTATGTAATATCAGTCCTTCTATATGGCAGTAAATGCTGCACAATCTCTTCACAGATGAAGAAGAGACTTCCAACAACAATATCCTCCTGCTCATGTATCGTTCTTTTCACACTCCTCCCAGTCTTTTGAACAGGACTAGTAATTTATCCCTCATTTTCTGGTTAAGATTTAAGGCTTCTAGTTCCTTCTGATGTTTTTTCATCCTCTTTCACTCCCAGAAGCCACTTGCATCGTAGTGGTGCTGATGCATTGCTTCAGGTGAACTGATTTAAACAAAATCACAGAAAAGTAGTTCTAAAAAAGACATATTGAAGGCAAGAAAGACAGAGGAAAGCATATTCTGCCTAATGAGCTTCTGTAAATGGTTGGTAGAACAGAGATTAGGTGACATACCAATGAGATTAAATATACTAAGAGCTACAAAGGACAGGAAATTGTGGAGAACCATGATCATAATCATCCTGAAGGGACAATGTACATGGAAGAAGAACATTGAGCTTGTGTAATTGATTGGCAGGAGAGGATTTAGGAGAGAGAGAGCGAGAGAGAGAGAGAGAGAGAGAGAAGACAAAATTTACTAATAGCTACAATAGACAGGAAATTGTGGAGAGCTATATATTCCAATATCCTGATGTGAGAAGACACAGAGAAGCAGAAGAGATTAGATTAACAGATTAGATTAACAGATTAGATTAAGAGATTAGATATGTCTAATTTAGTATTTAATTTCTGAGATGTGCAATTGTCAATATTATTTCAAAATATAGTTTTTATCTTAGTTAATATAAATTTTATTATGGACACAACATTTTGACAAAATACCATCTGATCATCATCAGGTGTCTGTTGTTTATTTGATATGGGATATTAGTTAATTTTCCTTCTGTGTGCCATGTCCCTTCAGGACATAGGCGATCATGACTCTCCACAATTTTCTGTCCTTTGTTTCTCTTAATAAATTTTGTCTTTTTTATTATTTCTATTAGATATTGTTCCACCATCCATTTATTCAAGCTCATTCAGTAGGTTATATATTATTTTCCTTTGTCCCTTTTACCTGTTCTGTCCTGTGACTATCATATTTTCCAAGTCCTCTTTCCTCATTATCTGACCTAAGAATTTCAACTGTCACTTCCTGATGTAAATTATAATTTTCCATTTTGTTTCCATTTTCTCTAAAACTTTGTTATTTCTCACATGTTCAGTCCATGTTATCCTTAGCAGATTTATAAAGAACCAAATTTCAGTTGCTTCAAGTTTCTTCTTCATCTTTGATGAGATTGTCTAGAATTCACTCTCATATAAGGGGACTGATATTACATAACAGTTCAGTACATTTTAGTTTGTTTCTAATGACATTTTCCTGTTTCTCAATACTTTGCTTAGCTTCTGGAAAGTATGTTTTGCTATCCTAATGTGCCTCTGAATTTCAGTTCTGCACTTCCTGTCTCCTGTTCTGTTGTGGCTAATCTACGTTGCCAAACTGTTGTGGCCTGTTAGAGTCCCGTAGTAAGACATGGAAACAAGGAGGTAGGTTCAAAAAGTCTATTAGAATAACAGAATAATATATACAATAATAAGTGTTAGTACTCAGTAAACAGAAGTGTAAGTCCAAATGGTATAGTTACGCTGCCTCAAGACTGTCTCACAGATGCGTTCCCAGAATTCACTCAGGTTAGTATTTATTGATGGAGGAAGAGTCCATTCCTATCGATTGGGCACCATAACATGTTCCCAGATATTCAAATTGTTGTATGTGTTTGATTTCTGATATCACCAATACCCTTGAGTAGGGTATTAATCAGTCTTCTTTGCAGCTATGGGTTAAATAGAAGGACAGATTGGGTTCTATAGTCTTGGTTGGCAAAAAGTAATGGTAACTTACAGCAAGAAAATGTTATGCCCAGTCAGCCATGTCTCTTTCGAAACGTGATCGCTCAAACTGACTAGCTGAATGTTATCAAGCTGTTTGTCTATGCTTCTGAAATGAGGTAGCATTTATATTATTTACATTGTTCAGACTGTTGTCCTCCTCTTTATGGCGATATTCACAACATTTCTGCTGGTGTACGCTTCAGCCTTCTTTAGGAACTTGGAATTTCAAACCAAATCCTTTATTTCGATCACTAATAAATAAAAAAATAAAGGTTTTGGTTCAAAATTCCAAGCACCTAAAGAAATGTACAATGGCTGAAATGTTGTGAATATGGCAATAAAGATGACAACAGTTCAGAAAACGTAAATAATATTATCAAACTGTTATTGCTATAAAAAAATAATAAGTCAATCTTTGCTGTAAAGAACTGAACTGGTGGAATTAAAGAATGGAGCTTATCTGAACTTTTGCCATGAAAAATAGTGACAATAACGACAGATTTGAAACATTGTGTGTGTGTGAAAATAAAGCATGGCAAAAGGAATCAAATGATTCCAAGAATGATGGAATTGGCCAACCAGTTTCCCTGCATCATTAGCACTGGATTGGATAAGAGTTCTATTTTTCTATTTTGAATATCTATTGAATCTACCTGAGATTCAACAGACCTTCAATGAATGGAATCTCATTAAGAGTGGAAATTCTAACCATAACTGGAGAAAAGTGATGACCAATTAATACATGTTTGGTTTTTTAAGATATTGAAAGTTTTAGGCTGATTATTTCCCTATTAAACTGTTATAGCAAAGTCAAACAAAAAGATTAAAATGAGTTATTATTGTTTGGTATGTTTAGAAGCTGTCACATGTATTGCTGAAAATTAAATGCCCAACAAATAAGAAGAAGCTGGTTTATTATAATCATGACTAATGTTATTAAACTGTTATTGCTATAAAAAAAAGTAATCGGCCAATCTTTGCTGAAAAGAATTGAACTGGTGGAGCTAAAGAATGGAGCTCATCTGAACGTTTGCCATGAAAATAGTGACAATAGCAACAGGTTCAAAACATTGTCTGTGAGAAAGAAGTCATTTAATGCAAAACAAGTCATTACCCATACAACCATATAAAATGATTTTAAACTATTAAGGGTGGAAAGTTATTATCGAGCAGCTCCATCCCATATATAGTAGCAGTACTCCATTTTTAACCTGGTTTGATTTTTATAAAGATACAACATGGCGGAGGGTTAGAGTAGATACAGCCTAGTGAGCTGACCATAGAGAAGGCTACAAATTGAAGGAAGGAGTGTGACATGTCCTAGTAGTAAAGGTCTGAACTGGTGGAAATAACGAATGAAGCTCATTTGAACATTTGCCATGGAAATAGCGATGGAATAGTAACAGGCTTGCTATGGTCAACCTTTGAGAAAGCTGTTGCAGAATGGAGAACAAGTTATCTGCCCTGTTGGCTGGGACTTCAAAATACTCTGACTGCACCACTCCAGAGACGCAAAATCCCACCCAATAAGGCGTCCTGAGTATGATGATAAACTGCATCTGGCAGGAAGACTGCTAAATGAGAACTTTTGAGGAGCATGGAACCATCTCTTCATTGATGTTGTTCCATGTTCACCCTAACCCGGGTATGGGCAAATAGTTAACTCCCAGACTGGGATCAAAATACTATGAAAGTATAGAAATAGATTTTTATAGGGAAAATTCCAGCAATACTTTTTTGGAGAAGAAAATATTACCAGCAATACATTTTTAGAGAAAAAAAATTAACATCAAGATATTTTTGAAGAAAAAATATATATACCAGTTATACATCTGACTCTCGACGAAACCTTCTTTACAAAAATACATTAATGAAACCTGATCTACAAACTGATTTCTTACAAAGAATACAATTCTACTTGTTGGCATTAAATAACCCATCGAGGTCGATATGCCGTAAAACAAAATAAACCCTGAAACTGATCGACAAACTGATTTATTACAAACAATACATAATCTATTCATACGAATCTACTTCTCGGCCTTAAATAACCCATTGAGATAAACTTTAAAACTGATCTACAAACTGATTTTTTTTACAAAGAATACGTATTCTATTCATACGAATCTATTGTAAATATATTGTCAGCATTAAATAACCCATTGAGGTGTTGATATGCCATAAAACAAACCGAACTAAAGAAAGAAGTCGTTATCCACAAGACTACATAAGTAATTTTAACCTCTTTCATAACTGGATGATGAGGATTAAGATGCCCCAATCTCAGATATAGCAGCAAAACTACATTTTAGTCTGATTTGAATCTTGGAAAAATACGCATGCCGGGTTACAAAAGATTCGACAGAAGTTTCATAGAGAAAGTTGCATTAACAATGCCACTGGAAACGTTTTAATCAAATAAATATTTTTTTTTGTTTCAAATTCATTTTTCGTTAAAAAATCTCGATAGTCACAAAACGCAGCAATTGAAATGTTGTGAATGGACAGAAATAAATGGGGGTCCTCAGGCACCTGAATTCATAACATTTCTTGATCATTTAAAGAAAATAATATTTGAGAGGAAGTTTATGAATCAAAGTTACTTACGGCAATCACTTTCATCTGAAGCATCTCCACAATCATTTATATTGTCACACACCCATTTGGAAGAGAGACATTTGCCATTGGCACATTGGAAGGAGCCTGAATAAAGAAAATTAACAACAAATAATAGTGTAATTACATATCAGAATTATAGTAACAAATTGAATTATAATATTTGATTAGTTATTTCAACTTGCTTTTCCACAAAGTAGTAATAGTCTTAAGTTGTCTGAATTTCTTAGATGAAGCCTTGTCAAGTATTATTCATTTTTGACGAGTATTTCTTTCATCTTATTTCTCTTGCTTTTCCACTAAGTAATAATAATATTAAGTTGTCTGAATTTCTTAGATGAAGCCTTGTCAATTATTATTCATTTTTGACGAGTATTTCTTTCATCTTATTTCTCTTGCTTTTCCACAAAGTAGTAATAGTCTTAAGTTGTCTGAATTTCTTAGATGAAGCCTTGTCAAGTATTATTCATTTTTGACGAGTATTTCTTTCATCTTATTTCTCTTGCTTTTCCACTAAGTAATAATAATATTAAGTTGCCTGAATTTCTTAGATGAAGCCTTGTCAATTATTATTCATTTTTGACGAGTATTTCTTTCATCTTATTTCTCTTGCTTTTCCACAAAGTAGTAATATTCTTAAGTTGTTAGAATTTCTTAGATGAAACCTTGTCAAGTATTATTAATTTTTTATGAGTATTTCTTTCATCTTATTTCTCTTGCTTTTCCACTAAGTAGTAATAGTCTTAAGTTGTCTGAATTTCTTAGATGAAGCCTTGTCAAGTATTCTTCTTTTTATGACTAGTATTTCTTTCATCTTATTTCTCTTGCTTTTCCACTAAGTAATAATAATCTTAAGTTGTTAGAATTTCTTAAAAGAAGCCTTCTCAATTATTATTCATTTTTGACTAGTATTTCCTTCATTTTATTTCTCTTGCTTTTATACTATGTTTTTATAGTCTTAACCTGCCTGAATTTTATTAGGTGATAGTGTTCGTATCCTGTTTGGGATGGTTACTGATTGACTAATCAAAAAATAAGTTCATGGCCTAGTGATTTTGAATATACGTATTTTAGCAATTGGGAAATTTTGATCTATTTGAGATTATTTAATTAAACTATTTATATTCGGACTATTATCTTCCTGTTTTTTATCGCAAAATTTCAGATATTGTGCCCTCCAACCTTTGTCAGGTGTACATTGATCTGGGTAACCTACAGGGAATTCTAAACTGAACCCTGTTATAATGTCAGAAGATCTACTTTTACAAATAAAAGCAGATCCTCTTCTGATTGAAGTTACACAAATTTTGACCAGTGGCCAGACGTGAACACGCTGAAACCCAAGACTGAACTAAAAACTACATTAACAGTGCATAAGCTCTGCACATAGCTTCCTTTTCACTTACATCAAAGAAAAATACAATCCAGAATTTTCATCAATAGCACCCAGTCCCGCTTAAAAATAAAGAAAAATTGAAGCCGATCTGAGCCTAAGAAAAGGTTATGAAAAACCATCAAAGGGACTTCTTCGGCAGTCGGTCAGCGGACCAGTCACGATTCACCATGCTCACCTCGACGGATCTCCCATCTCCAAAAAGAACTTGCTGAAGGCCATTACCGCAGTAATTCAAAACTCACCCTTGTTTCTCTACCGTTCGCTTCCGCGGGCAACTTTTTATGACTCTACTTATCTATCTCTTTCAACAAGAGACATCCACACCGATTTACCGCTTGTTGTATTTTTTCGTTATTTATTTATTTCCCAAACCTCCGCTGTTTCTTTTTTGTTCTGCCACCATACGCTTAACATTATTTATAACTTTATTCAATTTATGAGGGTAGACTGTTCTTGTTCTACTGCTCGCGTCTAGGGAGATCTCGTCTAGGGAGATCTCGTCTAGGGAGATCTCGTCTAGTTCTTATTTCAGTTGAAACGTGTGTGCAATAATTGATTAGTACTAAATAAAAATAAGAGCTACTGCCCTATATAAAAAAAGATATAAAATATGCTGTTCAGTTGAAACGCTTATTTTATATTTTGTGTATGATGCAAACCCCTTCAAATTAACTTAAAAATTAGCTCTTCAAAACTCGCATGATACACGAGTATATACGGTAGATGATACCCCTAGACTTGAGTGGAACGAGAACAATCTACCCACGTAGATTAAATAAACTTTATGGTAAAAAGAACAAAGATGAAGACAGTAGTCTGAATATAATTAGTGTAAATAATGATAACTCCTTACCCCAGAAATTCATACGAAATCCTATTTATTTATTCCACGCTCCGTCTACAACAATATTACGAGCGATATAACTTTCTTCTTCTTCTATGTGCCATGTCTCTTTAGGATGTAGGCGATCATGGCTTTCCACGTCTCCCTATCTCTTGTGGCTCTTAGCACGCTTTTTCCAATCATCCCACCCAAACCCCTACCTGCCCAGGCCCTTCAAATATGTTATCCGCTGCTTTCCCCTGTCTCTTTTTCTCTCTATCTGACCTATGAGTATCAGATTCTCCAAGCCTTCCTTCCTCATCACATGTTCCAAAGAGTTCAGCTGTCTTTTCCTGGTGCTCAGTATTAATTTTCTTTTCGTTTCCATCTTTTCTAATACCTCATCATTACTCAAATGCTCGATCCATGATATACGCAGCATCATTCTCTAGAACCACATTTCAGTTGCTTCAAGTTTTTCCTTCATCTTTGATGATATTGTCCAGTATTCACTGCCATATTGAAGGACAGACATCACATAACAATCCAGCAAGTTTTCTAAATTTCTGAGATGAAAAATTGTCATTATTTTTACATTTTTGCTTGTTTTTCTTTCCGCGTTATTTTTGTGGTTTTGAATAAAAATATTCGGTTCGTTGTTAATTTTAAGTTAATCAATTTTTAAACATTACCTTCAATGCATGCTTCCTTTTGGCAGACATATGAGTATGACCGTTCGCATGGTCTCACAGCATACAATCCTCCTGTTTTCATAATTACACATTTCCCTGATGACCAGTCAGGCTGAAAATTTTCCCAGTATCCATCACAAGCACTGGCATTTTTAGGATAGCCTAAAAAATAAAATAACACAAATTAATTAAACTTGTGGGATAAACCAACCTTGTCTGTTGATGTTGTTTGAGGCCACTAGATGGCTTGGCAATCAGAACTAAAAAATGGCTTAATCATAGGGTAGACCAGGCTTTTAGCCTTAAGAGCTAACTAGTCAAGGAGAAGGACAACTTTTAATTCAGAACAATGAAGAAGACATTTGCAAACCTTTCCAAGATCTTTTACAAGAAGGTATCGTATTTCACGCATAACAGAATAAAGGAATCAGTACAGAGCCATGATCACCAAGAGCAATGGTTACAAAACGTTTTTCATCTGGGCCACATTCTCGGAATTAGAATCTGCTCGCACCTCACCAAATTTTATGCCATAAATGTTATGTTATTTAAAAATAAAAACATGCCATGAAAGGACTTAGTAAGTCTTACTAATTAACCCATATGTTGAGGGAGGAGAAGTGGATTCATACCTTTCTCAATGGAATTTGCACATAAGTGAATATAACGAACCCAACTGAATTTGGAATGTGGCTCACAGATTAACAATTCAGTGCTAATATCCATTACGCCATACATATATCCAAAGTTTACAGCATCTGGTATTCACAAGCAGTCACCCATCTAGGTACTGACCAGGACTGACATTGCTTAACTTTAGTGATAGTACGGGAACTGGTATTTCAACATGATGTGGCCATTATCCCAGCCTATGTAAGGTGAGGGATTTGAGTTACAAATGAAGAAACTGACTGGTACTTACCGATCCAAAATTCAGTCCCCTTCTGAGTCTCATTCATTGCAAATTCGTTCAGGTAATCCAGCTCGCTGCCATCCATTGGATATGCCAGGGTGCCTCCATACCTTCCAAAAACCAATTACCTATTTTCAGTATATTTAATCTAATGTGCGAACGGCGTAACAGTTATTGTCACGGAAATTGGGATTTGTGTTTGAATGATATACAGTAGTATCTAAACTTATTTATAAATGGAACTTTGTCTCTGTGTGTGTGTATGTGTGTGTGTGTGTGTGTGTGTCTGTGTGTGTGTGCGTATCCGTTACCTATAGACTCCGAAACGGCAGAACCGATTTTCTTGAAAATTTACACAGTTGTATAGTACAACGTCTGCGAGTGTTCTTAGCTAGGTTTTGTGTCCAGGTACCCCCGATAAATATCGAAAATCGATAATCGAAAAAATCGGGTTATAGAAAGAGTGGTCCGATTTTAATCAAATTTGATACACACTTTTAGACAAAGACATAAGAAATGATATTCAGAAGTTTCAAGGTTGCAGTTCTTACAATAGTGCAGGAAATTTGATATCGATACCAGGAAATCAAAATTTGACTTACATCCATTCATTTTTCTTTCAGTCTAAGGTTTCTCTTTAACTGGGAACAACGATTGCTTTTTAGTCTTTCGTGCCAACGTCCAAAGAGCCTGAGCTCCAGGATCATGGATTAGTTTTAAAGCTTTCATTACACCCGAGCAACGCCGGGCTATACTGCTAGTCAAAAATAAGAGTAACGATAAGACAAAGTGAAAAATTCATTAACGACGTGTTTTACCGAGAGTGTATGTTCTCTTTGGATTCCTAGGGTTAGAATGAAAGAAAAAGCCAAAATTGTATGCAAGGGAAAAATACTTTGGAATCTCTGAGGATAAACGAGAATATAATTTTAACAATAACGCGCCCCGGTTATTTAGATAGAAAGAAGGCCGTAGAGTAAGGGAAGTTGAAAAATTACAGTAAGGACAATAGACATGCGGAAACGAATTAGAAAAAATCAATGTATAATAGTAACAGCAACACATCCAAGATATTTAGATGAAAAGTGGTGCAACAGGACACTAACCTTGAACATAAATTTGATTATCTGAAATTAAAGAATAATGATTTACGGGGACTACTAGTTGAACGTGCGTTGTAATGCAGTGGATATCGATGCGGTACGACAAATCGGGGAGCCGAGTTCGAATTCTATTTGAACTCCAGATTGGGTTCTATAGTTCTGGCTGGCAACCAGTCTACCGCAGAAAGCAATTGTAACCTACTGTGGGATAATCTTATGCCCAGTCAATCATGTCTCTTTCGAGACATGATCGTCTAAAGTGTGTATCACGTATGGCACTATTTGGATAATACTTGTTCAAATTCCCAGGACAGCAGGTCGAATGGTTGAACAGAAAATTAAAAACGAAACTCATTAAAAAAAATATAAATAAAAAATAAAAGAACGAACTTTAGAACACGAATCGAACCCAGATTTAACCAGACGTGAGTCAGTGCCACTGACCTACACAAAGATTCCAAATCCCATCCACTATATATATATATATATATATATATATATACCGAGAAAAAATGAATTTCATGTGTAAAATTTTGGAGGGTGAGTCATTCATACAAATGACAACCCCCAGGTCGACAGAAAGATGGCCCAGTAGGGAAGGTCGCAGTTTTTATTTAATATTCAATAAACTTAGAGTTATCAATAGTGCTGTGCATTTTATTCAAGGACTTCTTATTCTGATGCTGACGTGCGCTTAGATGTAAAGAGACGGAAGTTTACCACGGCTACAGGCAGGAATTACGAAATCTTGTCTATGGTACACAATGTGCATTAAGGTGTCACACTAGACTCCACCGTCAATCCCAGTATCGTAGGATTTGGGGAAACCCGAATCAACCCTATCAGGAAGACACACCAGCCACAATCGAGGTGGGCAAAGAAAGTCGGATGACCCGTAAGGTTGATATTACTCAAGAAAGCTAGCAGAGCTTGTGACTAGCGTCTGAGGGGAATAAAAAGAAAAGGTACAGAGCCCCGGGGCTGGGGAATTCTGATGTGTGATTTCAAGGGTAATAGACGTGTTAAAGATATAGGGTTGTCTACGTTTGATGGTTACAAATGGCCGCATAGTACAGCGGTTAAAAAATTATGTTTAAGACAATAGTTCCGGATGAACGAATTAGAAAGATGTATAATAGTAACAACACTTAATCCTGGATATTCATATAAAAATTAGGCCAGACTGTACAGCGGTTGAAAAATTATAATAAATATATTAACAAAAAAAAAAGAAGGTCGAACCCAAAACATTATAATAAATAAATAAATTGAAGAATGTCGAAATTAAGAATCATTGTATAGTAGAAAACTTGGTATCTTTCAATACATATTTATTTTTAACTTACTCTGCGCAAACATTGGCAGCACCATTTTGGTCCTCAGGAGTCTTTATGAAAAGATAACAATTGCCAAATTGTGCTTCCCATCCTGAAAATAATATAAATAAATTAGTTTAGTGAGTACAGTATCGTAATAATGTAGTATGTGATTTACATTCTGAAAGAACAGAGCTAGGGATTAAATTTGCCCATCTGATTCTGTCTGTCTGTCTATGTCTCCGTCTTTTTGTCAACCTGTTTTCGTCTCTTTGTCTACCTGCTTCAATCTTTTTGCCCTTCTGTTTTACAGGAGTTGATCTGTGGTGACCCCACAATCACTGTCACGCTAGAGCATCAAAACAGTTAGACCAGAAGGCGACCTCATAACCACCAGATGCAGAATCAAGCCTCAAAGTATTTTCTTTGCTTCTCTCAACGCATAAACAAGAGATAGACTTAACTGAGTTTAGAATGTGCAGATGTAAGAACCTGGACGCAAATTTACTGTGGATGATCTAGAGATAAATACAATTTCTGTGGGTTTTTTTTTTATCTCAGTAAATCGTTTACTTTTACTTAAAGCAGCATTTTTAAATCGAAATTATAGTCAGACTCATTGAGGTGAAAAGTTAATGCATTTAGTGTGACATTTTGTAAGAAATCTTTTTTGTGTTCGTATAATTTTTTATTTAAATTCATTGAGGTTTCTCCGTTATATTCCTTGTAGCAATTATTACGGGCGATACAGTAAATTCTTCTTTCAAGTTTTATAGATCATTTTCTCCCATCAATACTTTTCTAACAGATTTAGATATTCGTGCTATCTGATGTTTTGTTTTATTTGAAGTGTTTTTTTCTTTTTCTTCTTCTGTCTCAGTCTCTTTGACTTTCTGATTCCGTCTATTTGCTCTTCTCACCCCGTCTCTTTGTCTGTTCATCTGTCTCCGGTTCAGTGTATACCTGTTTCAATCTCTTTACACTTTTGACTCCGTCTCTTCGTCTGTCTCTCTGATTCCGTCTCTTTGTCTGGTTCTGTATTTGTGTCTCCATGGATCAGTCTCGTTGCTCTTCTAACTCCGTCTCTTTGCCCTTCTTACTCCATCTCTTTGTCTATGTATCTATCTTAGTCTCTTTGTCTGTCTTATTCTATTTGTCGATCTGTCTCAATCTTTTTGCACATCTGACTCTGTCTGTCTTTCTGTCTGTCTGTCTATCTGTCTCCGTCTTTGTCTTCCTGTCTCAGTCTTTTAGCTCTTCTGATTCCGCCTCTTTACCCTTCTGATTCCGCCTCTTTGTCTATGTGTCTGTCTCAGTTTCTTTGTCTTCTTGTCTCAATCTCTTTGCTCATCTGATTCTGCCTGTCTGTCTATCTGTCTCCGATTTTTTGTCTACCTGTTTCGTCTCTTTGTTTCTTTGCTGTTCTGACGCCATCTCTTTGTTTATCTATCTGTCTCAGTCTCTATGTCTGTTTCCGACTCTGTGTATACCTGTTTCAATCTCTTTACACTTCTGACTCCGCCTCTTCGTCTGTCTATCTGATTCCGTCTCTTTGTCTGACTCCGTATCTGTGTCGCCATGGCTCAATCTCGTTAACCTTCTGACTCCGTCTCTCTGTCTATGTATCTGTCTTAGTCTCATTGTCTGTCATTCTATTTGTCTACCTGTCTCAATCTCTTTACCCATCTGACTCTATCTATCTATCTATCTATCTATCTATCTATCTATCTATCTATCTATCTATCTTCGTCTTTTTGTCTACATGTTTTCGTCTCTTTGTCTACTTGCCTCAGTTTCTTTGCCCTTCTGACTCTGTCTTTTATCGCCTTTCTGGGATGAGCGAGCCATTTTTATCTATGTTATTGTTAACAGTGCAAAGCTATATCTCATTGCAGAATGAAGAATTTGCGAATGAAATGATTTTGTCCAAATGGTTATGGGATAAAAAGATCTATAGACTACGCCACTGTGGGCTATAAAAAAGATTGAGAGATAATCAATGATATTGAGAGAGAAAGACAAAGAGATAGAGACAAGTATCCAGACACAATGTGTGTGTGTATGTGTGTGTGTGTGTGTGTGTGTGTGTGTGTGTGTGTGTGAGAGAGAGAGAGAGAGAGAGAGAGAGAGAGAGAGAGAGAGAAAAGAAAACAGAAACGAAGAGACGGAAACGGCTAACCAGACACAGAGACTGCGACAAAGAGACAGACAAAGAGAAGGAGACAGGCAGCAAGAGAAAGAGATTGAGACGGATAGACATACAAAGCGACTGAGACAGACAGACAAAGAGTCTGAAACAGATAGCCAGAGCAAGAGACTGGGAAACCTAGACAAAGAGACGGAGAAAATGTAGCCATGAAAGAGATTGAGATAGATAGGCAGACTAAGAAAGTGAGACAATTAAAAAGACCAAGAAACTGGGAGAGATAACCAGACAAAGTGACTAAAATAGATAGACAGACAGAGTTTGAGAATGATGTACAGAAGAAGAGACTATGTCAGAGAGCCAAAGAAAGAGATTCAAACAGAGAGATCGACAAAGCAATAGACACAGAAAGACAGAAAAAGAGACTGAGATCGATAACCAGACAAATAGACAGTCAAACATACTGAAACAGATCGACAAAGAGATGGGACAGACAGACAGACAGACAGACAGACAGACAGACAATGAGATTGAGACAGACAGAAGGACAAAGAGACGAAGACAAATAGACAGAGAAAGAAATGGCCCAGATAGGCAGAATAAAAGAGACTAAGTCAGGTAGGCAGACAAAGAGATTAAAACAGATAGAAAAAAAAAAGATCGAGACAGATAACCAAAGAAACCGAGGAAGACTAACAAAGATACCAAGACAGACGGCCAGGCAAAGAGAAGCAAGACTGATAAACAGACGATGAGACTTAGAAAGATAGCAAAGCAGAGAGACTGAGACAGATGGACAAACAAAGAGATTGACAGGAGTAGTCAGAGAATGAGAGCGAGAGAGATAGACAGAAAAGGAACGGAGAGAGTCAAAGAAACTAACGGAGACGGAGACAGATAGGCACACAATGAGACTGAGACTGATAGACAAGCCAATAAACTTAGAGAGGTAGCCAGGAAAGGAAACAGAGAAAGATAGACAGACAAAGAGACGCAGACAAAGAAACCGTGACAGACAAATCGACAGAGACAGATAGACAAAGAGATGGAGACATATATGGACACAAAGAGACTGAGACATAGACAGGCCAATAAACTTAGAGAGATAGCTGGAAATGAAAATAGAGACAGATAGACAATGAGACGCTGATAAAGCGACTGTTACAGACAAAGATAGACTGACAGACAAATAAACTGTGACAGATAGGCAGAGAAAGAAACGAGACAGACAGCCAAAAAAGATATTGAGACGAAGGAACTGAGATAGACAGACAATGAGACCGAGACTGTAAAACAGAAATAGCTCTCTCACGACGGAAATTATCGGACGGGGAATTCGATCACTAATCCTAATCAATACGCTTCATAGTCATGATATCACGGCCACTGACCAGATAAACATTTTTTTTTCGCAAAACGTGTTAAGCATGACTCCTTTTCCAATACAGAATCTGAATTCTTACACGTCTTATTTTCTTTTTAGAACGTTGTACATGCTTTTCAGCCTTTTATCGACCACACATTATCATACATTGTAAACTTATGTAAACTATCACAAATTAATGTCAGGTCTCCGAATGAATGTTGGACGGCGTTGGTAGCATAAAACATCCTGCAATCGATGATTTATGGTATGTAATGCATTTTATACTTTATTATCATATTTTCATTTTTAGAAAATAAAACCTCAATTTTAAAAAGTTGATATCATGAATTTTATAAGTATAACTCCCGTTTTAGAAAAAGACATCTTTATAAAAGTTCTTTAGCTTAAAAATATTACATCATTACAAAAGTTCTTACCTTGAGAACATTCAAACGTCAAAGTTCCAATTTTCTCTGTGTTCAAACTGTCAACACTGATTACCTGAAAAGAGTAATAAAAATTATTAATTCAAGATAATGTAGGAAAATGTGGTGAACCGGAAGTTATATCTTCGGCGACTTAAAACAGAACGACATAAATGCGTTTTCTCGCAGAAGGATCGACGCAGATCTCCCGGCTGAAAAACAAATTAAAAAAGAAAAAAATATATATTGATCAATCGGAGAACGAAAAAAAATGTATATTTGAAAAGCGATTCTCTTTTGACTTGTAAAAAAGTATAAATACGAATACGATTGATTTTGTGCGTCTAGTCAGTGGAACCAATTTTATGCTTCCCTCGACCAAGTCAGACAGACACCATTGGTTTACCGCCCCCCTGCGCTCTCTCTCTCTCTCTCACACACTCATGTTGCTTTTTCTCTACTTCTTCATCAAGAACATTTCGTAAAGCCAGACGCAAAGAAGACAGAGGAAGATTCAGATAGATAGATAGATAGATAGATAGATAGATAGATAGATAGATAGATAGATAAAAAGCCTGCGATAGACAAAGAGTTTGTGTGTGTGTGTGTGTGTGAGAGAGAGAGAGAGAGAGAGAGAAAGAGAAAGAGAGAGAGAGACACACACACACACAGAAATAGATAGATAGACTGAGAGTTTCTGACAGATAGAGAGACAGAGTGAGAGATTGTCTATCTATACATCTGTCTCAGACTGAGTCTGAGATAAATAGTCTGAGATAGTTTTCTTTTTCGCATTCCCCACCTGTATAACTATCTTCCGTTTACTTGCTTCACTGATAGCTACAACCGCCAAAAATTCAAATGCAGCGTCAGTTGCCATTTTCTATCTTCTTGAATTCCGTTCATCTTTTTATGATTTCATAAATACCTCATGTATCTCTCTCTCATTGGTACCCACTGTGCAATCGTGGTAGACCCGCCTTGTTTGGAATGAAATGATTAAAATAGAAAAAAGAGAGCTTGACAGAAAAGAGTTTGAGATAGATAGATAGATAGATAGATAGATAGATAGATTGTCTGAGATAGACAAAGAGACTAAGATAGATTACTTTTGTTCATAAACGACTTATTAACCCATGTAAGTCAATTTAATGTCGAATCAAGTTTCATGCCATGAATCAATGACTTGGGGTTCTCGACAGCCTCTAAAGAAGAATCTGTAATGTGATCGGCCCTGACCTGGCAGCTCGACTGCACCCACTTTCTCACCGACGGGATTTGGCTTCTCTCTGTCTCTCCTAGAAATATTTTCATGGCTTCTGCTCCGACGACCTTGGTGCCCCCTCCACAAGAGTTTACTCGAGCAACCAGACAGGCAACAAGGTCCCACCCTTTTACAGTTAAATCAACCAAATGCAGTCGCCACTTCTACTACAACAGCTTCTTTTCTCGATCTTCCCACCTGTAGAACTCACTTTCATATACTTGCTTCCCTGATGGCTACAATCTCCAAGAATTCAAATGCAATGCCAATTGCCATCTCTTAACCACTTGAACCTCGTACTTCTATCGTCCTTTCCCCATCACCCCGTGTATATTGTTCTCTTTCTGTCTCACTCTACCCTCGTAACTGTCTTCACACCGGTATTCCCATCCTTCTCTTTCACTTTTCTCTGACAACCCCTGAAACGGCTTGTCATTCTCTTCGCTTTCCCGCCTGTTTAAACTTTCACTCTTCTCTTATGTAGTCTCAGGTGCACCAGTGGTTGTACCGCCTTGCTTGGGGTGAAACGTTAAAACAAAATAGGTAAGTAGACATAAGAGGATTTATACGTGATTTCTGGAAGCTGCGAAATTTTTTTTTCTTAAATATCTCTCGGGAAATGTACCTGACATTTTTGATACTAAGGTCGAGCAAATCATTAAACATCCTCTTGACATTAAACCTGTAAACCCCGCAAATGGAGAAATAAATGAAGAACATGAAACGGTTTTAAAAACACCAAATATAAGAAAGAAGGTGACATCCTTGCACCTTTTCTCTTCGTTATCACCCTTGACTACGTATTGAGAACTTCCCTAGAGAAACATCATAATCTAGAGTTTACTTTACTACCAAGACACTCCTGTAAAAAGTTGACAGATCTTGATCTACCTATCACTATAGACATCATTACCAATTCCACAGTACTCCAGCATCATCTAGAAAAAACCTGAATTCATAGGCTTTAACCAGCAAGGCTCAGCAAAAACTGTTACGGGTGAATCAACGAAATCGGACGAATCTTTTACATACCGATGAAGCGAGTGAAAATTTACTGAAAAGTATGTGAATATTCGTATAGCTACAGTTGGGGTTGCCTTGAATCAAATGGATGTAATTTGGAAATTTGATCTACAAGACAATATCAAGCGGAGATACTTTCGAGTCACAGTAGAGTTGGTGTTTATATATGGTGCCGCTGCCAGGACATTAACTAAAGTCCTAGAGTCTAAGTTTGAAGGAACCTACACTCAGACGATGAGAGCTATACTGGAGACGACATTCAACTAAATCCCAGCTCTAGGAACTGATATTTTTATAATCTTGCGTCATCACAGAATGCGCTATTAAGGAAACCTCTGGTGTAAAAAACAAAAACTCGGGAGTGATCTATTGCTCTGGACGGCTAGCCATGGAGCAAGACGGGCTGGTCGCCCAGCAACCAATTACATTGACTCGCTATTTTATGACACAGAATGCCACCCTAATGACCTTTACATGACACTGCTGACGAGAAAAACAAAAACGCGGGTGTGATCTATTGCTCTGGACAGCTTACCATGGAGCAAGACGGGCTGGTCGCCCAGCAACCAATTACATTGACAAGCGATGTTCTGACACAGAATGCCACACTAATGACCTTTACATGACACTGCTGACGAGAAAAACAAAAACGCGGGAGTGATCTATTGCTCTGGACAGCTTACCATGGAGCAAGACGGGCTGGTCGCCCAGCAACCAATTACATTGACAAGCGATGTTCTGACACAGAACGCCACCCTAGTGACCTTTACATGACACTGCTGACGAGAAAAACAAAAACGCGGGAGTGATCTATTGCTCTGGACAGATTACCATGGAGCAAGACGGGCTGGTTGCCCAGCAACCAATTGCATTGACTAGCGATGTTCTGACACAGAATGCCACACTAATGACCTTTACATGACACTGCTGACGAGAAAAACAAAAACGCGGGAGTGATCTATTGCTCTGAACAGCTTATCATGGAGCAAGACGGGCTGGTCGCCCAGCAACCAATTACATTGACAAGCGATGTTCTGACACAGAATGCCACACTAATGACCTTTACATGACACTGCTGACGAGAAAAACAAAAACGCGGGAGTGATCTATTGCTCTGGACAGCTTACCAAGGAGCAAGACGGGCTGGTCACCCAGCAACCAATTACATTGACAAGCGATGTTCTGACACAGAATGCCACCCTAGTGACCTTTACATGACACTGCTGACGAGAAAAACAAAAACGCGGGTGTGATCTATTGCTCTGGACAGCTTACCATGGAGCAAGACGGGCTGGTCGCCCAGCAACCAATTGCATTGACTAGCGATGTTCTGACACAGAATGCCACACTAATGACCTTTACATGACACTGCTGACGAGAAAAACAAAAACGCGGGAGTGATCTATTGCTCTGGACAGCTTACCAAGGAGCAAGACGGGCTGGTCACCCAGCAACCAATTACATTGACAAGCGATGTTCTGACACAGAATGCCACCCTAGTGACCTTTACATGACACTGCTGACGAGAAAAACAAAAACGCGGGAGTGATCTCTTGCTCTGGACGGCTCTGGAATGTCTGAGATTGTTTTATGCGTTGTGTTCTAACGTCAAAGCTGCTGGATTTGCATTTGCATATGAATAGACTAGCATAACTACATTGATATGAGAAAATTATATTAATATATATACAGGGTTGATCAAAAGTAAATGGACAGTAGGTGTATAGATTGTGATGATCAACAGTTTGAGCACCTGGGTTATTAAATCTTACGCGTTTTTGCATTATTGCACACAATGAAATTTAATTGGTAATATAATCATTGAATTAGCAAATATAATTGTATATTAATCTCAAAATAAATTTTCACATCTCAAAATAAATGTTATTTACTGTCCACCTATTTTTAAACCACTCTTTACATATACAGGATGTTCGAGTTACATTTGACAGTTTCATTTAAAGAAAAATGTATATTTAAGCCAAAAAATAAATTTATTGGGTTAATAGAAAAGTGGCATACAGGTTATAATAATCAAAATACAATTCACTCAAAGAATACAACCTCAGCATCTACCACGACCTCGATTCGACCCCAAGAACTGTGCGCATGAGGCCTTCAGGGCGTCACAAACGCATCCTTAATTTTGTAAAAAGTTAACTTTAAAACCTCTTGTATAACCGGTAGCAGAAGTCCTCATTCAAGGTCAGCTTCATGGTGAAAATTGCAACACTCCTTTCAAAGCGTGCATTTCGTTACCTGAGTGTTTCATCCCTTTTCTCCTGTAGTTTTTGGAGGAATTCTGGTGCGCGGAGTAAATCAGAACTCTGCTTCCCTACAAGCCATAGTCCCAGAGTTTCTGTTGCAGTTCTTTATTTCAAATCGTATTTTTTTTTCACGATGCCCAATGAGCAGCAGTCAATCTTTGCGGCATTTTTATACCCGGCACGAATCCTCGTGATGCAGGTTAACCTTTCCTAATATTCAGGTGGCTTCCGCTCGTCCATGTTACTCGAATATAGATTTACACACAGATGATGGAATCCATTTCAAATACTAATATCTTTGATTATAAAATATAGAATAAAGTACCAATATATATATATATATATATATATATATATATATATATATATATATATATATGTGGTGGGGGGGTCCTGCGCATGCGAGAGACATGGGGGAGAGGGTAAGTTAAATCGAATTTATGCCGAATTAGACTTTGCAAAGTGAAATTGTTAAAAATCTTGTTCTCTTTTTAAAAGAAATCTGGTTGTCATGTCTGAACCATTTGGTGATTTTAATCATCATTATCATCATTATCATCGTTCGACCAACCAGTTGTTGGTTGGAAATCCATCGACAATCCCAACCCACACAACACGGTCAAGCATTGCTGTACTGAGATCCTGGTGCTGTGAGTGGACATCATGGACGTCTTTCGATGGCTGATACAGACGTGGATCGCCGATCCTACATCCGGGTGTTTTAATATTCGAGATACCATCTCACGGAAGATTGATAACCAAGGCTCAAGAGTTCTTCCAACTATCAACGTCGACAAAATGATCTCGTCTACCCAATTTGACTCACAAGGCTTGAGCCAAACCGTGGCATAGTTTCCAGACACTTACCAAAGATGCCACACGCTGGAACCCCCTCCTCCAGATCTTTAACATCAAGAAGTCACCCTCTTGGCAAATCGACTGTGGTGAGATTCATGGTTTCATGGTCAGAAAGCGAACCACTCGACCACACGTGACATTTAGTGATTTTAAGCCGACTAGAAATATAAGATCTTTGAAGTGTTCATTATTTAAGTCTCTTAGCTTCACCATTCCATATTCCTTATTCACCTTATCTGTGAATTTGACAAAATCGTCACTGGCATTCTTTAACAGTTTCAAATTGCATGGAATAAGGAATATGGTTCCTTCCTTCCTACGGTACCATACATGATGAATACTTGGGCTATTATGACTCTTTACAATTTATAATTAACTTGGCAGAAGATTTCTTGCAGTAGGATTCTGTGATTTTTGCTGTAAACTGGTCACCAATCAAGGCTATGCAATGCAGTCTGTCGTGCTATTTAATCCATAACTGGATGGAGATGGATTCATAGCTTTCACAATGGTGTTTGCGCCTAAGTTAATGTAAAAAGTCTCGACTGGAATTCGAACTCTGCTCTCTAATTTCTCATTCACAACCATTATCTATTACGCCCCCTGCACATTCAAGCTTACAACACCTAGTATTCCCAAGCGGTCCCCAATCTAGTTACTGACCGAGCTGAACGTTACTTAACTAACTCAAACGAGAATAAGTGTTTCAGTGTGATTTGTCCGTAAGATTCACTCTCTCTTTCTCTCTCTCTCTCTCATATATATATATATATATATATATATATAAATTATATTTTAGAACATGTACATAATCATTCTATATATATCCGCTACAAAGGTACGATTGTTTCGACATTGAAACTTCAATGTCTCATCAGGCGGTGTGTAAAGTAATGGAAATCCCCTTTCCTTATATTATTTAGGAAAACTTTGTAGCGGATATATATAGAATTATTATGTACATGTTCTAAAATATAATTTATAATAAATATTCACAAATCTATATATTATATATCGAGCACTGTTTTAAATTAATGTTTTGGACGTTGTAAGAATTCTTTCTTCGTTCTGTATTTACTCAGGTATATATATATATATATATATATATATATATACTTCTCTGGTACAAATGCAAGAAAGGGACTAATGACGGAGAAACAGGCACAGCATTCCATCTTCGGTTCAATAACTCTAAAAACACATCAAAGATTACAAAAACAGTTATCCTGTTGCTACACAGTTCAACCAACCGTTTCCTAGCAGTGATAACGTCAGATAGATGCTTTTAGAGTATTCATTCAACAACGGACACGAAACATGCAGAACGGAGTTAAATTTTGAAAATAAAATCACCCATTGATGGATTAAACATGGATTTGAATTTACTTTGAGAGTATAATTTCCACAGGGGCCCATCTAACCAACAGCAACAACATTTCTCGGAAAAGAAATGTTGTTGTTTATTCCTCCTCTCGTTGAAAAAAAAAAAAACGGAAATTCTGACTTTCTCTTCGTGCTTCAGTTTAGTCATAAGGCTAACATGGAATAAATATTGTCAATCTTATTGCCAGTATTGTTGACATAATTTTTGCTTTTTATTCCTCAAATTTCATTTCTAATAAGGAACAGATCGGAAGAAATTTTGCTTTTAAAAAATCCCCGAAGAAGCTTGTTAAAGCGAAACATGTCAGATTAACGGCATTTTTTCTTACGTTTTGATTACTTATTCTACTCCATATATATATATATATATATATATATATATATATATATATATATATATATATAAACTAGCAGTATAGCCCGGCGTTGCTCGGGTGTAATGAAAGCTTTAAAACTAATCCATGGTCCTGGAGTTCAGACTCTTTGGACGTTGGCACGAAAGACTAAAAAGCAATATCGGCGTTATCGATTTCCGATATCGGGGCAAATGAGTCGTCTGAGAAGATCTACTAATGTTTAAGTCTAAAAACTATAATTTTACCAAATTAGAGCAGATTCTGCAGCAAGAAGCACGATAAAAGGGCTGAAATCCTAATCTTGATCTGACCTGATTGGATATCGGGATATAGAGTTCCAATACCGGGGAGAAATTGGAAAAAAATCAGTAACCCATGATCTGACCAGAAGCCTAAAGAATATTTGTGTGAAGTTCGGTGAGAATGAGATAAAAATTGTGGATTTGTATGAAGGACATACAGACAGATAAACAGATACACACACACACAAACACCTTGCCTTATATATATATATATATATATATATATATATATATATATATATATATATATTATCGATTTTCTGCACTATTGTAAAAACTGCAACCTTGAAACTTCTGAACATCATTTCTTATGTCTTTGTCCATGAGTGTATCAAATTTGATTAAAATCGGACCACTCCTTCTATAACCCGATTTTTTCGATTATCGATTTTCGATATTTATCAGGGGTACCTCGACACAAAACCTAGCTAAGAACACTCGCAGTCGCTTATAGTACAACTGTGTAAATTTTCAAGAAAATCGGTTCAGCCGTTTTGGAGTTTATAGGTAACGGACACACACACACACACACACATACACACACACAGACAAAGTTCCATTTATAAATAAGTTTAGTGTGTGCGTGTGTGTGTGTGAGAGAGAGAGTTTTATACCGAATTAGTTTTATGCCATTCAAGATTCTTGACATTATTGTCTTTTGTTTATAGAGAATTACAGCCAGCAAAGGTTTTTGATTTATTATTAATTTCACTATGTATTGACTTGCGTTCGTTAATGTAATTAAGTTTTAATTCTTCTGTCCTGTTGGGTTTATATTAAACATTTACATAAGAAAAAAAAAATATATATATATATATTCATGTGTTCACGTACATTCAGTTGCTCCTCTTTCTTTCTTTCTTTCTTTCTTTCTTTCTTTCTGTCTTTCTTTCGAAACTGATCAGTTGGATGTCCAGTCAACTGGAACTCATAGCAACAAAGTTTATATTTAATCTACTTTTACGTTCAAGTCAATACGAACACTAGGGATATATATATATAAAACATTTATGGTTGGTCGTTGTTCGTCTTTACAGGAAAAGTCATTGAAAATTGTATAATGATCGCTACATTCGCTTCAACTGTTTGTATTTACTTATCTTTGACACACTTTAGTAAAATAACTTCAGTGGTCATTTTCTTTTTGAAGTTGTCGATACTCTGAATTTAAGTCCAGATACCTTTATCATGGCTAGGCGTTATGGTGAAGTGGATATCGGTTAGCAATGAGAAATCGGAGAGCCGAGTTCAAATTCCTGTTGAATTGATTATATTCAATTACGCGTAAATACCCTTAGGAAATTTATTAATACATCTCTTCTATTCAGCTATGGGTTTAGTAGCAGGACAGATTGGGTTCTCTAGCCTTGGTTGGCAACCAGTCTACTGTAGAAACGAATGGCAACCTACTACGGGGAAATCTTTTGCCAGTCAGTCATGTCTCTCTCGAGACGTTATCGCCTAAGTGTGTATCACGTAGGGCACTTGACTGACTGACATGTTGAAATCAGGTCGAAAAGTTACCGTAATCTTGCGACACTATGACTTCTTCTTCTTCTTCTTCTTCTTCTTCTTCTTCTTCTTCTTCTTCTTCTTCAGTGTGCCTTGTCCTTTCAGGACGTAGGCGATCATGGCCTTCCACATCTCCCTATCACTGGCGGCTCTTAGCACGCTTTCTCCTGTTACAACACGCAAGCCCCGTTCTGCCATCCACCCGCTCAGCACCCCACCAAGTATGTTACACGCTGTTTTTCCCTGTCTCTTTACCTGGCCTGTTAGCATTAGATTCTCCAAGCCTTCCTTCCTCATTGCATGTCCCAGGAACTTTAGCTGTCTCTTCCTGATGCTCAGTATTATTTTCTTTTTCGTTTCCATCCTTTCTAAAATTTTATCATTGCTTACATGCTCGATCCGTGATATCCTCAGCATCCTTCTGTAGAACCGCATTTCAGTTGCTTCAAGTTTTTCCTTCATCTTTGATGAGATTATCCAGTATTCACTGCCATATTGAAGAACTTACATCACATAGCAATCCAGTACTTTCTTTGTTTCTAGTGAAATTTTCCTGTCTCTAGTTAGACTATAACCAGTGGCAAACTTTACATATGTAAGTCATTTGTTGGATCACCAATTGCAGGATCTTTGCACAATTCCTCAACAAGTTGCTATTTGGTTAAGCACTTTGGTCGAAAACCTTGTTTATGATTTCTCCATCGCAGTTTGTGATCTTATTTCGCAACTCCAGTTGTTCAGTATTTGTTTATATTGCTGAGATGAGGTAGTATTTACATTATTTACACTGTTCGGACTGTTGTTTCATCTTTATTGCCAGATTTACAATGTTTAGGGTGTCGTACGCTCCGGCCTTCTTCAAATTCTGATTAGGCATGAATCCACTTCTTCTCAATACTGATTTGTTATTTAGAACTCTTCTTTTTCTTCTATGTGCCGTGTCCCTTCAGGACGTAGGCGGTCATGGCCCTCCACATCTCTCTTTCCTTGGAGCTCTTAACACCTTTTCTTCTGTTACCCCTCCCAAACCCTGCTTTGCCATTCATTTACTCAAGGTCATCGAGTATTTCATGCATTTCTTTCCCCTGTCGCTTTTCCTTCATCTGTCTTGTGAGTGTCAGATTTTCCAAGCACTCCTTCTTTACTAGATGTCCCAGGAACTTCAGCTGTCTTTTCCTGGTGCTAAGTATCAGTTTCCTTTTCGCTTCCATCTTCTCCAAAACCTCGTCTTTGCTCACATGATCTGTCCATTATATTCTTCTGTAAAACCATATTTCGATTGCTTGAAGTCTTTCCTTCATCTTTGATGAGATTGTCCAGCATTTGCTGTCATATTGAAGGACATACTTCTTTTAACAATTTCTTCTTTGTTTCCAGCGAAATTTTCCACCTTTTCCAATAACCTATTTGACACCGGGTTCTATTTTTTCACAATTGTTTCTCTTAGAAGAGAAAAATTTAGGGAGGTAAATTGCATAATTCAATTTTTTTACTGAGAAAAAAACCTATCGAAGGCATATTTAAAGTGTGCCATACATCGTAGATAAGCAGAAGTTGCTACTAGATCAATGCGTAGCAAGACAACCAAAGAAATAAGTTTTCATCAGATATCAAGAGATCGAAGCATGCACCATAACTCGATAAATACGAGGTAGCGTTGAATTCGATCTCTTTTTTTCAGATGAGGAATTATCATTATTATACACTGATTTATTCAAACTGTTATCCTCATCTTGATTGTTATAGTTACAACATTTATTCTATTTTTTAAGATGAGGAATTATCATTATTATACACTGATTTATTCAAACTGCTATCCCCATCTTGATTGTTATAGACACGGCTTTTCTACTATTTGTCAGATAAGGAATTATAAAAATTATTATACACGGATTTATTTAGACTGTTATCCTCATCTTGGTTGTTATAAAAGCCATAAAATTCTGTTCAAATTATTTAGTTTTTGGCATTAGATAATCAATAGTGGTTGATATGCCGTTAAACAAAGACAACTAATTATCAAACTTGTAGTTATCTGGCGTTAATTTATATAATATCTTACAATTTCTTATATCAAAATGTATTCCAAAATATAACTTAAAATATCAACATAAAATTTCTAATATTGACCACACAAACACATATATGCACAAAATCTGAAAATTATCTACTATGTATTCAATTGTGGAAGCAGAATAACATGCATTTTTATTACTTCAAAGACAACAAGAAAATTAAATTTTGGTATTAAATGACCTGGAAAGAATCGATATGCTGTTAAACCAATCAACTGACAAAATAACGAATGACTCATAATAAATTTGATTTTGGTAAAATGTTCAGGATATACTTATTATACATACAGTGTAACCCTGATATAAGAGAGTTGCCTGGACCGGATAAAAGTTATCTTATATCCGGGTTTCTCTTATATTCGGATTGGGTCTATTTTATATACATTACCACAGGCTCTAATTGGGGTCCAGATAAAATATCTCTTATATACGGGTTTATCTTATATTCGGGTCTTTTATATTCGGGTTATACTGTATATACTTATTATACATATATATTTATTATACATATATGCATTTTTAGTTTGTCGGTAAAATATTTTCGGGGTCATCAGGATTTATGTGTAATATACGATTGTTTGTCACAACTAGCCTGGTTCAGCACAGGTCAATATCCATAGATTCTCAGTATCTAGCGATCTCCTTTCTGAGACTGGATGTGGCACAAGGCCGATTTTTATTGTGGGAAATCCGAGCCTTTAAGCCCGGGAAAAAAATTCCCGTCGACAAAGGCAGGGTCAGGTACCTGCCTATTTTTCCCCAGACGAGGCACTGCTCTTGTTTGGGTACTTCTCTGCACGAAGTCAGCGGTTTGAGGACAAAATGCATAGGTTCTCTTGCTGTTCGT
This sequence comes from Ascarosepion bandense, assembly GCA_037127315.1. NCBI lineage: Eukaryota > Metazoa > Mollusca > Cephalopoda > Sepiida > Sepiidae > Ascarosepion > Ascarosepion bandense. Next base: position 44,872 of record JBBBDQ010001648.1, read on the forward strand.
CCGCGGGGCTCGCATTCTATTTGTGTTTTTGACCACGCTTGCAAATCAGCGATGATTTTAAAAGCAGTAGGGCCACGCAGGTATTTCACCTAAATTGCAAATGGCGGCTCCAACTGAACAGGTGAGACATCGAGGGCCTCTCAACAACGACTAGTTTAGAGTTCCTTGGTTATTAATTCTCTCTCTCTATCTATCTCTTTATTTCTGCTCGTATAAATAATGACCCGAAGCCCCCAGAGAAAAACATTAATTCTGTCTGTCTGTCTGTTTCCTCATATAAATACAGACCCGAACCATGATGGGACAGCCTTCAGAGAAAATCCTTACCCATACTGTAAAAATGACGTGACCAAATTTTAATATGCAAATTACTACTCTCGTCCTTCCTGATTTAAAAACCATCACATCAACTCAGATCATTTCATTCATTCAGCTAACGCATTTATGCCCAACCGTGATCACCACTCTCCTCAATCATACAATTGTTGTTCCTGGTGATATTCAGGGCAGAATAATGTAATGATTTGCGGCTTCTTTTGCACCGGGATGTCGAGATTATTCCATCCCTCTTCTCAGAGGTAAGAAAAGGCAAGACCTACAGTTCAACACACCTTTATATAAATATATCAGGAAAATTTTATTGTTTCCTTTGAATTTTATTGTGAAAATAAAATCTGACTGTGTATTTTCTCATTTTGAAAAACCAACCAAATCAAGGTGAGGAAACGTATTCAAAGAACGCAATATTATCTTGTACTTAAAGCAAACGATTCCAACAAAGAAAAACATAAACGAATTTCTAATAGACATTTGCGACCGAATTTCAAGAAAATTCATGTCTCAAAATTTTTTGTGCATGTTTGAAATATATTTCTGGTCTTCTTTTGTTAGCCGATTATAATAATAAAAAAAAACGGAAACAAAAACAAAAAAACGTTTGTGTGCCGCGTCCATACGTTTCAATTGGGAAGGAGGAGGGAAGTGAGAATAGAAACATACAGTCATTTATTAGCATGATACGCCATATTGGAAGGGATATTCATTCAAAACGACTCGTCAGAGAGGCAGTGACCTCAATAAAATGGAGGACCTTTACAGGTATGCATCATTAATTCATTCACACAGACAGAATTAGAACAAAAGTATAAACTATCATCCCAAACTGTGTAGAACTGCCTTCTCGTGAATAACGAATATATAGGTGAAGCTAGGAATAAGAAAGGTATGTGAAATGAGGAATATTCCAGATATTTATGGGATAGGTAGTAACTACTATTCTAGGTTACTTCCAAATTAAAACAGGTTGCCTAAAATTCCATGAATTCATATATATATATATATTCATCTAAATTACCATTTGCGATTTAGGTGAAGCACATGCGTGGCTCTGGTGCTTTTAAAACTATCACTGATTTGCATGCGTGGTCAAAAACCCGAATATAATGTGAGACACGCAGACGAACAGCGATATATATATATATATATATCTTCTTATATTTTTTATTTTTTTATTTTCTTATTCGTCGGCTTAGGTTTTTGTGAATCCCATCGTGTAGAATCTTTCGTTGAATAAAGACGGAAGCTGACAATGGCTCGCCTGAAATAGACCCACACTTCCTATTCACCATGAAATAACGCGTCTGTCTTAATTTTTCTTATATATATATATATATATATATAAATTTGAAAGTTAGTCCATTACGCAACATTTGTTTCAAGCTTTCGGTATCTTCATGCGTTTTATATCAACTGATTCTAACAATCAGTTCATATAATACGCCTGAAGATACCGAAAGGTTGAAACCAAGGTTGCATAATCGACTGACTTCCAAATGGAAATATTTAAAAGCTCTACATTATATATGTATTGACCACTTTTTAATACAACTGTATATATGTCTAATTTTATTCTGATTAATAATTGGTTAATAATGATTATATATATATATATATATAATTGTATATTGGGCCAGAAATCCATATTTATACAAGTCCCATTAAAAATGACTGAGAAGTTACAGCGGTTAAGTTTTTTTAATTAATTTTTCTTGTGTTCTTATAATTATTTTCTTTTCTGGAAACAAATTATGTAGAAATTGTCTAAATATTTTTTATGACACAGCGCTTTCGAGTCTACTTTTAGCCCTTATGAATGATAATTTTATTTTTTATTTTTAACTGATTATAAATATAATAGCCTCATTTGCATATAAAAAATACCAACACTGGCGCAATGCACTCTTCATTATTACTATGATTTTATTACTAGTTTTAATCCACCTTATTATTGTTGCTTTTTATCCCAACACTCTGGCTCTATACAATCTTCATTATTACCATTATTTTATTACTAGTTTTATTCCATCTTATTATTGTTGCTTATTATCCCGACACTCTGGCTCTATACAATCTTCATTATTACCATTATTTTATTACTAGTTTTATTTCATCTTATTATTGTTGCTTTTTATCCCAACACTCTGGCTCTATACACTCTTCATTATTACTATTATTTTATTACTAGTTTATTCAATCTTATTATTGCTGCTTTTTATCTTAACGCTCTGGCTCAATTAACACTGTGTTAGTAGATTCTTTGTTCAAATTTAATGTTGCTATATATATATATATATATATATATATATATATATATATGCAGAGAGAGAGAGAGAGAGAGAGAGAGAGAGAGAGAGATGAATTACCGTCTTGACTTGTTGGGCGAGGTTGATTCGTGACTTTCCTACTTGAATTAGGGTAATACAAACACAATTTTTCCAAGCTGAAATCTAATTCCTCTCTGTGTTCAATGACTCATTATACCCACGATGCAACTAGGCATTGATTTGCGCTTGAATTAATACAACCCTCCAAACCGTGAATTTTTTTTAACACTTCAATACTACACTTATAAAAAACGTTAAAATACAATTTGAGAAAATCCTGCCTGTTAATCTCTTTTCTCCTTTTTCTTTGATCTCACTCTCCAGCTCGACTTACTCTACACCCACAGACAGACATATGAATATTCCGCGAGAGTCGATTAAGAGGCAAATATACTCTTCACACCAAATATTTCTCCCACCTTTTTATTTAAAACTGAATGCATAGTCATCAGCAAAAAGAGAAGCCCAAAATGCCAATTGCAGATCAGGGATACTAAAATCAAGCAGGTGCACAAAAATTTAACTACATGAAAAATGTTTTGACAGAGGACGGAAAGTGCGGCAATGAGATACGAAGACCCACTGGCATGGCCAACGACATATTTAAAAAATTAAGCAAGAGTACTGAGAGGCAGGAAGATTTCACCGTAAACAAAGAAAAGAGTACTGAACTGTTATTTGATATCTGTGCTCCTATATGGCAGCAAATACTGGACAATCTCGTCAATGATGAAGGAGAAACTCGAAGCCACAAAAATGTGGTTCTACATAAGGACGCTGAGGATACCATGGGCCGAACATGTGAGCAAACACATGGTTTTGGAGAGGATGCAAACGAAAAAGAAACTTATACCTAACACCAGCAAAAGACAGCTGAAGTTTGTGGGAAGAAGGGCTTGGAGAATCTAATACTCACGGGACAGATAGAGGGGAAGAGAGACAAGGGATAGCAACCCGGGACATACTTGATGGACTTGAGCAAATGAATGGCAGTGCAGGGTTTGGGAGAGAGACCAAGAGAAAAGAGTGACAAGGGATAGGGGTAAGTGGAGGTCCATGATCGCCTACGTCCCGAAACGACAAGGCGCAAAAAGAAGAAAAAGAAGATTGAGAGAAATATTATTCTCACACTAGTTGGCAATGTTTAACATTCATTGCCACAAAAAAACGGTGTATCACAAGGACTATTTTCCCATGACACCGCTTTTATTTCAACAACATTCACTCTCCAGTAATGTTTATTGTTTTAAAAAGCGATAATGAAAATTGTAATAAAATGTAAATATATGAAATTGAGTATTTAATATATTTTCTTAAATATATTTTGCGGGGAAAATTCTTAACCTGATGGTGTTGGGGTGGATTATGAATTTGACACGATTTTTTAAAATTTGTAATGCATTTTAGTTGACATTTTAATTGCCAACATCAGTGAGAGTTTTAAGGTACAAAGATATTTTAAATGGAGATTGCTAAAAAAGGAAGAGAAACAAAAAGAGGTTTAACTATCCCTGGTCTAGAAGATGGACTAATCTGAATACGAGACCATAGAAAAGGCGATGGGAAATTATCCCACATCTTCCCAAAAAGGCATATAATATTAAATGGCGGTCGAGGAGAAATGAAGAGAAACAAAAGAAGGTTTTATGATCCCTGGTCAGGAAGATGGACTACTCTGAATACAAGATCATGGAGAACGCGATGGTAAATAATCCAAATGTCTTCCCAAGAAAGCATATAATTTGAAGGTAAAGATATTTTGAATGGGGATCGATAAGAAAAGGAAAAGAAACAAAAAGAGATTTGACAACCCCTGGTCTAGAAAATAGACTAATCTGAATACAAGACAATGGAAAAGGCGATGGGTAATTATTCCAATGTCTTTCCAAGAAGGCATGTAATTTACAGGTAAAGATATTTTAAATGGGGGTCGGTGAGAAAGGAAAAGAAACAAAAAGAGATTTGACAACTCCTGGTGTAGAAAATAGACTAATCTGAATACAAGACCATGGAAAAGGCGATGGGTAATCATTCCAATGTCTTTCCAAGAAGGCATATAATTTACAGGTAAAAAAGAAGTATCAGTCGTGAACTATGTCCGCCTACGTCATAAAGGGACATGACATTTTTTAAAAGTTGTAGTAATAATGATGATTAAGCAAACATGGAGGATTTTTCCCCGTAATACCGAGGGATGTGCGTTGTGGTGCAGTGGATATCGGCTCGGAACGAGAAATCGGGGAGCCAAGTTCGAAATCCAGTTGAATTCATTGCATTCACTTTACGCGCAAATACCCTTGGGAAAGGTATTAATCTATCTCTTCCCTCCAGTTATGGGTTAAATAACATGATGGATTGGGTTCTATAGCCTTGGCTGACAACCAGTCTACCGCAGAAAGCAATGGCAACCTACTGCGGGATAATCTTCTCCCCAGTCAGTCATATCTCTTTCGAGACATGATCTCCCAAGCGTGTTTCACGTATGGCACTTAACTGACTGAATATCGTTTTTATTTTAACTATCTTCACTGTTCGGCAATGCTTATTATTTTAAAAGCGATGATTACAATTGTAATAAAAGCTAAACACAAGAAATTTAATTTATGCAGTTTATTAGTTCCTGAGAAGTGACAACAGAAATAAGAAACAGTAAACACTGTTTATTAGATTGTGGCGGAGTCACACTGCATGTATAACTACACACACATTGTATTTATATTTAATTTTAAATTCAATTGAGAGAACCAAACAAATTGTTAGAATAACAATAATAACGTGTATTTCAATAAATATAAAAATCAAAAGTGGATTAAGATTGAATAAATGTCGAAAGTATATTTATTTGTACAAAAGTACAAAATGTGGCACAAGGCCGAAAAAGGGGTGGGTGGTTAGACTCATTAGCTATCCTATACCTTGCTAAACACTTTCACGACACTATCACTCATTAACAATGTGCACATTCACCACAAGAATCCATCCACCACCTCCCAATCCTTCACACACCACAATACCACATATTTACAAGGGGCACCTAAAACGAGGAAATGAACCCATAAAATAACAATTTGCTACTATATTTATACAATAATATAAAATACAATTAAAAATTGAATAAATGTTGAGAGCAATGTTTGAGAAAATTAAAAATGTTTATTTAAAAAGTTCACAAATGTGAGACAAAGTAAAAATATGTTATGAACAAATTAAGAGTTGCTTCGTTTCGACTATATATTGGAATGTTTTACCGAAATGTGAAATGGATTATAATAAGCAGAAAAGATATTTATAAGAGATATTTATTTGAATGCTTATGAATGTAAATGACGGAAATGAGAATTGAAAAGTTCTGTGAATAAATTGAATGATGAAAAGTTTGTTGAAGATCACGGCAAAAAAGAGTTAGTTAGTCAGGTGCCATACGTGATACACGCTTTGGGCGATCATGTCTCTAAAGAGACATGACTGACTAGGCAGAATATTGTCCGACAGTAGTTTACCTTTGCTTTCTGCGGTAGGGAAGAGACGGATTAATAAGAGTGAGTGAGTGAATTAATTCTTATTTTTCTGATCGCCGTAATAATGAAACACAAGTCAACAAATGGGTAAAAAGAAATGTTTGTCGAAGTTGGATTTTAAAATTCCCGGTTTCTCCACTAAGGCAGGATGTGACACAAGGTCGTTTTAACCTGGGGAGGTTATGCATATTTTGTCCAAACCCCGGAACTGTTCTCACGCTGGAATCGATATTATATCGACCCTTTCTTTCATACTGCAATCACGGGAGGGCCCGTACCTAAAGCGACTATTGGACCCTAAGATCTACCCAGACCTTAGGTAAACTTATATATGCGATCCATCGCTAAAGATACCGGGGAAATGGTCAGCTTACAAGAGCCAAATCAGATCTAAAATGGAGGACTGTTGTCATATTTGGACAGGAGCTAACCAGTTCTTACTTTCCAGTATTGATAGAGTCAAAAAGCGTCTGCGCGTCCTTGCGGGTGACAAATTATTTTCCACCCTGCAACCCCTCTCTCACAGAGGCGATGCGGAAAGCCTTTCACTGCTCTGTGACTACATACATACATTTTCTTATATATATATATATATATATATATATATATATATATATATATATATATATTGTCATCCGCAGACAGATCTGTTTCGCCGTATCACAGCTCATCAGTACGGTTAGACTCCGATTGCTTTTTTACCCAGGATTGAAACCCGACAGAAATGGCGTCAGTCGGCGACTCTACCCCTGGGCTATGGGCGTTCGGTATATATATATATATATATATATATATATATATATATATATATTCCTTCCAAAATATTGTTCGTGAGATCACACAAACACGCCCACACACACACACATACACACATACACACACGCGCGCGCGTCTGAGTCGAATTTAATGTCCATCAGGAATCTTTGATCTATGAACAGTTTATCTTTAGATACCCCAATATGGACTGAGTTCACCCTAAGAAATGCCAGAATGTGGTATCCTGTTTCATCACAGAAAGTAAAAGGGCCTGAGGATTGAACAAGAATGTAACTTCAATTGCAGAATCAGACTTCAATGTATACTGGTTGGTGCAGCGAGGCAGCTGATGACGATCCCGAAAGAAGACGTTGCTGACCGATTTTGAAAAGTGGAAGAGACTATATGTGAAATGAATTGTATGTGGGAGGTGGGTGGCTCTAACTTCGTTGCTCGAATGAAGCTAATGTTTCTTTTACATGAGGCTATCTAACTAACTTTAAGACAGGCCACATACATTCCCCCAAAATTTAACCAACTGACGAAATATCAAATTTTGAGGGTTGAGCTTCTTGATCGTTTCCCTATTACAATATATATACATATCATATGACCAGCTACTGTACTTTTCCGGGCAAACCCATCAGCTAAGGCAGCAAATCTGTCTCTGTTGAAGACTCTGGTTCAATTACATTTGTGTTTATTCAACACCCACAGAGCTCGCCTCTGGTTTATTCTTTACTTACAAGAGCCAGTCAGTCAGTTAAGTGCCATACGTGATACACGCTTTGAGCGAGCATGTTTCTAAAGAGACATGACTGACTGGGCAGAAGATTATCTCGCAGTAGGTTGCTATTGCTTTCTGTGGTAGACTAGTTGCCAGCCAAGGCTATAGAAACCAATCTGTCCTATTATTTAACCCATAACTGGAGAGAAGAGACGGATTAATACCTTTCCTTAGGGTATTTGTGCGTAAGTGAATGCCATGGATTCAGAGCCAGTTCAGGACAAAAATGGAGTCCTGTTGTCATATCTGCCTAGACCTCATTCTCTCGCCTTGATAAAATCCAAAAGCATCACCGAGCCCTTGTGGGTGACAAATTATTATCCACCACTCTCAAACCTCTTTCTCCACAGTCGGCATGTGGCAAGCCATTCTCTGTTCTGTCGCCAACTCCATAGAAAATTCTCGGACGAACTACACTTCCTGGTCTAATTCAAACCTTAACAGCAAGAACACGCCATGCCACTTTCTTGCGGGTGACAAATTATTTTACACCCTGCAACTCCTCTCTCACAGACTTCATGTGGAAAGCGTCTCAATTCTTTGTTGCGTCTTCCACAGAATGTGATTGGACGAACTACATTGCTTGATTCCACCAGTTCTAACCTTCACGGCTAGGAACCGCCATGCCGCTCATATTGTCGCAAATAATACGTTGAGAAGCGAGTTCCACTTGAACAGCTTCCCGCGAATCACTATTCTGTGTAACTGACACCCAAGAGGATGTTTTCCCCGATCACTAAAATCTTAACCTGTTTAAGGCTAGAGTTAATCGTTATCTTCCACTGCTCAACGCACAAATGAACTCCTAACGCTTCCCTAAGCCGATAACATCGAGAATTCAGCAGCTTGTCAAATCAACCATGAGCCAGTTAAGTGCCTCACATGATGCACGCTTGGACGTTCATGTCTCAAAAGAGACATGACTAAATGGGTAGAAGATTTTTCCCGCGGTAGGCTGCCATTACTTCCTACAATAGACTCGTTGCCATCTAAGGTTAAAAACTCAATCTGTACTGCTATTTAACCCATAGCTGGAGAGGGAAAAGATAGATTAATACCTTTCCCAAGGGTATTTGCGTACAAGTGATGACAACGAATTCAACTGGAATTCGAACTCTGCTTTTCGATTTCTCGTCCCGAGCCGATATCTACTGCACCTCGAACGCACATCCTGAAATCGACCATAGCGAGATTTAAACCCCTTTCTCATGGTCAAAAAACCAACCTTCTAGCTTGGCTATACGCTCCCCTAACGACATACATATATGTACACAGAGAGACACATACACATATTTGGTTTGTTGTTATGGCAAATCAACCTAAGCGGGCCATTATATTGCCAGCTAAATTTTATTTATTGCTGGTAATACCTTTACCTTTTTCTTTCAACAATTAACAATTTATTGTTGTTTTTTATAGAAGTTTTGTGTCTAGTAATACTTTTTTTTTTCGAGTATCAAGATTCATTGAAATTTGTTTTTAAGGGCAGGGTAACCAAGTCCTACCGTTGTTATTTAACCCATAACTGGAGGGAAGGGACGGATTAATACCTTTCCCAAGGGTACCAGTGCTTAAGTGAATGCAGGGTATTCAACTGGAATTCGAACTCAGCTCACCGATTTCTCTTTCCGAGCCGATATCCACTGCACCACAACGCACATCCGTCACTATACGCTTACAGGACCTGGTATTCCCAAGCGGTCACCCATGTAAGTACTGACCCCCAAGCGGTCACCCATGTAAGTACTGACCAGGCTCAACGTTGCTTAACTTCGGTGATCGAGCGAGAACCGGTGTATTCAACGTGATAGGCCGTAAGCCTATTTGGTTTGTATGTGGATGACTAATAAATTATGCTCTCATTACGATTGAGCTCTCTAGAGAGGAACATTTTAAAAACAATTACCACTTCTGCGATTTACGCATTACTCTAATAATGAATTGAGTTCTGCCGGTGGTTGGCGTGTGTATACACTGCATATGTATAACACGTTAACATTTCCTCCTCTCTCATTTCATGCTCCTATGGTTTAGGGAACAGGCACTCCGACTGACACCAAAAAAAAAAAAAAAAAAAAAAAAAATTTGTTTCTGATGAAGGACCGAGGGTGGTCTAAAATATAAAATATAATAATAGAAATAAACAAATACTGTCAAAAAAATACATTTTTAAACTTACAACTTTTTAATAGTTTTTCCTATACAATATACATGTATACATATACACACTTACATGTATACACACATACACGTACATATATATCCACACATACACACACTCATATATATTTATGTGCACACACAAACGTGTGCGTGTGTGTATGTGTGTAGGCGTAATTTATCGCAAGATATACCGTATGATGTCAGACCTGGATGTCTACAAGACCGTCTTAACAATGTCGTCTTTCAAGTAATGGGCAACCGATAGCTTCTAGCCCTGTTATTCATACTCTTAGAAGGATCGTTTTTCAACCCCAGTGAAATCTTAAATCTTAATAGCATTCGACATTAGGTATCGTCGACTTCCTTCTTTCTACTTCGTAATCAGTGCAAAATTTCCTTGGAATGTCAACGTTTCGCTCCGCTAGCGGACAAAACAGAACAACTGCATCACTACTCTTCTCTTCCTTTCGTTCGGGTCCAATGCGCATCAAAAACAAAAGTGAGGGATGGGTCTGAACAGGTATTTCTAGAATTATTTCAATTTCTTTACATTATTTTACATTATTTGTTCGGGCTGTTGTCCTAATATTTGTTGCTATTTTCACGAGGTTTTACGCTCCTACCTTCTTCTGAACCCTTCATTTTATTCAACACGATATAACAACTAGATAATATTCTCCATTATAATACCGTTGTACACACACACACACACACACACACACACACACACACACACACACACACACACACATATATATATATTCAAATGAACAAAGAACGAAGAAAATAATTGCAACGTTCAAAACATTAAATTAAAACAGTGCTCAATATAAAAATAGAACAATTAATATTTATTATTAATTAGACTTTATAACATGTACAAACTATTACAAAATTGTACATTTTGTTTCTACATTGAAAGAACAATGTCTCATCAGGCAGTTAATAATGATGATAATAAACGTTTTATTGAAAAAAAACACACTTTATTTATTTTTGGAAATATTTCTGTACGAGGTAAGAAGATATTAAAAAAGAGGAGAAAAAATAAAGAAAAGATGAAAAACAAGTTGAGAAATGAAGAAAGGGAAAGAAAGAGGAAAGGGAAAGACACTGAGGAAACAGAAAGCAAAGCAGAAAACAAGAGAGAAAGCACTGAGAGGAAAATGCCAATGAAAACAGCTAAGAAAAATTTTAATTTTAGGCAGAAAGTGAATAGATATAAATATCGGTCACTTGATGTTTGGGCTTACATTTTTTTTTTTTTTTGCATGTCAAAAAAATCATACCTCTATAAAAGAAAAATGAAATAAAGAGGAAAAGGAAAGACACAAAAAGAAGCAGAAAGCGAAGAGAAGAACAAATAGGAAAAAGTTACAAAATGCACAGAGGGGAGAAAGGGGAGAGACAACAGAAACGGATAAGAAATAGAAATTTCAAACTTTGACCAGAAGTGAATTGCAGACATACAGACATTGGTTACATTGTTTCAAACTAAATCCTTTGGCATAAAAAAAAAGAAATGATGAAATAACATACACAGAGAAATGATTCATAAAACGTAAATTAGAGGAAATTTAAAAACATAACACGAAGATATAAATTCATTCGAGCTGAGAAAATAAATTCGAGAAATAAAATAAAATAAATTAAAGTTAAGATTTAAAATTAATTTTAAAATTAAAATTAAGATTAAAAGAAATACAATTAAAATTAATATTAAAATTAAATTTAAAAATGAAAATAAAAATTTAAGGGAGTTAATAGATCACAATTTGTAACAGAAAATAAAGATAAAATAACATAATAAGAGGGATCATATAGTTAAAGTAAATTATCAAGATAGTAAGGTTAATACTGTAAAAAGTTTACAATTGTCAAAATCCCATATCTTAGATTTTATGATTCTCGCCAGATTATAAAGTTAATTCTTTAAAATGTTTACATTTTACTGTAGTTTCATGCCTTTGATTTAGTAATATGTCACTTTTCATGTACTTTATAATTTCCATTTTCTCTTGCAGACAGAGGAAACATGGTTCATTCACCAATCTAGATATTCTAGCTTGTTTGAGAATTTTCCATTTAACTTTAGGTGTTTTATTCTCTTTTTTAACTTCCGAAAATATTTTGAACGTGATGTCATATTTTATTTATTCTGATTAATAAAAGATGAGAGGTGATTGTAAAAACGCTTTTTAAAAAAGTTCATAGTGTTATCATTATAAATTTTTAGTATTCCTAGGATTTCTAATGATGTGATAGAGCACATGTAGACAAGGGATTTAGTTAAATACATATTAGATAAGGGGCATTGGTTGGCGGTTTGTACAATTACGTCAGTCTTTACTATTGGGCAAATTAAAATGAATAGTAGAATTATTATTGTTAGTGTTGTATAATTTCAATATTTTATTGTTATGCAATTTAATAATTTTTTCTAAATTGTTAGAGCAACTGTAACTAAGTTTTAGAGTACTCCTATTGAAAATTTTGCTTAGAAGGTTATTTTGGGGAAAATGTTTATCAATTAATTTAAAAAAATATTTCCCAGTTTAATATCAACTAACTGATTAAATGGAGGATTATACCATATGATTATTCTGTTTCTATTTTTCTTTCTGGAACAACTATATTTTTCCACAAAACTAATCTCAGAAGATCGAAACCCACAATCGCTAAGAATTTGATCATAAATTGTTTTATGTTTTTCGAATATTTCTTTGCTAGAGTAGTGTAATGTTTATGTGACGTTCAACTGATGATGGAATATGTTTGATAATCGATGGTGGATGTTTAGAGCCGGGGTTTATATAAATTGGGTTAGCATTATTTTTCATGTAAGGTTGAAAATTATTAGAAACTAAGTCTAGCGTTATGACTAAAAAGTCAATTTGTTTTATATTAGAATCTATGAATAGTTTCTCTGTTCGTGTATGTGATTTCATCATTTTTTAAATGCCAAAGGATTTAGTTAGAAACAATGTAACTGATGTTTGTATCTGTCTTCAATTCACTTTCGGCCATATATATCGTCTCTATTATAATAAGGACCGTTGTGTATTTATTATATATATATATATATATATAAACTTATTTATAAATGGAACTTTGTCTCTGTGTGTGTGTGTGCGTGTGTGTGTGTGCGTGTGTGTGTGTGTTTGTGTGTGTATCCGTTATCTATAGACTCCGAAACGGCTGAACCAATTTTCTTGAAAATTTACACAGTTGTACTATAAGCATCTACGAGTGTTCTTAGCTGGGTTTTGTGTCGATGTACCCCCGATAAATATCGAAAATCGATAATCGAAAAAATCGGGTTATAGGAGGAGTGGTCCGATTTTAATCAAATTTGATACACTCATAGACAAAGACATAAGAAACGATATTCAGAAATTTCAAGGTTGCCGTTCTTACAATAGTGCAGAAAATTGATAATATATAAAAGGCAAGATGTTTGTGTGTGTGTGTGTCTGTTTATCTGTCTGTATGTCCTTTATACAAATCCACAATTTTTATCCAATTCTCACCAAACTTCACACAAATATTCTTTAGGCTGAGTCTGAGCTCCAGGATGATGGATTAGTTTTAAAGCTTTCATTACAACTGAGCAACTCCGAGCTATACTGCAAGTATATATATATATATATATATATATATATATATATATATACATTCTCAAATACTTTGCAGTCATTTTTGACGGCAGGAGTACACTCGCAGAAATAAACGGCAATCTATTGTGGGGAGAACCTTCTTCTTAGTCAGTCATGAATCGAAAGAGACGTGATCCCCTAAGAGGGTATCAAGCAGAGTACTTAACTGACTGACTGATGCTGAGCAGACCTTTGTTACATTTTCGGTGAGAAAACATATTTGTTTGTGTGAACAGTAGTTAAGCAACGGCAGTACGCCCAAACCCTCGGTCACGATGACTAGCAACTTTGTGCAAGCACAACAATCGAAAGCTTCCGCACAGTTTCGTCTAAGCTTGGGACAACCCGTGTTATAGACTCCAGGCACTTTCCAACGGTGTCCCTTGCTGGGTTAGTCCCGCCAAGTTGACATAATAAAGAAGCCACCTCCTTGACAAATCGAACATGATAAGATTCAAACCCATGTCTCATTCCTGGAACACTAAAGTTCTAACCTCAGGTTTTTAATCATTTCATTCTAATCAAGGCAACAATTCCACTAAGCCTCAAGAGGCCTGTTGGAAACGAAAGAGAATGAGAAAATGGGGGACCGGAAAATTATAAAAGTGAGTGCCTACAGCGATATAAAATCAGTCAGTTAAGTGCCATACGTGATACACGATTGGGCGATCATGTCTCGAAAAAGACAATATGTCCTGTGAGTATCAGTTTTTCCAATCCTTCATTTCTCATAGTAAATGTCTCTTCCTGGGATTAAGTGTGAGTTCTTATAGATTCTTATATAAGTTACTAATTATTGAGAATATATAAAACAATTTTTACTAAAATGAAACACCGACAACACTAAAAATAAAAAGCCAAAACAAATAATAAATGTCTTTAAGTGTAACGAAATGCATAAAAATTAATAACAAATTAAAGTCATAACGCGATGTATTTTAAAATAAAAGATGGCTTGTCTATACTTCTGAGATGAGGTAATAGTTACATTGATTACAGGGTTCGGACAGATGTCCTCATCTTTATTGCTATGTTTACAATGTTTTGGCCGTTGTACGCTCCGACCGGAAGCGGCATTGCACATTGAATGAGAATGATATGCCCCAGTGATCGAAATAAAGGGTTCGGTTTAAAACTCCTAGCACCTGAAGAAGACCGGAGTGTACAACGGCTGAAACGTCTTAAACATGGCAATAATGATGAGGACAGCAGTCCAAAGAGTGTAATTAATAAAAAGATGGCTTGTTAAATTTAACGCCTTTAAAAATAAACTTTTCTACGTTAATCATCAAAAAGACCCCCTCTCTCATATCCATATATCATATGGCTGATGCTAACCTCCAGGAAAGTGACTCGTTGCGCCATCTCGAGCTTATATTCTCAGCTGACATGAAGGAGAAAGACGATATTGAAACCATTGCTTGGTCAGCAGCTAAGAAGTTGGTTAACTGTGTCGTGCGAAACAATTTTTCTTTCCAGAATCTGTCAGACATTTCTATAAGTCTACCATTCGCCCATGCTTAGAATACTACTGCCATCGGAATATTGCTATTTATGAAGTGGAAAGATTGTATTGAGTCTATTGCTAGGTCAGCTGCTAAGAAAGTTGGTTCACTGTGTCGTGCGAGACAATCTTTCTCTCCAGAATCTATCATACATATCTATAAGTCTACCATTCGCCCATGCTTAGAATACTACTGCCATCGGAATATTGCTATTTATGAAGTGGAAAGATTGTATTGAGTCTATTGCTAGGTCAGCTGCTAAGAAAGTTGGTTCACTGTGTCGTGCGAGACAATCTTTCTCTCCAGAATCTATCATACATATCTATAAGTCTACCATTCGCCCATGCTTAGAATACTACTGCCATCGGAATATTGCTATTTATGAAGTGGAAAGAATTTATTGAGTCTATTGCTAGGTCAGCTGCTAAGAAAGTTGGTTCACTGTTCACAGCCATTTCCATCGTTTCCTCGCTCACCCGGTGAAAAAGGGGGACGGATTCCAAGCCCCTCTTCGAGTTAGCAGCAGCGGCTGCGCGCCTAGGAGCTTCGCGCTCACTCGTGCGACCGTTTCGCGACCGTTGCTCAGCGGCACTCTTGGCGTGGGGACGTTCGTCCGGCAGCGAACGGTCGACTCGGAACTGGTACAGACCGGGGGGAATCAGACTGTCTAATTAAAACAAAGCATCGTGTGGCCGGTCGACCCATACAGACACAATGTGATTTCTGCCCAGTGCTCTGAATGTCGAAGTGAAGAAATTCAACCAAACGCGGGTAAACGGCGGGAGTAACTATGACTCTCTTATCTCATCTCCGGAGATCAGAAAAACGGCCGAAAGTGCGCTTGCCGAACCTGGCGGGTTCTCCCGACTCTACTACATAATATTTCCTAAAGATCGGATAACGAAAATACCCGCGGTGAAGGAGGGGTTATCGAGGCGACATGCCCAGCGCGATCAAATCTATAACTTCCTCCAGTGCCTACATAACCGCAGCCCAAAGTCCGTCGCTGAGAGAGTCCTCGACAGCAATCTCTCTTATGAGGAACTCGTTGCCGAACGGACTTTTAGCGACGAGGACTTTCTACAGACATGGAAACCGATTTTCGAACGTGACTGCGCCATTCACCCGACCGTGTCTAACCCCGGCCCGCCACTAAACGAAACCGTAGCGCCCATCTCAATCAACGACGTCTCTGTCGCATTTGCATCCATGAAGGTATCCTCTCCTGGTTCAGACGGTCTCCGCCTTACACTTTCACGGGATATACACGTAGAGGTCGTCGCGTTTCTCTTTAACCTGCTGTTACTGAAGGGTCCACCGCGTTTCTGGGGTAAAGCCGGTAGCATCTTCACCTCCCGGGTTACGTTATCAAGAAGGTCGAGTTGCCCGGCGGCCCGTTGGAATTCCGCCCCATTGCTAATGGGAACTACTTCTTGAGAGTATTTCACCGAATCCTGGCCCAACGGCTGGAAGCTTCCCTGCCTAACCATCAAGACCAAGTCGGGTTTAAACAACGGAATTGCCTCCAACGTCCTCAAACTCCGTGCGACTCTCTCTCTCTTGCCCGATCGAAGTACGAAAACCTTGTAGTCGCAGATGTGGATATCTGAAAGGCTTTCGATTCGATCTCTCACGAGGCGGTCTTCGCAGCTCTCGAAAGGAGAGGGGTCCCCACCAGCTCCTTCTGGGTATCATAGGGCCTGTTTCAAAACCAGCGGGCTACTATTGGGGGAACACTTAATCCATCCTAGGCATAAGAGAGTGAAACAGGGGGACCCGCTATGCCCTGGATGCGGTTTTAGAAGGGCAGGAAGAATTCACTTTCTCAATCGTCGGGCTAGAGTTTAATTAGATGGCCTACGCCGACGATCTGATCTTGTTAGCCAGTTCCGTCGAAGAGATGCAAAAGCGACTGGACCACCTCACGGCTGGCCTCGGCCAGCTTGGATTAGAGTTGAGCGTACCGAAATGCAACGTTCTTGCTATCAGCTGCAGTAAGAAGAGGTAAAAGCAGCTTTGTTGACACCGATATCTCGCTCAAGGTTGAGTGGTACCACTCTCTCTGTTGTAACCGCCACATCCAGATTCCGCTATCTTGGTGTATGGTTCGATCACAGGGGAATTGTCCGCTCACCGCTGAGTTTGCCCACCTTGCTCCGGAGGCTTAACCAGGCTTGCCTTAAGCCCCAACAGAAGCTGCTCGTTCTGAAAACATTCTTGCTGTCGCATCTACAACATCAATTAACGTTCTGACGGTTCCGCAGATTCGAATTCGTCTAGGATGACAAAGTGATGCGTCGGTCAGTACGTAAGTGGCACTGGCTGCTTGCGGACTGTCTCAATCCACTCACCGACTAAATACGTCGGGCTGGGGGGTCAACTCCCTGAAATTCCTTATCACGAACGTAAAGGGCAACCGCCTTCGCCTACTATCTGGTCTCGATGGGGAGGACACTACCCTAGCTGCCCTCCCAGCCGTGTCGAATTTGATGACATACCGCTATGATGGGTCCCCCGCCTGTTCCGGAGAGGCTCTGGTTAAAGACCTTCCCAAGAGGTTGGGCACCAAGGGCCTGCAAGGCTATGAACGTGTACAAGCCGTCAATAGCTGGCTCGAACATGCACCGACAAATCTAGCTGGCTTCGATTTTCAGGAGTCCGTGAGAGTTCGGTTAGGCTGTATGGGCACATCTGCCCGGTTATCCCGGGGGTTCGGAAAGTCTCTTCGTTATGCAAATGTGGTGGCTCTGCTCTCATGAGCCTGCCCCACATTGCCCTAGCCTGTCCGATCGTGAGCGGTCTCTGAACGAAGCAGCATGATAACGTCGTAAGGCACGTTGAAAAAATCCTAGCAAAGCGCGGTTTCAAAGTCATCAATGAGCAGAAATTTGATACTAAGCACAGCATGAGAAAGCCAGACCTCACAATTTTGACCGACCAGGATATATTGCTGCTGGACGTACAAATTCGATACGACTCAGCTGTGGGCAGCCTCGATGCCTGCAACAGGGGGAATATTAAAAACTACAACCAGCCCTATGTCTTGGACGTGGTCCGTAAATGGGAAGGGGCTGATAAAGATATTAAAGTTATTGCTATGACTTACAACTGGCGAGGGGCGGTAGCCCAGCAGTCCTACCAGGATTGCCTCCGACTCAGACTACTCAGATGGGGTCATTTCCGGCCCATATCCCGAATGATCCTTCGAGACACAGCCAGAATGCTGTGCGCGTACTGGAATGAGCAAGGGGGAGCTGCTCCCTCGCGCCTATAGGGGAGATTCCGGACCACACCGAGTGGAATGGGTCAACCCGATGGTGTGAGGAGTAGCTCGCGATAGACACGGGACTAACTAACCTAACTTTGTAAAGATCAAAGGGAATTTTCTCATCACTACCCATGGATGACGCACGAAGCGGCCCGCCTCCCCGCGGCGGTATTTGGTAACGACCGATGCTGGATCGGCGGCTAGAGGGGCGCGCCGGTCAAAGCGCACTAGGCCGGCGGGTTAGTGATGGTGAGTTAGCCAAATGCCTCGTCATTTAATTAGTGACGCGCATGAACGGATCAACGAGATTCCCACTGTCCCTACCTACTATCTAGCGAAAACACAGTTCAGTTACGCATAGTTGCCTCTTCGTGTTTTTTGTATAAATATTTTCATGGTGACTGGACGACCTCTTTGCTATGGTACATAGACTTTTTAAATTTAAGCGCAGTAGTAGACTGGCCTCGAGATTTTATCAATTTACAGTTGTGCTCGCTAGATGTAAGCGTAAGTTCTATGCTAACAGTTTCTTTTCTTGCACTTCTCGCTTGTGGAACTCTCTTCCGGCTCCAAGCTTTCCAGTCAAATTTAATCTGACAGGTTAGGAGCGTGAACCGGACAATAAGCGGGAAAATCTTCTGACCAGTCAGTCATGTCTCTTTCGAGACATGATCGCCCAAGCGTGTATCATATATGACACTTAAGTGATACTGAAAGTTGTAATCTACTTTACTGTGTATATTAGAAATGAAAATACTAATTTTCCTGGTAATAATTAAACCTAAATATAACCTCCATTACTTCCGAGAACCTCATTCAATCTGGGTATAAAATGGGGGATCGGTTTTCTATTGTTATGAAGTAATAAACTGATCCCCCATTAATAAGTAATTATTAATATAATTCGTATTTTCTCCCTTCAGCTATAGCTTAAATAGCAGGACAAATTAGGCTCTATAAACTTGGTTAGCAAACATACTACAACAGAAAGCAATGGCAACCTGCTGCGATGAAATCTGCCCGGTCAGTCATGTATCTAAAGAGACATAATCGCCCAAGCATGTATCATGTATGGCCCTTAACTGGCTGAATCATAAAAAACGTGTGAGCAAAATCTTAAACTAATTACTGTTGCCTGTTGATACGCGGTGGTGCAATGAATATTGGCTGGGAAAGAGAGAACAGACAGCAGAGTTCGAATTACGGCCGAGTTTGTTATATTCCCCTACACGCAAATCTATCTCTTCTATCCCCAGCTATGAAGAGAAGGACAGACTGGGTCCGCTAGCCTTAGTGAGTCTACTGCTGGAATTCTTCCGTTTAGTCAGTCGTGAATAGAGAGTCACGTGATTGTTCAAGTGTGTATCACAGAAGTTCCATGACTTTTTATAAACAAAAAGATATTTATACGCCAAAAATATTTATAGGTCAAAAAGGAATACCCGAGTATCTCTCCCCAAAAAAGCTGCAGACATAAGGACCTAACATTTGAGCTTACTTTTTTAAGGTCAACATAAACGTACTGACTGCAATAGGAAATCAGCTAAACGCGTAAAATACACCACATATGCACCAGAAAATGAAAATATTTCAACCGAATAATCACCAATAACACGACTCCTATGAAATTCAAATTCCAGACCACCAAACGAGTTTATAAATTCACCTGGGGTTGTGTACGAGCCAACAGCCATTAAAATTGAAAATAAATAAATACATTGGTCACACGACAAGTTCTCTAAGCAGGAGGCTAACCAATCACTAAAGCATTCACAACTGAATAAGAAAACACACAACTTTCCTAATCCAAAAGAAAAAAATCCTTGTAGATGACACAAACATATTGGGAATATATAGTTGTAAAAAACGTTTTAAGATACTAGAAGCATTCCCAATTAAAAGCATCAGATTCACCTTGGATTAAATGTTTTCGAATGTAGCCAGGGTGTAAAGGTATTTGGAAACTGAACAGAAACTCCGTTAAGAACGAAATTACTACTACCCTTGCACAACGCAGTATACAAGGTCGGCTCAAGGTACTGCCAACTCGGGCAGTCGTCATCATTCCGCCATGTCATGTGTTTGGGATCGTCCAAAAATAAAGCTTATAAAAACATACTTGCAGTCATCTATAAATTCTTTGGTTATTTTGTCAATAGAAATAATATTGTAAAAAAATCGGTGTAGAAAATGCTATGAAAAACAAAAACTAGTATCTTCGAAGGGCTTTTGGGCTTCGGCCTTTTACCTTCAGCGTCCTATGTACGTAAAAGTTATAAGAAATGAGAAATAATAAAGTTATTTTGCCTTTATTCGATACCTTAATTCGGCAGAATCTTTCTTCGTATAAGCAACCAATTGTTGTAGTTTATTTACATTTATTTTTCACGAAAGTTTTATTTTCTTTTAAAATCACCTTTCTTTACGATCCCTTCACATAAAGTCACTCTTAAAATAGGTACCTCCACTCATTTTCGATAACTAACTTTTAAATTGAGTTTTTAAAAATAAGAAAAGTTTTCTTGAAACTTTTATTTTAGTTTTAATTGAAAGCTAAATGATTAAATTTACTATTTCCAGTAAGCAAAATACGCTGCTATATTTTTAAAAAATTCATATTGATTGGAATGTAAAATTTTGAGATTTTTTTTTTTAATTTTTCAATTTTTTGGCCATTTTTGAGCGATTGACACATTTGTAAACAAAAGTTAATTCTCGGGTTTAAACATCTTGCAAAAATAAAATATACATCTGTAACACATTATTTTTGGAAAATTAGCAAATTTAATGTTAAATTAATCTGATGTACACGAGTATTACTTATTTATAGCGTGAAATTTAGAATAAAGCTATTTCTTTCTTAAATACAGTGTTGAACTTTCTGACATTACCCTCGCATTTGACATGTTGATGACAGCTCGACAGATGTGAGATAAAATATATGTATAGCAAAAGAAATTAATAAAATAGTTTAAAAAAATTTCTGTAAGGAGAAGAAGCTGTGAAACACATGAACTTTTTAATATACACATAGAAATTACCATACAAAAAAACTTCAAATACACACAAAAAATAAAATTTATTTTAGAAATACGAAGGCACGACAATTTGTATTGAACCTTTCAATTTTCGATTCACTTAATAACTTAATGACCTAATGCCAACAAACCTTTGAATTATATTCTAAATAAGTTTGAAACTTTATAAATTATTATAATTAAAGAAATTAAAACAGTTCTTTTAAAATTTCATTATTAATCAAAAAAATTATTTAAGATCATAAAGTCCTTAATATGTATTATTTATTAAAGCAATTACAAGTTTATCAAATTAAATAATGTCATAGTTTTATTGCATTCTTTATTTTACTATTAGAAGCAGATTTTCAGAAATAAAGGCAAAATGTTTGAACGAAATTATAGATGATATACATTTCCCCATGAGTCCTGAGTTTAACTTATAAAACCACTTTTCGCAACAAAAATTAATTCCTTAAAACTTCACGTAGATGTAAAAAAAATATTTTTACTAAGAATTTTAAGAATAATAATTTCAAAAATAATTTCATTCATTTGTGAATAAGTTCTGAAAGCTTCATTAAAATCCGACAATTATTTGATTTTTGCAAGAATTTCACCGGAAAAAGCTAAGTTACGTAATATTACATTTTCTGTTGTAAGCTTGAAAGCAAGAGAACATGGACACCATCATTACAAGAAGGCGGTGGAGATGGACTGGGCATGTACTCTGGAAAGATCTACAATCACTTACAAGAACAGCACTGCACTGGACCCCAGATGGCAAAAGAAAGAGGGGAAGGCCAAGAACGACATGGAAAAGTACGGTGGAAAATGAGATGAAAGCCATGCAGTACTCTTGGAGCTCATTGACTAGTCTGGCCCAAGATAGGCAGAGGTGGAGAAGCTTTGTTGCTGCCCTACACACCATTGGGTGTAACGGATGATGAACGAAAAAAATATGGTAAACTCTCGTGACGATTTGGTTACCAGCAGACGATAATCAAAACAAGATTTTTTACTAAAATTTCAAACATGTTAGAAAGGATTAAAGTTTTTTTTAAAATAATACCTTGATCTTTTCTCTTAATAATATCATAAACATTTTGAAGAAAAAAGTTCGTTTTTATTAAGTTTAGGGCCCTTTTTTTATTCATAATATTCTGTTTTTTCAGTAACTTCGTGGAGGTACCTAGCTTCATTTATATAGATTTTTAGTTTATCTCCTTGTGAAAAAAATGTAAAATTTATACTTGTAAGAGAGCGGAAGTTCAGCTTGTTGGGGTACCAACAACCTTAAGATCGTCACTAGTAGTATGGTAAAAACACAAATATACGAACAAATTTTGTTACAGGAAAGATTTAAAAAGAAATTTAAATTGGCTAAAGAATTAGCCGAAATGACTGGGGACAATTGAAACTGCAGAAGATTGGGCCTTTGACATCACTTTGCAATATACACTAACGAGCATAAATATCAGAACGATGTTAAGAAAAAGTCTAAATATGAAATAATGTTTTATTTTGAAGCATCAAAGAACATTTTATCAAGGAAAAGAAAGGATATAAAGGTAAGTTATATAATTCCAAAATATAAAGCTCAACAAACTTATTTTGATAAAGTTATAAGAATAATATAAGACATTCGAAAAAAAATAGATGATCAAAAACATCAGAACGATTAAATAAATCCATAAAATTTAATAATTATTTTGCATTATCGAAAATTTAAATTACACCGGCACTTTACTGGCTCTTGCATTGTAAACATGGCAAAAAGATCTTGGAACTTAGCAAACTGATAGTCAAGTTACGTAATGAAGATAAACTCCCTGTTGGGGATATTTCAAAGAATGTAAGAAAATGTAAAAGTGTTATTCATAGTACTTTAAGAAAACTTGAGGAAACTGTGTCATAGGAAGCCAAGAAACCGCCTGACAGGCCTAGGAAAGTTACTGCAAGCGAAGACAAATGGATTGGTAAAGAATAAAAAAAGGATCGATTTGCGACAGCAACCGCTATCTCTAAAAGAGCTAATGCTAACGTTGGCATTAAAATAACAAGGCACACTATTTTCCCAAGACTTAATGAAATAAATCTGAACAGTCGAGTAGCCTCTACGGAGCCTTACATTTGTAAAAAGAATCAAATGAGTCGGTTGGAATTTGCCGCTGAACACGTCATATGGACAGAAAAACAATGGGATTGTGTTAAGCAAAGAGTCAAAGTTTAACCTGATCGATTGTGACGGGAAAAGGCTCGTTCGACGCAGTCCTAAGGAACGATATTTGCCTCAGTGCACTAAAAGCAGCGTTATATTTGTAGGAGGAAGTGTGATGGTGTTTGGAATAAGTTCAGTTGCTACTACGAGACCTCTTGTTAGGCTACCCGGTAAAATTAACGCAATTGTATACAAAGAGAAACATGTTGTACCTAATTTGAGAACTGCAATTAATCAACCATCTGTATTTATGCAAGATAACGGGCCATGTCACACAGCGAAGTCTGTTAAGACATTCCTTTCTGAGGAGGATGTTACTGTTACGTAGATATTTACCCTACTTCCCCACGGGAGCGAGATGTGACACAGGGTCTTTTTTAATGCGGGAAGCCCGACCACGTACAGACGGACGAAGGAACAAAAATTCCCCAGTCCCCTCAACCGCCAGTTGATCTGGCCCAGGTGACGAGCACTCAGTCCATCCCTCTGCTGCAATGGGGTGGCGCGGCCGCAGGACACTGTTCCTCACGACCGGTTATCTACGCAGTGTAATTTTTCTCAGATGCTACCCTGTTCTCGCGGACGGAGCTACCACCGAGTCGCACTCTGTCTTTGAGAACAGAGACGCAACTGAGAGACAATTTTTGGTCTCTGCCCGACACAAAAATGTCCCAATGGCCTGCTCAAATCCCAGACATGAATTCTATTGAGAATGTTTGGAAGTTACTAAATAAAAGAGCGAAGGAAAAGAATCCAACAAACGGCAAAGAACTATGGACTAATTTGAAAGGAGAATTGGAGAAAATGCCCGTTAATGAATGCAAGACATTAATCTATCTAAACTTATTTATAAATGGGACTTTGTGTGTGTGTGTGTGTGTGTGTGTGTGTGTGTGTGTGTGTGTGTGTGTCCGTTACATATAGACTCCGAAACGGCTGAACCGATTTTCTTGAAAATTTACACAGTTGTACTGTAAGCTACTGCGAATGTTCTTAGCTAGGTTTTGTGTCGAGGTAACCCCGATAAATATCGAAAATCGATAATCGAAAAAATCGGTTTATAGAAGGAGTGGTCCGATTTTAATCAAATTTGATACACTCATAGACAAAGACATAAGAAACGATATTCAGAAGTTTCAAGGTTGCAGTTCTTACAATAGTGCAGGAAATCAATAATATATATATATATATATATATATATATATATATATTATATATATATAAGGCAAGATGTTTTTGTGTGTGTCTGTTTACCTGCCTGTATGTTTGTATTTTTTCAGCCCTTTTATTTTAGCTTTTGCTTCGGGTTTGACTCTAAGTAGGTATAATTGTAGTTCTTAGTCTCAGCCATGATACCATTTACTCAGAGGACTTATTTAGCCTTTAAAATTCAGTTTACGACAAAAAAAAACTTATTTGATAGCGATACCAGGAAATCAAAATTTGACTAAACATCTATTCATTTTTCTTTCCGCCTACGGTTTCGCTTTAACTGGAAACAACTGTTGCTTTTTAGTCTTTCGTGCCAACGACCAAAGAGTCTGAGTTCCAGGACCATGGATTAGTTTTAAAGCTTTCATTACACCCCAGCAACGCCGGGTTATATTGCTAGTTTACTCATATAGCATAAGATCTCAAGCTGTTATTGAAAGTAAAGGTTTACACATCAAGTACTAATGAATTATGAAGGTTATTTTCATTTAGATATGATGTATCCATTATAACAGTATGATTTTGTTAATCGTTCTGATGTTTTTGATCAACTATTTTTTTCAAATGTTACATAATTATTCTTATAACGTTATCAAAATAAGTTTATTGAGTTTTATATTTTGGATTTATATAACTTAACTTTGTATCTTAATTTTTTTCCTTGATAAAATGTTTCATGAAGCTGTAAAATAGAAAAGTTATTTCACATTTAAACTTTTTCTTAACATCGTTCTGATTTTTATGCTCGCTACTATATATATATATATATATATATATATATATATATATATATATATATAGTGTATCGAGGCAGCAAATAATTTTCTAAACATATACTGCTAAATATATGAGACAATGAATGTCTATTATGTTTTATCATGAGCCGTTCTAAACGTCGTATTTTGGCTTTAATTTCAGTTGAAAATAAAAAGACAAAAATTCTCCAAGATTAGGATAATTTTTTTTATTAATTTGGTTCTAAGCTCATGTGAGCCGAATGCTTAGTACCAAATTAATAAAAAATTATCCAAATGTTGGAGAATTTTTGTCTTTATTTTCAACTGAAATTAAAGCCAAAATACGACGTTTAGAACGGCTCATGATTAAACATAATTGACATTCATTGTCTCTTATATTTAACGGTATATGTTTAGAATATATATATATATATATATATATATATATATATATATATATATATATATATATTAAAAGACGTACGTCGATGGTTGTGCTAACAGGAAGTTAAAACTCATCGTGACCAAGTGTTTGAGCGTTCCGGAATAGGAATCGTTCATAAATTAATATGCTTCACTTTTATTTACGCTTCATCAGCCAAGAGGAAATATAAATGCTCACGAGACACACATGCATTATCAAACTATTCCCGCACAGAAGTGAGACACATACACGAATTATGCACACAAACACTACCGACAAAACAAATATACATGAAGACTACTTAACCAATGAAAAACAAGAAACTCAAAAATAAAAATACTAGAATGTTCTTTTCACTTCCGTATTTCATTTTGAAACCATAAACGTTTTCTTAGCTATTTTTACACTATAATATATATATATATATATTATAGTGTAAAAATACTTAAGAAAACGTTTGTGGTTTCAAAATGAAATATGGAAGTGAAAAGAAAATTCTTGTATTTTTATTATATATATATATATATATATATATATATATATATATAATTTTGTTATTACAATAGTTTATAAAAGCATAACTGTTCCTTTTCAGGTGATATGTTAAAATAAATTTTAACATATCACCTTAACATATGTTAACATATCATCTGAAGAAGAACAGTTTTGTTCTAAAACACGAAATTTTTTGTGTAGTGATATTATGCTTTTCTAAACCATTGTAATAACAAAATTACAATATTAAGCTCTACACTGTATCGAGTACTTTTTATAAAAGTAACTGTTGAACAGTGGGTTTTTAATCCACGTGCTCTTTCACTTTATTGTATTATATATATATATAACACTTAAATTTATATATACATTTATTCATATATATATATATATATATATATATATATATATATATATATAAAACACTTAAATTTTAAATTTTAAATTCCTAATTTTTAGATTTTAGAATATTAAAAATATAAATTTAAGGATTTTTGATAAATTAATTTAATTTTAATTTTAAAGAGTAATTTAACCCCTCTACCTTCCACTCCTAGTCTTGTTTAACTGTCTATGTTTATAAAATATGGATTCTTTTACTAACCCCCATTTTCCTCTGTTAGTATATATCTTTTTAATAACTTTTTTCACATCATAAATTTTATAAATTTTCTATATAAAAAATTTTGTTTCTAAATTTATATAAAAATTTTTTTAAGATTAATTTTTTTTTAAATTTATAGTTTTTTTTAATTGTTATTTAGTTTGTCTATACCTAAAAATATCTTTAATTAGATTAACTTAATTAAATTTTTTAAAATCTTATTTCTATTTTTCCCCTAAATATACTTTTTCTAATAAGTCTCTTTTTTCAAAAACTTTAACCCTTTTAAACATTTAAAGTTAAATTTGTTTGACACGTATCGAGCGTTTCTATTTGAAATTTTTCCTTTTTCTTTCTTTTCTTTTTTCTCTTCTTTATTGTTTTCTCTATACATTTTTTATATCCCGCCCCTTCACTTTCAGTTCTGTTTTGTTTAACCCAATTCTCAATTTAACGTCTTCCCTTCCTTAACCCTTTTCGTTTATTATGCTAGACATGCCAAATTTCTCATCTCTTCACTTACAACTCTAAAAGTAAAAACCAACAAAAGTCTGATTTTCAAAAAAATTTTTTTTTGTGACGTATATTTCTCAAATCTTAACCGGTATTTATTTTTTTATAATTTTTTATTCCTTTACCTTTTTTTTATTTTTTTATTTTATTTCTCTTTTTAATCTTATTTTTATTCTCATTTTGAATATAGACTGACGTTGGTGTGGAGGCGTGAGATCTCTCTTAGGGATTTCATGTTGAAATGTTCATTCAACATTTTTGAATTTTGAAAATGTATTTTAATTTATATATATATATATATATATATATATATATATATATATATATATTTTTTTTTTTTTTTTTTTTGAGCGCTTTCAAATAAGTACCGCGCATATATAATAAATAATGTGATATATATAACAAGTTGCATATATATATTGATATTTATAATTATATACATAAACTTTTCACACACACACACACACACACACACACACATATATATATATATATATATCTTTTTGTGGTGGATTTGATTTGTACTTGGTTAAATATATATATATATATATATATAAAGTAGTCCGGTAAATTCCAATAGAGACGAACTCAAAAGAACTCAATGTTAAATTTATTTACTTAATTTAACTGAGTAATATTTATAATTTAGAAAATTTTTTTAGATATTCTACAATTTCATGGGTAATACGTATTTCGCAGCAAAAAGCTGCTCGTCAGACCCTAAAGATACAGCAGTTAATAATATTTAAAATATCCCGAATATATACATATATATATATATATATATATATATATATATATATATATATATATAACCAACGACAAATGAGATCCTTCGAAAAAAGATATATTACTCTGAACTAAAAAATATTAAGCAGACTCTCCTTAATTATGACTTCTCAAACTTCATTGTAGATGAACAAATAAGACGATATTTCAAAAACCTCAACACAAATCAAACAGAACATAGTACTTCTACAAAAGAGGCTAAACATGTCAAAATCTTTTATTGCAGCCAGATACTCGATAACTACAAACAAGATGAAAAAAATCATGAAAAAAAAAACCCATTCGTTCTAATATATCTCCTATTGATCCTAATAAAGATTAAAATTAATAATATATTATTAACAATACAATACTACTAATTTAATTATCCGTAATATCTCCTCCCCATCAGCTGATGTATTGCGTAAAACTAGCATTATATATCAATTAAAATGTCCCTTCGACAAAAAACAAAAAAAAAAAACAAAACAAAAAAACAAACAAACAAAAAAACAAACAAACAAAAAACAACTATACATGTTGAATTTACAACAACTACATTGACGAGTCGTCTTACATTACATATGTTTGACCATTCGTCTACTTTTAGACATCTACAACAACATTCCTGTCTACATTCACAATATAAAATAATAATCATCGATAACACAACTACCCTACACTAAGAAAACGACAAAAGCAAACTGCAGGTTCTCGAGGCAATAGTCATTAAAAAACTTAAGCCGTCAATTAATATAATCAACTATAAATACTGTAGTAATGTTCTAAAATATTTGTAAAAAGAGCAGTTCTTTTCATGCTTTAACACGTGCATGACCATGACATTACAAGATATAAAAAAATTCCATTTTGGATAATTTTCACGTTCTAATGAACGCTAAGCAATTTGTCAACTGTTATATTTGAAGCAAGAAAAAAATTTACAGTAACTTTTAGCAACACAGTTTGTGATTTTTTTTTTTTGTTACAACTCACACCCCTGAAGATAATCTCGGAAAGAGATTGAAAGTACTTGGGAATATCGAGAAATGAATAATATAATCATCTGTCATTTTTTACATCTTTCAATTATCCGTGATTATGAACGTTTATTCGTGAGTATGAACGGAGTATGAACAGATTTTATTAAAAATAAGCAGACACAATGTTTGCATTTTATTTAATCTGACCTGTCTGAAAGAAAATTTGCTACCTAAACCCTAAACACACACACACACGCGCGCGCGTGTGTGTGTGTGTGTGTGTGTGTGTGTATATATATATATATATATATATCAACTAGTTATTCATCAGAATT
The DNA here is from genome assembly GCA_037127315.1 of Ascarosepion bandense. NCBI lineage: Eukaryota > Metazoa > Mollusca > Cephalopoda > Sepiida > Sepiidae > Ascarosepion > Ascarosepion bandense. Next base: position 74,497 of record JBBBDQ010001648.1, read on the forward strand.
AAATAAGACCAGTATACAGTTGTATTAAAAAGTGCTCAATACATATTTATATATGTATTGAGCAGTGGAGTTTTTAAATATTTTTATTTAGAAGTTAGTTGATTACGCAACCTTGGTTTCAAGCTTTAGGTATCTTCAGGCGATTCAACTGATTCTCCAATGATTTTTTTTTTTTTTTACGTATAACAGCGATTTTCAGGACGCACGACTGGAAGTTTAAAATAAGTGAAATTTCAAAATAAGGGAGTAGATTTGCAAGAATTGTAAACACTTGCATCCGGGTTTGAATGATTCTAAAATATATTTTCTAGTGTGTTTACATTACTTAGGATCTTTCATTTAGTAACCTTTCTTGTTCTGGAAAGAATATTATGGTTAACATTTATCAAACAGCTGAATATAAAATCAACCAGTTACGTGACAAATTTTATTTGCATTAATCTCTCTCTCTCTCTCTCTCTCTCTCTCTCTCTCTCTCTCTCTCTCACACACACACACACACACACACACACACACATATATATATATATATGGTGCATCAAAAATAACTTTACAAATATGGGGGGTGTTTCTCACACCAAAATAAGAACAAAAGTCCATATAAAATTCTTCGTTTTTGAATTCTTAAGATAAAAAAATGCTTATGGTAGATGATTCTGTCTTTCTATGTAGACTAGGTTACACTGGTTATTCGTGTACATTTGTGGCTAGTTTGTCTTCAACGTTTAATGTGTGTAGTAATGATTTAACTGAGAAGTGTTCCATTTAACAATGGCAGGGTATTCATATCGTGAGTAGGCAGAAATGATTTCGTTCGTATTATTAATGTCATACAGGCTTAGCTTTGGACCTTGTTAATCCTTAAATGCTAGCGGAAGTACAAAAACGCGGTTGAAGTTCAAAGGCTGTATAAAAGAGCGTTTCATTCAGATCCAGCCATGTGGCTTACAATCTCATGAATTAGAGATAAGTTTGAAGCTGGACACGATGTGCACAATAACTGTTCCAAAAGACCCCAGATATCAACCACGCCCTCTCAAGCAAGAAAGGGTGATGGAAAGTTTTCACAAAAGTCCAGGAAACCTAACAAAATGTTGATTGCTTCCTGTGATTACATTGCCAGCAATATCTGGATCATAACGGATGTCAATTTGAAAACAAGAAATGAAAAAAATTTAAGAGTATGCATTTATAATAAATACTGTCTTTTTATGCTTTATTTCTATAGCTGTATCTACTGCTAGGATAGTTGGGTCTCTGTGTCGGGTCAGAATGTTTTTCTCACCAGAATCGATCTTGCATATTTATATATCTATCATTCATAAATATAAGTATTTTTGAGTATATATATATATATATATATAGTACTGTGCAAAAGTATTAGGACAATAACTATTTTATCTTTTATGAGGCATATTGACAGAAATAAACAATTTAACTAAAGTAATTTTATTTCATTTACTCAACAAATGCTTTAACAATACTTGTTAGAAAATAAATTTAATATTTAGTATAATAGTCTTTTGCTTTGATCACATCCTTTATTCTGTCAGACATTGACATCACAAGCTTCTTAAATGTATCTAATGGTATCTCCTGCCAAGCAGCTTGTATTTGTTCCCAAAGTTTGTCTTGCAAAGTAACATTAGATTCATCAATTATTTTTATCCAAAATATCCCCATGAAATCAGAGCTTTGTGGGGGCCAATTCAAATTCTGAAGCCTTCTTTCCTCTTCCTTTTTAGTTAAATAATTCTTATAAAGGTTTGGCTTTTCACCCTGTATTTGAATTTTAGTGAGGTTTTTAGGAAAATCACCCCTGTCATAATACTTTTTCACACTACCGGTAGTGTGCAAAAGTGTTAGGGCGGGGTGATTTTAAACTTTATTTTGATACCTTATGAAAGATGAAATAGTTATTGTCCTAATACTTTTGCACAGTATTGTATATATATATATATATATATATATATATATATAATGGTAGTATATCCCCCCCCCCCACACACACACATATATATCCTGGGTAAAAAGCAATCGGATGTCTAACCGTACTGATGAGCTGTGATACAGCGAAACAGATCTGTCTGCGGGTGACTATTTACGCTCTCACACCCTGATTGAGAACTCTGGAAGAATGGTGGACTTTGAAAAACAGTAGCTACTCTAGCATCTACGCATCGTACATTCAGCAATGAATTAGAACACTCTTAGCTATTGGGCGTGTATTATGATTATATACACGCTAAAAAGTCTGTCTCCTTCTACCGAGCGCCCATAACCCAGAGGTAGAATCGCCGATTGACGCAAATTCGGTCGGGTTTCAATCCTTGGTAAAAAGCAATCAAATGTCTAACCGTACTGATGAGCTGTGATACAGCGAAACAGATCAGTATGCAGATGACTATATATATATAGGGTGTCGAAATAATGTATACATACTTTTAGAGTGTATAGCTGAAGTCAACTAGCCTTCTTTCCAGAATTAACCGTTCGTATTACTAATGTCATCCAAATTTGGCTTGGCTTTGAACCAATTTCTTCCTGAAATACTAATGGAAGTACAAAATTGCAGTCGAAATTCAATGGTGGTATTAAACAGTTTCACTCAGACGCATCCATGTGGCATACAATCTCACGAATTAGAAGAGAAGTTTGGAACTGATGCTACTGATCACGTTTCACATAAGAACCGTACCAGAAGACCACAGCTATCAACAAAACCCATGAAGCAAAAAAGGGCGATGGAAAGTTTTCACAGAAACCGATCGAAATGTTGCTTTTTGCCTGTGATTCCATTCCGTTGCACTGCCAGCAACCGTCTGGATCATAACAATTTGAAAACATGTATTGACAAAATATTAAGAGAATGCGTTTGTAATAAATACTGTCTTCATATGAATCATTTAAATTAGATACAGTTGGTCCGAGTTGCTTGAATTATTTCCTTTGGAAAGATCAAAATGTGTATATCTATTTTTTAAATACCTTGTATATCAATCAATACGTGATACACGCTGGGCTGATCATGTCACTTTCGAGACATGACTGACTGGGCAGAAAATTTTCCTGTGGTAGCTTGCCATTACTTTCTGCGGTAGACTAGTTGACAACCAAGGCTACAGAACCCAATCTGTCCTGATATTTAACCCGTAACTGGAGGAAGAAGCGGATTCATACCTTTCCCAATGCAACGTAAGTGAATACAACGAATTCGATTGGAATTCGAACTTGGCTCCCCGATTTCTCGTTTCTAGCTGATATCGCCTGCACCACAACGCACAGCCTTCACCACAAGGCATATCTTAAATGTATATATGAAACTTTTAAAAGATTAAGTAAAGCGAGCCTTGAAGGTAAAACCTCCTCTCTGACCAAAAATTGGATGGTGTCCAGTTGCATATATTACATCAGAGTCACTCCACCGTCAAGTTGGATATCTTAACAAAGGCTTAGAGGTTAGCACTTCTAGTGAAAGGATACATCCGCCTTTTGACAGGGTTTATTTTTTAATTCCTGTTGGGTGTTTTATCACTCTCCACACCAGAAAAGCCTGGTGGGGGAACCAGTTTACTCTAAATAACAGGATCATGAAACAGGTAGTGCTCGGTTACATAGTACTAACAACAATCATTACGCTTAGATTTCCCAACTGCTATCCATTGCACCGGCACACACACACGCACACGCACACACACACACACACACACACACACACTATATATATATATATATATATATATATATATATATATATATATATATATATATGGTCTCAAGATTGTGTTCAAGCATGAAACAGATTGTGGATAGAGACTGAGAAAAAGAGGGATAGAGTAAGTAAGAAAGAGAAATAGGAAAAAAAGAAAGAGTAAGAAAAAGAAAGAGAACGAGAAAGAGAGAGAACGAGAAAGAGATATCGTAAAATGTACACTGAGTATCGGAGAGGCAGATAAAATAGCAAAATAAAAAAATGATAAGTGTTGCTAAATTAATTTCGATTCATTGATAGGTAAATGAAGAAGTTGAAATTTACATAACTTAGACATGAACAGATTGAAAAAAAAGGTGTCGGTCGGTCGGATAAGCGCAAATGAAAATATTTGTTTTAAAATCAAAATGAACAAAGAAAATTACCTTTAAAACTAAAAGCCCCAACAATATTCGGGCCACGAAATCTTCATTCATGTTCATCCACGGTTGTTTTTCGTTTCATGTATTTGTCCTCTGCTATCTCGTAAGTAAATCTTATCACTGTGCTGCTCTGTATAAAAATGTTGCTTTTATCATATTGGGCGCTGACTCAAAAAACGAAAGAAGGCCTTTCTCCACCCTGATAATGTAGGCTTTTTCTAGAATAACGACAGGTAACGCTTCACATTACCTCCCACTGTCGTGACTGACTTCTTTCATCCTTACACAATTAACAGGTAACTTTAATATTATTTTCTTTTCTTTCGGCACACCCTCTTTTTTTAAACCTTCAATGGGTTTAGTAAAGAAAAGAAGATTCATATCTTGAAAAATAAAAAAAGTATCAAACATTAAGAAATATTTTCCTTTAAAATTTCCATGTTGAAATTTGTAAGGAGAAGCGCGTTTTTTTTTTAATTTTTAATTTTTTTTACGTCATATTAAAATAGAGATGAATCAGAAAGGGATTTCGAATTTATTTATATATATATATATATATATATATATATATATATATATATATATATTTTTAAAAATTCTGAAAAATTCTCGACCTGAATCACTTCTCAAAAAATTTATTCAGGAGACATCAGAATACTGATTTTGGGAAATTTGCGTGCCGTGAACTTTTCAAAACTCCCTCGTATTTTCAAGTTTTATATTTTCAAGCAAATATTTGTTGTAGACAATTTTTAAAAATCCGCATTTGTTACGCCCTTCTTTCAAACAAATAAAATAATGTTAAATATAAAATATTTTATGACACCAAACAGATAAGAAAATAATAACAAAAATATAAAATCAATAAATTAAACTGAGGAAGATCATTTCACTAATTCTTAATTATTTTTTTATATTTTATGTTGAAGTCAGGGATGAAATTAGAAAACTATTGTTGTTAGCCCGTGAAATTGCATATTTTTTCTTTATTTTATGCACCGTGTCCTTTCAAGACGTAGACGATCATAACCCTCCACATCTTCCTGTCTCTTGTAGCTCTTAATATCTTTGGTTTTGTCATTTCACCCTAAAACACCCTCTGCCATCCATTTGCCCATCACGTAAGTCACGCGCTGTTTTCCCCTGTCTCTCTTTCCATCTATCTGACCTGTGAGTATCAAATTCTCCAAACCCATGTTCCTCATTACATGTCCCAGAAACCTCAGCTGTCTCTTCCTGATGTTAAATATAAGTTTTCTTTTCGTTTCCATTCTCCAAAAGCTTGTCGTTGCTCGCATGTTCGATCCATTGTATCCTCAGCATCCTACTGTAGAACCACATTTTTGTTTACTCGAGTAAACAAAAATTAAACTGAATTAACCCTCCATGTCTTCCTGTCTCTTGTAGCTCTTAATATCTTTGATTTTATCATTCCACTGTAAAACACCACTTTGTATTCGCTCAATTAAATGCCATACGTGATACAAGATTGAGGGATCGTGTCTCGAAAAAGATCTGACTGGTTGGGCAAAAGTTTTTACCGCAGTTAGTTGCCATTATTTTCTCTAGTAGACTGGCTGCTAAGCAGCGCAAAAGAACCCAATCTGTCCTGCTATACCTGGAGAGAGAGAGAGAGAGAGAGAGAGAGAGAGAGAGATAGAGAATCGATGGATTAATACGTTTCCCAGTGGTATTTACACGAAAGTGAATGCAATGAATTCAACTAGAATTCGAACTCGACTCTCCGTTTTCTCATACTGTACCCATTGCGCCACAACGTACAGAAAAAATAGTAATTAACAATGTTTCACTTAACAAATTCACAAAGCGTAAGATGACGACTAAAAAGTCCAACATATTTTACATTCAGAAGCGACTTTGAGTTGTGCTTGTAAAATATTTAATGAAGCCATCAAACAATACATTTTCTTATTGTATACACGTTATGAACTGCAGATATGTGACGGTTCGTTTGTTTTCCTAAAAAAAAAAGTGAATCAAACCTAAATATAAAAAGAAGTTTTTTTTTAAAAAAAACATTATATAAATTATTAAAATTCTGAGAAACTTGAAACGACTTAAAATGTCACATGATCCACCCGAAAATGATTTGTCTATAATTGATACAAAATTTTTGAATCAATGTAGAGGGTTAGTAAAAAAATCAACAGCAAGCATACTTTCAGGTGACCCTTTGCACTTCTATGCATTTCTCCCAGACATTTTACTCAAACTTAACCAAAATCGAGTCACTGGTAGATCAAGGTCTGATGCCTTGATATGTGAACAAAATTTCAATTGACACACAGGATACGGCAACAATTAATGGAAAATGTTACTTCTTGCGATCGTTTAAGTCAGTTAAGTGCCATACGTGAAACACGCTTGGGCGATCATGTCTCGAAAGAGACATGATTGACTGGGCAGAAGATTATCCCGAAGTAGGTAGCCATTGCTTTCTGCGGTAGACTGGTTGCCAGCCAAGGCTATAGAACCCAATCTGTCCTGTTATTTAACCCATAACTGGAAGGAAGAGACGGATTAATACCTTTCCCAAGGGTACCAGTATTGCGTAAGTGAATGCGATGAATTCAGCTGGAATTCGAACTCGGCTCCCCGATTTCTCATTCCGAGCCGATATCCACTGCACCACAACGCACATCCGATCGTTTATTTCTCCGAAATGCTTAGTTGTATTCTAAAAAAACTCGGGTCTTTTTTGTAGCTTCTATCTTATTATATGCCATAACAATTTAAAGTTTTCTGCAAGGTGCTAACACCTCCGACGTTGCAGGGACAATGCATCCGCTTCTTCTGCGTCACAACGTCATCGCATCACATTACAGGCTCCGGTAACACCCGCCCCCATTCTTCAAATTGTACCTACATCATTCCTGTTTATTAGTAAAATTGACTAAGCATGAATACCGTTTTATATATACAACAAAAACCAATACTTACTATGCATTTTTTGACTTACGCGTCACGCAACCTCATACTGGAGCTTTTTGAATAAGCACTTGACCTTACCATTTAAACATAACCACTAAAAAAAAACCCGAGCAACACCGGGCTATACAGCTAGTACACTATATAAGTAATGGCCGACCGGAAGAGACACATTAATGAGAATAATATATTTGCTTAGTGGTGGGGCACTGAACTAATTTGTTTCTTTTTATGCTCTATACCAGCGATTTTCAACTGCGTGTGCTGCACGATCCCCTTAAGTGTGCCGTGGAATTGCCACATCATGTTTATGTGTTAGCAGAAGTAGTAATGGTACAGACTTGGTATTCGTATACATAAATAAGTATTAAATAATACATAAATAAGTATTATATAAATAATACATAAATAAGTATTAAACATTTTGTTTAAATAATTCTTTTTAAGAATTCTTCGATTATGTTAATTTAAATAATTTGTTTTAAGATTCATTTTTTAAAAGCATTTTTTTTTCATTTAACTTTTTAAAGTTTTCCTTTATTTGAATAAATGAATATTAACCTTTTTCACATAATAGTTTTCAACATACTTTGTTTAATACAATTTTTTTACAAAGTTATATGGAATTCGACCAAACATGAAAGAAATCGCGAACCCCCCACCAAAAAAAAAACAAAACAAGCGCAGGCTTCACACTAAATAAACTGCACAAATAATTGAATAGAATCATTGAAACAAAGTAAGTTCATATTTGTGTGTGTGTATTTTTAGAAAAATATATGGTTTTATTTCATAACATTTAAATATCCACCCATTAAAAATTTTGCTATATGTGCCGTGATAGTTTCATTTGCTTTTAACTAGGTGTGTCGTTGATTAAAACGGTTGAGACACTACTACGTACGATAAAGAACTTATATATATATATATATAAAAACCATAAACACACACACATGCATAAACTAACCCACATACAGGTACACACACACACACACACACACACACACACACACACACACACACACACGCTCACTACAATTAACGACAACAGTACCAGCGAAAGAAGACCATTTGTTTAAAGGCATGGTCCACCAGCGGACGGACGTGAAATGAAATTCTCCTATCATTCTGAAGATGGGATTCTGATTTCGAAATATTAAGGAATAATAAACAGATAATACCCAATACCTTCTTTACCTTCCTTTATTATACTAAACGCATATATATATATATATGTATAAATATATATATATATATATATATATATATATATATATGAGCGTGACAGGAGGGATCCGTAGGGTGAAATCGCAGTAGGTTGTGGCTCACTTATAGATTTTTCGTGTTTTTGCTCTACTTCGTACTTTTTCTGCTGTTTAGGTTCCGTCTCGATTTTTTTCCCTGCGGATGCTTGACTGTTTGTTCTTGTTCCGTTGGTTTCTTTTTTTTTCATCCCCAATATCCGACGACATATTTCTCGTCGGATTTTGACGGATTTACGTTCTGTTTGTTGACATTTTTTCGAATATTTATGTTTATTTTGATTAGTGTAAACTTACGGATTCTAGTTTATTTGTATTATATATATATATATATATATATATATATATATATATATATATATATATATATCCCTCCTGTCACGCTCATGTTGAGAAAGAAAACAGCAAGGCAACGTCGAGTCAGTTCATTAAAGAGACAATAGCTAGGTGGTGTCGTCTCTGTTCATTCTCTTTACTACTAGTTATTAAACTTTACTACCAGTTATGAAAGCTCTTGCCGCATGTTTTCTCTTTAACTGTGCCATATTATTTTAGTTTTTGCAATCAGTATGTTGTCAAGTAATGAAGTATATGCATATATCCTTTCTATTATAATAAAGAGCAATGTGCATATATATATATATATATATATATATATATATATATATATATATATATATATATTCTTCCGATCACGCTCAGGTGTTTGGTTTATTTTTTTCTCTTATGTCTTAATGTAAGATACTAAATAGTAGTTACATCAATATATATGTTACCGTCATTTTAGACGGCATATCGATATAAATATTTTGCCCTCAATTTTGACGGTATGGGTCACTCGTGTATATATATATAGTGTTCTGTTCGCCTGAAGATCACAATGGCGGGAAACTTATATAGCGTTTAGGTCTTTGAGTCTTTCTAAGTTTTGGCAACTTAAAAATAAAAATCCTTTGATTGATCATAAATTAATGAAACAAACATGAGATAAAATTGTATATAGCACCATAAAACTGATGGGCACAAATTAGAAGACAAATTGTTTGACATTTGCATTGTTTCTTGTGAATCTAAAACTACTGCACTGTATAACATATTGCATCGTAGTAAAACTAAATTGTTCAGTATAATTTCCCTTTTAAGTAAATGAAGGTCTTATTTTATGGCCCAATAATTTAGCAATAATGAATTTGTGCCATGCATTTTGTCCTTTGTAAAGCTTCAGAAAAATTGTAGATTTTATAAGGCTGTGCTTTAAGGTTTTCACTGATCACCGGAATGAAACTGCAACGCTATGATTTGGAACTTAAATTTAAACTTCAAACTGTTTTCCTAAAAAACGGGGTCCTGGGTATGACGGTAAACTGCATCTGGCAGCAAGGCCTCGGATTGGGAGGTTGTGAAGAGCATGGAACCATCTCTTAATTGCTGTTGTTCCCAGGTCCACCCTGACCCGGAGTGGTAGCACCTGTTAGGGTTCCAGCTATGGGCAAATAGTTAACCCTCCCAAACTGGAGTCAAAACACTATGAAAGTATAAAAGATTTTTGTAAAATATATACGTTAAAAATGACTTTTATAGAAAAATATACATTTTTTAAGGAAAAAAATGATTACCTGCAATACATTTTTGAATACAAAACTAGAAGACATCTTCAGTTCTCTAAAATAAAAAAATAAAAATAATTGTTTTCATCAAAACCTGACTAATTCAACTTCTCACTATAATTAAATACAAAAATGTCTTAAAACACTAACTTTTGGGCGTTAAACAACCCACAGAGGTTGATATGTCGTTAAACAAAACTCAAACTAAAAAAAACAATAGGGATTTTAAAAAAATATTTTTGTGTCATCTAAACTTATTTATAAATGGAACTTTGTGTGTGTGTGTGTGTCTCTCTCTCTGTGTGCGTGTGTGTGTGTGTGTGTGTGTCCATTACCTATAGACTCCGAAACGGCTGAACCGATTTTCTTGAAAATTTACACAGTTGTACGAAAAGCGTCTGCAAGTGTTCTTAACTAGGTTTTGTGTCGAGGTACCCCTGCTAAATATCGAAAATCGACAATCGAAAAAATCGGGTTATAGAAGGTGTGGTCCGATTTTAATCAAATTTGATACACTCATAGACAAAGACATAAGAAACGATATTCAGAAGTTCCAAGGTTGCAGTTCTTACAATAGTGCAGAAAATCAATAATATATATATAAAAGGCAAGATGTTTGTATGTGTGTCTGTTTATCTGCCTGTCTGTCCTTTATACAAATACACAATTTTTATCCGATTCTCACCAAACTTCACACAAATATTCTTTACGCGGAGCCTGAGCTCCAGAACCATGGGTTAGTTTTAAAGCTTTCATGACACCCGAGCAACGCCGGGCTATACTGCTAGTTATTTATAATGTCAAACCACAATTTAGAAACTGTGTACCATACAGTACGAGTAAGTCTCACGTCATTTGTTTGGTCGTAAGTTACATTATTTTTGTTGAGGCCAACGTGTCATCAGGTTCAAACAGGTTTATTGTGATCTTTGAGAATAATTACTTAAAGTGTCTTAATATGAGAGACAGTGGTTACTTCCTACGGTGAGTTTAGTTTTACGAAAGGCCACAGATATGGGACACCCAATAAAGCACAAACTCACTACCCAGTAATAATGGTCAGCTAGACTGAACTTACTAACCACTACCCTATGCGGTGACGATCGAAAAGTAATTGTAAACCAGAGTAGCAATGCTAACCATCATCCCATTCCGAAGCACTCAGTTAAGTTCAAACTCACTATTAAATGGTAATGGTTAATCAAACTAGCCTTGTTGAGCATTACTCCACGCTGAGGCATCCAGTGAGGATCGAACTCATTAAACACTAGAAATGGTTAACCAGACTTCACAATTTTTTATAAGCAATTTGACCAGAACATTGGTTGGTTAATTTTCGCACATAAATTGGCACTTAAGTTGCTTAAGTTCGATTTAAGTGAATTAGTATAATTAGTATAATTCTTGAATGCAGGATATTTTTTTTAAAAATTTCACCCTAAACAAGGATGTGACATTGAACTCCATGTATAAATGTATATATCCTCTCTGTTATATTAAAGACCGTTGTATATATATTCCTCCGCTTATGCTCAGGTGTTTGGATTGTTAATTTTTTTCTTATGTCATTTTTAACGGCACGAGCCCACTCGTATATATATATTCTCTGGCCGGGATCGAAACTCGACCGATTTAGTGTCAGTAGGAGTCTCTAATTCCTAGGCCATCGACGCATGATATCGGAGAAGGGAAATTTTAACGTGTTGTATATCAGCAGTGTTTACACACGCCAGTTCCCGAGAGAACTCAATTAATTTCTGAAGAGTCACGCATATAGCTGAAGTGGAAACTGTTTTTAAAATTTTCTTCTCCAGAGAGCTCAGTCGTAATGAGAGCATAATATATTAGTCATCCACATACAAGCCTGTTTCGCTGTATCACAGCTCATCAGTGTTGCTAGACGCATCCACTCGCCTCTGGCCGGGATCGAAACTCGACCGATTTAGTGTCAGTCGGAGTCTCTACTTCCTATATATATGTTACTGTTCGCCTGAAGATCGCAATGGCGTGAAACTTAAATAGCGGTCCGATCTGTGAATCTTTCTGATTAAGTATACTAGGAAGCGTAATTGGCGTGCCTTGTTAACTTGAAAAATACATCACTATTTATTACTCTTTAGGAAGGTCTTTTGGTCTTTCGAAGATTGTTAGGGAATATGAGAAAAATATGCTATTAAGAATAGAAAACAATAAAAAAGAGGAATTATGAATAGAGAAGATAACGATTGACATTGCATTTGAACTTTTGAAGATCAAAGTTGACTGGAAAGGCAAAAGCTGAAAAAGAGTACTAAAGGCGGGAAGTGAGAAAAGAAAGCCCTAACATAGAACTTACGGATGCATGCAGCCAATTAAACTCTAAAATAATTAGACCTTGTTTTCATTCTAGTGCTACATTTAAGTACAGAAAGTTTAGGTACCATAGAGGAAAGTTCATCAGAATAATTACCATGAAAATATCTATAGAAAAAGCACAGAGAAGCAAGGTTATGGCTGTGGGAAAATGATTGAAAGCCGAGATGCCAGATCAGAACCAATACTATTGCAGGCTCTTCTTTGTATTTTATCAAGAATCTCTAAATAAAAAGCAGAAGCACTAGGCTAGATGTGGTAGCAATATTCAAAGCATGAATTCTGGAGAGGAAAGTTGTCTATCACGACGCAGTAAACCTAACAATTAATTCAGTATAAACTTTCTACTTCATATCAGTAGAAATGATTGGAACAAAGATGCGCAATGATTCCCTTTTCTAGGGGTTAGCATTAGCCTTGATATCTTAAAATTATGATGAGAATTGGATCTTTTATGACTATCATAAACGATTGGCTCAATAGCTTGATCATGATGAAGGACCCAAACATTTTCTAAATCCGAAATTGACTCAATAGACAAGTATGGTGACTGTCTGGCAGTCTACTATTGGCGTTATCTGTTACAGCTTTCTGGAATCTCACCAGAGTATCACTTCCGAAGGTTTACTGTCAGCAACTAGAGTTAAGCAAAAGGTAAAAAGGATTCTCTCAGACGATTACAAGAGAGCAATTTCGTTTTGGGGCGTTAAAATTAACTAGCGATTCAGTCAGTTAAATAACATACGGGGATACATGCTTAGATAATCATGTCTCGAAAGAAACATGACTGACTGGACAGAAGATTTTCCCGCAGTAGATTGCCATTACTTTTTTTACTTGTCCCAGTTTACAACTGATTGTAGGCCATTTTTATTTTTAGATCAGCTATCAATTTAACCTTATCGATCCTACTAGACTTACTATAAAGACAGGAGTAAATAGTTGTATCATCAGCATAGATACCAATTTTTAGAAATACCAGTAAGCTTGGAGGTGCGGTTGGTGTAACGGATAACGTCTCGAAATGAGAAATCGGAAATCCGATTTCGTATTTAATTTGAGTTTGATATATTTACACGTGTAAGTACCTTTAGGAAAGGTATCAACCAATCTCTTTCCCCCTATATATCGGTTAAATAGCAGAATAAACTGGTTCCTATAACCTTGTTTGGCAACCAGTCTATCATAAAAAGTAATAAAAAATAAAAATCTGCTGTATTTCTTCAAGATGTGGGCGGTGCTAGTTCTCCACAATTTCCAGTCCTTTGTAGCTCATAATAAATGTTGTTTCTTTTTCTTTTCTCTCCTAAACCCTGTTGTGCCAAACATTTACACAAGCTCATTTTTTGTCTATGTGGCGTGTCCCTTTAAGACGTTGGCGATCATGGCTCTCCACAATGTCCTATCCTTTGTAACACTTAATAAATGTTGTCTTTTTGCTATTGCTCCTAATCTTTGTTGTGACAGCCATTTTCACAAGTTCCTTATGTAAGTTATTCGCTGCTCTCTTTGCCGCTCTTGCCTTCAGTATCCCCTCTGAGTGACAAATTTTCTAAGCCCTCTTTTCTCATTATCTGGCCTTGAAATTGCCACTATCGCTTACTGATGCTAACTCCCTGGTAGCAGAGACAGGCGCTCAGAATGCGCCATAACCGCCCCCTTAGGACAGTCGAGAAAGACCAAAGCCTTTTTCTCCAGAACACTGTCTAAACTCAAACGTAGTCATTCTGCAATAAAGAAAAAAGCCGATTCTGTTGTCGAATCTCTAAGAAAATGGAAGCGTTATTGATCGAACGACATTTTAAATTAATTGCAGATTAAGCAGAAATCAGTCACATTAATGTTTAACGCAAAAACAACTACTAGAATAAAAAATGAGAAGATAGCCAACTAGAGGATGGAACTCTCGTGTTACTCGTTCGATATAACATACTACCACGGTAAAGATAACGTAACTGTAGACACCGCTCTCGTGTATGTAGCTCGGTTGACAGCAAAGAGGAATTAAAGAGATCATATAGAGAGTTGTACTAATCAGGTTTTACATGCATGGTCCACATGAAAAACAGAAAACTTTCCTACTTTCCTAGGGAATGTGAAAGAGATTACCAACTCATGTAAGATGTGCACTGAAAATAAACCAAAGTTCTACCGTCATAACACCAGTAAACCACGCAACCCTACCAAAGAATCGCAGAGGATTTTAAAGGCCCACTTTCATCAAAAACTTGCCATAAATACAGGTTGATAAAAACTGACGAATATTCTCGGTTTCCTTCCACGATACCCTGCCCAAATGTATGATCATGCAAGCACTTTGCCCAGTTTTTGCCGTCTTCGAGTTACCCGCGTATATTCATTAGGACAGAGGGGCTTCATTTATGCCCTAACGCATACTGCGATTCCTACAATAGTATGGCGTAGCCGTAAGAACAACAGCATATAACTCTCAAGGCATTAGCCATTGTGAGAGGTATATTGGAATAATCTTGAAAATTGTTGTATTAGCAGATGTCGATAAAAGGGTAGATGTAGAAAATTAGAAACAATTGCTCCCATAAACCCTGAGCCCTGAATTCTATTAAAACGCTGCTATGCACAGTCACTAACGCAACACCCTATGAACGTTTCTTCTTTTTTCCAAGAAGATGCTTGACTGGAGCATCTCTACCTTCTTGGCCCTCGAAATTGGGAATGATATTACTAAAAATACACACATGCGACTGAATAAAAATGAACCACTGGTGGATCTAATAGAGGTATTAGATTCCAAGCCCTAGTATTCGCGTGTCCGTTACCCGGATGGAGAGAAGACACAGTCTCATTAAGAAAGTTGGTTCCAACAGGGGACATATTGGGGTCCACAGGTGTAAGGGAGGGATGTCCTCGGAACACTTCAACGGATTTCGAAGAGAAAGAGTTAGAGACATGGTCTCTTTCTGAAGATTATGAGGAACCTTTAAATACTAATCTCTCGAGAGGCATCGAACGGATTTCTCAGAAGAGATCATACCCACCTACCGATACTTCATAGGACGAGAAAGTAACTCGTAGACTACGAAAAAGCGGCAAGATTAAATCCAGTTCCAACGAGAACGAGGAAGAACCTTATCATGCTTCTGGCAACCTGCCACGGCATCGCAAAGAGCAAAGAATGCCTGCTTAGTTCAGTTTCCTTTGTAGGAATAAGACAGGGAAGAATGTGGTATGATTCATTTACCTAATTAATGGATTTGTCCTGAATACATAACTTCAGGAGGACACTGCTTGTATTGACAGCTCATTAAATCTTTTTGTTATCTCTCCTAAACCCTGTTTTAAGCTAACACGAAATGTCTTTAACAATTCAACTACAATAATGTTTCCATTTTTTAAAATGGTTTGACGAAGATGAAATAAATGCACCTAATTACTCCCAACCAAAATCTAGTAAAAACTCGTAAAAAAAAGAACTCTATTTTTATTCAAATAGATACAATATTTTGTATCATTTTATTTATTTGTAGATTATTTTGAAGAATGCTTCACGTGTATTTAATTTTTCATTGCTGTAAAGCAATAGATTGAGTTGTGGATTGAACAGAAGAGGTTTTTGTTTGAATTGTTCTTGCTCTGATAAATATGAATGTTACTATTTAATAAAATGCAATTTCATTTAGTGCTAGTTCATACTCAAGTATAACACAGGCTCGGTTACAACATGATAAACACTAAATAAAAACTCATTAATTGTCTTATGAAAGCAAAAACACTCAGATTATAAGGATGATGTATATTCAAATATTCTCAAAGAGCCAAAGAAAGAGTTTATATATATATATATATATATATGTGTGTGTGTGTGTGTGTGTGTGTGTGTGTGTGTGTGTGTGTGTGTGTGTGTAGAGAGATTTATATATAATACATAAGTATATATATTATATAATATATATATTTGTATGTTATATAACATATATATATATATTATATAATACGTACATATTATATAACGCACATATATATTATATAATGCATATTATATAATGTATATGTATATATATATTATATAATATATATATTATATAAAATAGTGACGTAAATTAAAAATATAGATATGAGAAGGGTGTGCATATGTATAGTATTATTATTCAGGTGTTAATAAAACAGTGCTCAATATATCAATATATGAATAGAGCTGTACACACACACACACACACACACACACACACACACACACACACATATATATATATATATATATATATATATATATATATATATCCGAGTGAATAAGGAACGAGGAAAAATTTACAACGTCCAAAACATTAATTTAAAACAGTGCTCGCTATATAATATAGAGCTGTGAATATTTATTATAAATTATATTTTAGAACATGTATAAGATTTTTTTTTATAGATATCCACTACAAATTGTACATTTTGTTTCGACATTGGACTAACAATGTCTCATCAGGTGGTGTGGAAATGAATGGAAGTCCTCTTTTCTTATATTTGGCAAGTTGTGTTTGGGATGTTGGTGGGGGTTAGCAATAAGGGAATAAGTCTTGTAAATTGTGCGTTAGAATTTTGAAGAAAGTGGGGTGAGTAGGGGATATAGTTGATTAATGAATTTTGTAGACAGATTTAACATTAGAAGATAGTTATATGTTTTTTTTTTTTTTTTTTTTGGCCGCCTGGCAAGCCTTTATTCTTTGGGTTTATTAGAGGAGGAAATTAAGGAAATGTAGCGATATATATATATATATATATATATATATATATATATATATATATATATATATATATATGCTACGTCTATGGTACGACTCAGAGTTTCATGCGTTATGCAATACATTCGACCTGAGCAATGGCCTGTACAAATCATACACTAAGGACTCACACAACTACACATACATCAAAATGGAACCAAATCATCTTCAAAGAATAACCAACAACCTACACAAATTTATCCAATTTCGTTTAAGTACCAACTCAACACTAGTTTAGAATACTCCATTGAAAACAAGGTAAGCAGAAATAAACAGAAATCATATAAACGTAACATTATTTGGTTTAACCCACCGTTAAGTTGTAAGGTCTAAACTAACATTGGTAAACTATTCCTTAACTTAATTAATAAACATTTCTACCATTCACCCACTCTAAAAATCTTCACCAAGAACAATGTCAAAGAGTTATAGCATTTAAAACATAGATAAATATATTTCACAAGATAATGCTTCGATATGAAATAAATATTTGGCCGACATAAACAACATCCGTCACCCAACTTATAGCAAAAATGACCTTTCTAAAAATAATTGCAACTGCCGAAAATATAAAACTTACCCAATGAATGACCACTGTATGTTCGAAAGTATTGTTTATAGTGCTTGAATTCATTCGGATGATAATGATGTTAAATTATAATTTGGAAGCACTTCTAACAGGTGGAAGATAAGATTTAACAACTTTATGCTGTCTTCAAACAACAATAAATACAGCAAAAGTACTGTTTATACAATACAATCCAATACATTATTGAAAATAAAAATAAAAACAGTAAGAACCAAATTATTACCTGGAATATCGTAGCTAAATCCAAACATTACAATGGAAAAGGAGATAAATGTAATCTATGCCTTTTAGGAAAACTTGTCATCTTAATCTGCAATAATCCAAATTTGCTTAATAAAAAAAGTGATTTAATGACCACTGCTGCCATAGAAAAAATTCTTACTTAAATTCTTAGACCAAGATTGATATAGATTCCTCTTTACGTTTGCTTCTTTCTTTCTTTCTTTCTTTCTTTCTTTCTTTCTTTCTTTCCAATATAACAAAATTAAATATAACAATTATGAACGAAACCACTTTTATTTTTGCTCCTTACATTTTTAATTCTTAATTCTAAATTTTACCTCTTAATTTTTCTTTTCATTTTTGTTTTGTTTTATTTTCCTTTATCTTATATATATATATATATATATATATATATATATATATATATATAGAGAGAGAGAGAGAGAGAGAGAGAAAGAGAAAGATAGGCGTGTAGCCGAGTGGTTAGAACGTTCGATTTATAACCATGAAGCCTGGGTTCGAATCTCACCATGGTCGTCAGGAAGATGACTTCTCGATATTATCAATCTGAAGTAGGCGATTCCATATATATATATATATATATATATATATATATATATATATATACAGTGGAACCTATCGTATGAGACCACCCCCCCCACTGCCATCAAAAACTGGTCGCATACGGCAGGTGGTCGATCACTAAAGGCTCATATTCATGACCTATTTATGCCAGGAACGTATATTCCACTTATTAGAATGTACATATTAGAATTTTACTATGTAATCTGGTATTAAATAAATAAGAACATAACTTGGCCTAACTTGAAAGAAATTTATTCAGCATAATTCATTTTAAAATTTTAAAAAACGTATTTACAACGGTCAATAGGAGACCAAAATATTTATTCAGAAAAAATATTTAAGTGGACTTTAAAAAAAATGTCAGTTTCCTTTTCGTGCCTGTACTAGTACTAGCCATTTTTTATAAAATATATCAGTCAGTTAAGTGCCATACGTGATACACGCTTGGGCGATCATGTCTCTGTCGAGACATGACTGACTGGGCAGAATATTATCCCGCAATAGGTTGCCATTGCTTTCTGCGGTAGACTGGTTGCCGACCAAGGCTATAGAACCCAATCTGTCCTGTTATTGAAGCCATAACTGGAAGGAAGAGATGGATTAATACCTTTCCCAAGGGTATTTGCGCGTAAGTGAATGCAATGAATTCAGCTAGAATTCGAACTCGGCTCCCCGATTTCTCGTTCCGAGCCGATATCCAATGCACCACAACGCACATAAGTTGGAAAAATTCACGACGTATACGGTTTCAGTTTTTTTCTCAGAAGTGAGTGATAGCAAAAGGGAATCTGCGATAATACATGAAAAAAAAAAGCTAATTTTTGTCCAGTAGCTTCCTTTGCTCCATTTAATCTTTATCTAAAAAACAAAATTATTATGTAATTTTTTTTAACTTTGTATAATATTTATGCATTACACCCTAATCTTTATTCGGTAAAAATTTCATTGGTAATCATGTATTACATTTTTGCGTAATACACATACTTATATCTTTGTTGTTTCTGTTCCCTATATTATGGCAGCTAATATATATATATATATATATATATATATATATATATATATATATATATAAAGGATCTACAATGTAATGGATGCTTACATGGCCGCCCACCTTCAGTCTCTTTCTCACCGATATGATGTGGCTTCCCTCTGTCTTTTCTACAAGTATTTTCCAGGCTACTACTCTGACGACCTTCGTTCCCTGGTGCCCCGACAACATCGACCACATCTAACACACACACACGCACACACACACACACACACACACACACACACACACACACACACACACACACACACACTACAATCACCCCCCAAAAATACTGGGAATTTGAATAAATATTTTTATTATTATAAAAGGTAAAAAATGCTACAGAAAAATCGATGTAATAAATCCTTAAAATAAGATCTAATGCCCGCAAAAATATCTAAATAAATAAAATATATAAAAAATTAAAAGAAATAAATAAGATTCCAAACGATAATTTATAGAAAAAAAAAGAGAGAAAGGGGAAAAGAAGGAGAAGAGAAAGAAAAAGAAGGAAGAAAGAGAAGAGGGCTATATATATATATATATATATATATATATATTTTTTTTTTGTTTACCGAAAAAATCTAAATTAGAAAGAAAAAACACCCCACCCCTATCACGTCTGTGAAAACCTAGACACAGGATCAAAGTAAATACATGAATTAGGTCCACTAACAGCAGACATCAACCAATTAAATGATAGCCGACCATAAAAATGACCACTCAACACGCCCTCTTAGAAATCCTAACCAAAAGATATACCCAACCGATAAAAAGAAAAAACATACATTCAAACAGATAATACCATTAATCAATAATTTCACACTTACACACCAAATTCCTCAAAAGTCTAACGATCAAAACGAGACATTCACTTAATTACCAATAACCCCCAACCAACCCCCACGACAACAACGAACCAAATATAAACAGAGAATGATTCCAAATCTTTATTTCCCCCAAAGAGGTGTTTAAATCCAAACACTGAAACAACCATATGATTGTAGGGAAGAGGACATATATAGAAGAAATTATGTACATGTTCTAAAACATAATTTATAATAAATATTCACTGCTCTATATACCATATATCGAGCACTGTTTTAAATTAATGTTTTTTGACGGAAAAATTTTTTCTATTTTCTCTCCTCATTCTATACTCACTCGGATATATATATAAAGTAAGTAAAATAATTCCGAAATTTAAATTCGTTGAATGTCCACTTCAGCAAAAAAATTTTCGCTTCATCAGCAACGGTCGAAAATTGAATTAATACTAATTGAATTAATATTAATAGTATCGAGTTTTGGGATTTTACCTATTGGATTTGAAATATATATATATATATATATATATATATATATATATATATATATATATATATATATATATATATATATATATATATATCGGTTGAGTTGCGATCCCGGGTGGCAGCAAGTGGATGTCTAGCCACACTGATGAGTAGTGATACAGTGAAACAGGCTTGTATGTGGATGACTAATATATAAATCTGTCGCTTTCTGCTTCACGTGATGTAAACAAACACTCTCCACAGACGCTCTCGCGAAATACGTTTCTAATTTAAATTTTAAAATCATTTGTTTCTGATGAAGGACCGGGGACGGTCTGAAATATAAAATATAATAATAGAAATAAACAAATACTGTCAAAAAAATAGATTTTTAAACTTACAACCTTTTAATAGTTTTTCCTATATATATATATATATATTTATATATATATATATATATATATATATATATATAGAGAGAGAGAGAGAGAGAGATACATATATATAATACATAATATATATATAATACATAATATATATATATATATATATATATATATATGGTGTGATGGATGATATTACTAACATCTCATTTTAAAAGATATATTAATATTACACAAAAATACCTTGAAATTCTAAAGAGTAAATGTATTTAATAAATCGCCATTGACTTCAGTCTTAAGATGACTTCGAAATACCCTGTATCTTTCTGAACGGTCTCCTTGCTTAAAGAGGTAAATGCTACGATAACCGTTGCCATCAGTTAATCGTCAGTGTTACAAGGAGTTTTGTTAGTCTATCTCTCAACTGTGCCTCACACACACACAAAAAAAAAAATCAAAGAGGTTGCAGTCTTGGAAGTTACGTGGCCAGCTGTAAGGGATGATGTGGCCGCAGAAAGTGCCTGACAGCCATCACTAGATTCTCCTGCTTGTGTGGCATGGTGCAGAGTGCTGTTATCATACATGGGGTCTTCTAGCAGCAACCCTCTTGACCCAGATATGAATGGAGGCATAGCGTAATCATCACTGGTAATCACTCAAAATACTTTGGTAATCACTATTAGGCTCATTCAACTTTTTCTGAATTCACTGCACTCCCCCCTCAGAATCGCACCCAAACACTTTGAGATATTCGTATTGGAGTTTCCGGCGTGAATGCCAAACAGTACAGCATTCTTTTTCTAAATTACTGGTGGAATGAATTGCGTCATGATGCTCTCTTTATCACAGACAGTACCCAACTGACCCTACTATACTGTGCAATCGACAAAATCAAGAACAAACAACGCGCAGTGCACAAAATTTAAAAAAAAATTAAAATAAAATGGCGATAATTTACCAATCACACTCTGTGGAAAACATCCAATAAAGACAGAATTATGTCCCATTATTGGACACACACAATTTATTGGACACACACAATTTCACAAGCATCTAAAATATTTCGTATCCCCAATGAAACGACCATTTATTATCAATATTTCTTTTTACAGATTTTCTTGTAAATGACACAAAACAAAAAACGCTATTTTCAGTGTCTGACTATTAAAAAAATATTCAAACACTAAGTAATTGTTAAATTTTTATAATCTAAATTACATTAATTTAAGAACTCAGCCATACGTGATACACGCTTAGATAATCAGGTCTCAAAATGACATGAGTGACCGGGCAAAAGATTTTCCCGCAATGGAGTGCCATTACTTTCTGCGATAGACTAGTTGCCAGACAAATCTATAGAACCTAATCTGTCCTACTATTTAGCCCCTAGCTGAAGGGAAGAGAGACAGACTAATACCCTCCTCATGGGTATTTGCAAGTAAGTAAATGCGATGAATATCAACTGTACCACAGCGCACATCTAAGGGCCAGTAGTCCATAAAAGCTCTGTGGACCATTCGGTAAGTCAGGGTTGATTTATTATATAAATAATTTCTATTGACTACTTGAAATTTGACATGGTCCATTTTTGTGGCTATAGTTTAAGAAACACTGATTTATACTGTATTTTTCTTAAAGACAAAACACGGTTTATCCAAACCCAAAGAGAAGGCATGTATCACAAGGTGCCTGCTTTTAAAAGACGGGAATCGATCTATACTCATGCGTTGGATGGTATGAAAAATGCCCAATTCCAATAGCATATAGTTCAGCAGCAAAGTTCTGTCCGAGAGATATAATCCCAGAAACTCGCCTTGTTTCATTTCTTCTATGTCTTGTTCAAAGATAAGTTTCAGCCTATCCTAATCGAAAACCTGTTAACAAGAACAATACACCTTTGGTACGGTGTTAAAAAAAGAAACAAAAACAAATGACATACTTTTCATTTTATTTCTTCTCATTTTATTTTAAAAGACGAAACATCACGCACAGTTTTACAAAATGTTTCATGATTTTTTTCTTAGAAGCGATATAATGACGTAAATAAGACATAATAAAACTTCCGACGAATTTTAGGTGCGTATAAGCTCACGAGAGGGTGTGGTATTTTCGTCTTTTCACACCTGTAGCAAAAACAATGGGAATTCATATAATATTAAATAGCATGATGGTGCTGGTCAATTTTTTTACAACGAAAACTGAATGCAACAGAGATGTAGTTCGACAGAAGATTGCTAGTAATAGGCAGGGTGCGTAAGCAACAAAAAACTTTTAAAGAAAATTGAAACAACAAAAAAGAGACAGCGAAAATATTTTTGGATACACGAAGAAATAGAAAAACAGTAGCTCCTCAAGCATCTACGCATCGTTCATTCAGTAATGAATTAGAACACTCTCAGTTACTGGCGTATGTTTACATTGTATATAACACGCTAAAAGTATGCCTTCTTCTACCGAGCGCCGCGCTCATACCACAGCGGTAAAATCGCCGACTGATGGTCCGGTTTCAATCCTGGCTAAAAGCAATCAGATGTCTAACCGTACTGATGAGCTGTGATACAGCGAAAAAGATCTGTCTGCGGATGATTATATATATATATATCCACTCTATTATAATAAAGACCGTTGTGCATTTGTATATATATATATATATATATATATATATATATATATATATATATATCGACAATTTGTAAAAATATACTTTTATTTTACTATATTTTTACATATATATATATATATATATATATATATATATATATTCTAAACATATACTGCTATATATAAGAGACAATACAATATTGTCTCATATTAAATTAAATAAAATTATATAAATTATAGTAAATATAAAAGACAAATTTTGTCTTTATTTTCAATTGAAATTAAAGCCAAAATACGACGAAACTGGCTTGTATGTGGATGACTAATATATATATATATATATATATATATATATATATATATAGAGAGAGAGAGAGAGAGAGAGAGAGAGAGACAGACAGACAGAGACAGAGACAGAGAGAGATACATATATATTGTACATAATATATATATAATACATAATATATATATATATATATAAACTTGTTTATAAATGGAACTCTGTGTGTGTGTGTGTGTGTGTGTGTGTGTGTGTGTGTGTTTGTGTGTGTGTGTGTGTGTGTCCGTTACCTATAGACTCCGAAACGGCTGAATCAATTTTCTTGAAAATTTACACAGTTGTACTATAAGCATCTACGAGTGTTCTTAGCTGGGTTTTGTGTCGAGGTACCCCCGATAAATCTCGAAAATCGGTTATCGAAAAAATCAGTTTATAATGGGGTGGTCCGATTTTAATGAAATTTGATACACTCATAGACAAAGACATAAGAAACAATATTCAGAAGTTTTAAGGTTGCAGTTATTACAATAGTACAGAAAATAGATAATATATATATATTTGGTCCACCATATATATATGGTGGACCAAAAATTACTATGAATGTTTTAGCACTTTTTTCCAGTAAAATAACACATTGATTTAGAAATTCTTGCATAAAATCAAATAATTGTTCGATTTTAATGAAACTTTCAGTACTTATTCTCAAATGAATTAAATTATTTTCGAAATTATTATTTTAAAAAAATCTTTTTAAAAATCTTTTTTACATCTGTTACCTCCCGCCACACTTATAAATTTGATGAAACTTCTCTTTCGAGAATGAAAATCGTCCATTTTTTTTCAAACAGTTACTGATTTACTGAAAATCTGCTCTTAATAGTAAAATAAAAAATGCAATAAACTATGATATTATTTAATTAGATAAGCTTTTAAATTTCTTTTATATATCATATATGTTAAGAACATTATAATCTGAAAAAAGAAATCGCCAAGATTTTTAAAATAATTTCATTTTTTTGTGTTTAAACGTTCTGGTTTTTGTAAGTATGGTAGTTCACACATGACTTTATTATTAAAAGATCATGATTTAAGGGTTGTTTCCCCTTACGGAAAAAAGAACTCGTATAAAGTTTATCGGTTGAGTGCAATTCTCCACAGCTATATTTAACTTATCAACACTTTCGGCTGCCAGTAAACCGATCAATACGTCAGAAAACAAAACACCATAATCATGAAATGCTTGTATACAACATTTCATGCCATAAGTAATATTTGTTCAAAATCAGAAAATCTGACTATAAATTTGCTAACTTTCCTCAAATAATGTTTTAGAAATATATATCTTATTTTTTCAAGATTTTTAAAACCGAGAATTAAATTTCTTTTACAAATGTGTCAAAATGGTCGATTTTATTGATTTTACTGAAAAGAAAATCGAATCCCGTCAAAATAATTTTTGTTTGAAAGACACCTCAAACTATTTTGTTTAGTAAATTTAATCCTTTAGCTTTCAATTAAAACTAGAATGAAAGCTTCAAGAAAGTTGCCAAAAATATATTGCCTTTGGCCATCCAAAGTCCTCGGTTTGATAATGAGAAGAACCTAAATCCTATGAAGATTTGAACACCGGTCAGCGAATTGTCAAAACTTTATTTTCTGATAAATAGAATTCACAATGTTGGAATTTCGCAACAAAAAGAAATATTAACGAATGGCCATTAATATTTCTTTCTGGTGCAAAATTCCAACATTCGGAAGCGTTTGACATTGCTATTTGTTCATAATTCTCTCAAAAGCAGGGCGAACTGAAAACCGGAATCTTGTATATAGAAAACTAGCAGTATAGCCCGGCGTTGCTCGTAGTAATGAAAGATTTAAAACTAATCCATGGTCCTGGAGCTCAGACTCAGCTTAAAGAATATTTGTGTGAAGTTTGGTAAGAATCGGATAAATATTGTGGATTTGTATAAAGGACATACAGACAGATAAACAGACACACGCACAAACATCTTGCCTTATATATATATATATATATATATATATATATATATATATATATATATATATATTATCGATTTTCTGCACTATTGTGAGAACTGCAACCTTGAAACTTCTGAATATCGTTCCTTATGTCTTTGTCTATGAGTGTATCAAATTTTATTAAAATCGGACCACTCCTTCTATAACCCGATTTTTTCGCTTATCGATTTTCGATATTTATCGGGGGTACCTCGACACAAAACCTAGATAAGAACACTTGCAGACGCTTATAGTACAACTGTGTAAATTTTCAAGAAAATCGGTTCAGCACACACAGACACAAACACAGACAACGTTCCATTTATAAATAAGTTTAGATTTATATAATAGATATATAACATTTTATTAAATAAATATTTATTATTTTAATCATTCAATTGATTCTAAAGTGGTAGTATTTTGTATGTTAAATAATAAAACTTTTAATTAAAAAAATAAAAAAGCAATAATGAAAAACAAATGTATTTTTTCCTCTTTTCCTGATTTCACGTCTCCTCAAAACTTAAGTTTGATCGGCTATTCCAATGCGCCCTCGTATTTTAGAAGGTGTGACGGACGGACTAACGAAAGTCACAAAAAATGTAGATTACGGGGTGGTGTCCCTAGTTGAACGTTTTAAAGCATAAAAACTCATGATGAAGATTTGAAACGGGGAATAACTGAGATTTGAATTCGAGAAAACTACGAGAAGTGTCATGGGATGGGGAGAAAGAACGAATTGAAAATTTTGATAAAATGAGTTTAGAGAAAAATGAGAGAAGGATCCAGAAAGATTTGAACCTGATAGAAACCAATTAGAATTCATTAAGATTTAGTAAGACTAGATTTTCCCTCAAACTACCCAATTGCTCCCGGAGCTATGACTCGATTTATGGTCTTCTGTAATCTCAATTTCCAGGGAAGAGTCGTTGCTATGTTTATTTAAAATCCTATCAACCTAACATACGATTATAGTTCAATGATTTTTTTTTTTAACAAAAGTAAAGGTTTATCCTTTGTTCCTTGTGTGGGATTTGGTTTCTGGTTCTTACTTTGTTCCTTTTTTTCATTCCCAGTAGCGCCTCATGTCTCACTGGCATTATCGCCTTGCGTCTTAGTGGCATTATCGCCTTGTGTCTTAGTGGCATTATCGCGTTGTGTCTTAGTGGCATTATCGCCTTGTGTCTTAGTGGCATTATCGCGTTGTATCTTAGTGGCATTATCGCCTTGTGTCTTAGTGGCATTATCGCCTTGTGTCTTAGTGGCATTATCGCCTTGTGTCTCAGCGGCATTGTCGCCTTGCGTTTTAGTGGCATTATCGCGTTGTATCTTAGTGGCATTATCACCTTGCGTCTTAGTGGCATTATCGCCTTGTGTCTCAGTGGTGTTATCGCCTTGTTTGAAATTCATGTATGTGTCCTACCTGGGCCATTTACTGTTGTGAGTACAGAGTGTGCTTAGATGCGATATGGAGCACCAGATGGGAATTGAACACGCTACTCAGTCGTAATTGATGTTGCGAGAGAAAGTTTACCAATCATTACACTACAATGGAGGATTGGAGAATGAAATACAGTAACAACTTTAAGTAGAAGCTTTGGAAGATATATTTGACTCATTCTGCTTTAGTGCTGAAAGACGTTTATTTTATCGTGATGGACGTATGAAGATGTTGATTATGTTTGTCAAATTGGCCTTGTGTAAAACACATCCGAAGTCTCCACAATTTAAGATTATCAGGAGGTAGTAAGAATGAAATTGTTTCGTTCGTAAATGAAAATTTATTTATCGAGCAGCATAACATCAAATTGTAGGTATGAAATTATTAATTGTGAAATGTTCTAAGAGAAAGTGTAGTGAGAAGTTTAAATGATTAAGAGTTCGTTTTAGCGAAATATGAAATTTGCATAAAAACAAGCCCATGTTTTCGCAGAGTGTATCAACAAAGGAGTAGTAATGTCTTGTTCCTCTCTATTTTTGTATACGTCTAAAGAGGAAGAAGAACAGATAAAAAAGACAGCATGAAGAAGAAAGCGAGAGGGTGCGAATACGGGTCACAAAGACAGTTGTGTCCAATCGGCGGTCGACAATTATGCTGGGTTGACTGTTTTCATCTCCCTCGTCCATCTGCTCGCATCGGCCGGTAAATATGTACAAATAGCTAACTCCGATCATGTGGTCAGCTCCCAAAGCAAACTCATTTTTGGGCGGGAAGAAACATGACACGGGTCACTGAAAATTTAATTTGGTGTTTACTGCAAATCGCTCTCTTTTCATTGGTTAATAAATATTTTCACACTTGCTCGCGAAATTTACCTCTCAGTTCGGAGGCAATCTTTTTTCTTATTTGTAAAAAATAGATTTTCGCATTAGCTCGCGAATTTGCAAACAGTGAAGAAAAGAAAGTTATTCTAATTTTGTACTAACCACAGATCGTTCCAAGCGAAAGAGAAGAAAGAGATGTACTTATTTTGTTAGCAAAGTTTACAATGCTAAAATTTTAAATATCCGCATATATCTTTCAACGTAGTTGTTTACGCTTAAAATAAATTCAAAATGGGAAAGCCAGTGACATAACAAAAAAATTATGATTCAATTTACTTACTAAACATATGTCAATATTCCTATAAGATTACATGACTAAGTCAAAATTACATGATTAAGCTTATTCAATAAAGCCTATTCAATAGACAAAAGCTTATTCAATAAGCAAATGCTTATTCAAATTTCGTCATCTATTTTCTTAAACTCTCTAAGTAGGTTATGCGTTGTTTTCTTTTGTCCCTCTTGACTTTAATCTATCCTGTGAGTATCAGTATCAGGTGTTCATGACTCTCCACCATTTTCTGTCCTTTTTAATATTTTTTTTCTTTTTGTTATCTTTCCTAAATATTGTTCCGCCATCCATTTACTTTTGCCAACTAAGTAGGTCATGCATTATTTTTTTCTATTTCTCTTGCCTTAAATCTGTACTGTGAGTATCAAACTTTCCAAGCCCCCTTTCCTCATTACGTCACCGAGAAATTTCAACCGTCTCTTCATGATACTAAATATAATTTTCTTTTTTGTTTCTATTTTCTGTAAAAGTTGGTCGTTGATCTTGGGTTCAGTCTATAGTATTCTCTGTATTCTTCTGTAGAACCACATTTCTACTGTTCGATGTCTCTTCTTCATCTGTGAGGAAAATGTCCAGCAGTCACTCCTATATAGAATATGTAACAGTTCAGTACTCTTTTTTGGTGTCGAACGAAGTTTTCCTGTTTCTTAATGCTTAGCTTTTGAAATGCATCCGTGGCTTTCCCAATGCGCCTCCAGATATCAGTTTTGCACTTGACGTCTTCTTTTAAAATATTCCCCAGATATTTAAATTCCTGTACTTGTTGGATTTTGATGTCTGATTTGTAATTTGTATTCTGAGCTCCTGCTTCTTGCTAACAACTACGCCTTCTGTCTTCTTTCAGTTGATGTTTACTCATTTCTTCCTGCTTTCTTTCACTAACGTCTGTAGGAGTTCTTGTAATCTTCTTTCGGCGTCTGCTATGAATTTTAGGTTATAACCAAACACGAAAATAAAGATCCAATCAAACGACAAACATTAACAGCGTAGTTTTGGTCTTCTACTACGTGAAACAACTTGTATATTGCTCCGAGCTTCATTCAAAAATATCTAAAGTGTCGGCTGCATACAACCACTTTCTAATATGAACAGTGAAAAATGTTGAATTTTAAAATTCAAAGGAGAATCCTTTGACTTGTGATGTTAACATGACAATTGTTGCGAAAACCTTCTCATTTTTTTTTTAATTAACCCCAAGTTAAAAACGACTTTGTTCCCATTTTGTCACGCTGAAGATGTGAATAAATAACGCGACAATAAAATTTGGTGTTTGAGAGGGTGTTGTGGGAATTAGCTCTTTGTTCGCGAGGTGTATAAACGATTTATAGTCAATATTTTGAGGTTTCGGGAACATTCGTCCCGCAAACAATATTAGTCCGCGGTAAAATCAAGCAACACAAGACAACTCTAAGAACAGAAATGTTAGGTCATTTTGCATTATAATCATGTCTGCCATATTCCAACGTACGCTTCTTGGTGTGATTTACAATGTATATATATATATATATATATATATATATATATATTCCGGCAGAAATTTTATGCCAGATGGAGGAATATTGTAAAAGGGTCTGATGAGATGAGTTGTTTAAACTCATTGAAATGAACTAGAGTTTATAACTAACATGACGTGTTGAGTTTTCCTTTATAAACTTCATATCGCTCTGGTTAATACCCATCGAGCTCTCTATATAGATTTACCTATTAATACTTTATATTAAGGTAATCTTGTTGGATTATTCTCACCGTTTACGGACTGACAAATATACCTATATATATATATATATATATATATATATATATATATATATATATATATATATATATATATTCAGAATATGTTATAATATCACTACAAATGTAGCTATTTTGTTTCGACACTTATTTCTGAATAGGTATTATTAGCTCTACTTTGTATTGAACACTTTTTTAAGAATGGTGTTTCTTTGGATCCGGAATATTATTCCATCCATACGTACCCTATATATATATATATATATATATATATATATATATATATATATACAGTACTGTGCAAAAGTATTAGAACAAGAATTATTTTATCTTTTATGAGGCATCAAAATAAAGTTTAAAATCACTACTGTCCTAATACTTTTACACACTACCGGTAGTGTGCAAAAGTATTATGACAGGGGTGATTTTCCTAAGAACCTCACTGAAATTCAAATACAGGGTGAAAAGTCAAACCTTTGTAAAATTTATTTAACAAAAAAAGAAGAGGAAGAAAGGCTTCGGAATTTGAATTGGCCCCCACAAAGCCCTGATCTCAATCCTATTGAACATTTATGAGATATTTTGGATAAAAAAAATTGATAAATTTAATGTTACTTCGCAAGATACACTCTGGGAACAAATACAAGCTGCTTGGCAGGAAATAGCATTAGATACATGGAAGAAGCTTGTGATGTCAATGCCTGACAGAATGAAAGCTGTGATCAAAGCAAAAGGCTATTATACTAAATATTAAATTGGAACAAGTATTTTTTCTTGTTAAAGCATTTGTTGAGTAAATCAATTAAAATTACTTTAATTAAATTGTTTATTTTCTGTCAGTATGCCTCATAAAAGATAAAATAGTTCTTGTCCTAATACTTTTAAACAGTACTATATATATATATATATATATATATATATATATATATATATATATATATATATTCAAAACTTTGAAAATTACATATATCAAATGATCATTTCAGTTAAATAAATTCGCTTCTTCGGCGATCATTTTTTTTATGGAAACTTCTAATTCAAAATTTTATATGTATAACATATACATATTTCGCTATGTAAATAAATTTAAATACATTGAGCCCTCAGGCTAGATGACTTTTAGTAGTTTAGTGTAGATTGGTAACAATGTATTTCACCTAAAGGTGAAGGCTTTGTATATCAAGTCCCGCAAACCTCCTCTCTGTAAACAGCGTGAACGTTTGGTGGGACTTGTTATTATTAGCTTCTAGTACTTTTTTCCCTCTCAATTTAATATTTTTCTTTCCCGTTCCAGCACTCATCCCATAATTTATAATTTATTTTAGTCCTATATTATATCTCCCGATGAGGCCTGAAGAACTTGACCGAAACCGGTTGCTTCGTTTCTAAAATGTCCAGTAATATTCAGCCATAACTCTACACTTTTAACTATAATATTTTTATATTATATTATATTATATTATATTTATATATATATATATAGAGAGAGAGAGAGACAGACAGACAGACAGACAGACAGAGAGACAGAGAGACAGAGACAGAGACAGAGAGAGACAGAGAGAGAGAAATTTAATACAAATATAACTTGTCACTTAGATTATTGTTACTACCATCAGCATCCCGACTGTAGAGTTTCGTAGACGGACACACCAGCAAACACTTCGTTCACTCGTCAGAGGATATCAGTAATTGACTTTAGATTTTCTGTTTTTCTGTAATAAATGCAGTTTTTATTGGTGCAAGGTTGCTATATATATATATATATATATATATATATATATATATATATATATTCTTCTACGTCGATGAAATAACTTGGAATTTTATGCGTTGTGCAATCATCAGGCACATTTTTCAATTTCACAGTTGAATAGATTTGAATTTAAGTTCCTTCTATATTCATGGGAATTAAATCTTATAAAGTTAGCATAAAAGATTTTTTAATAAGATAAAATTACAATTCAGATTTAAAATGAAAAGTATTAAAATGTTGGTGCTGGGGAGAAAATCAAGAAGGCGGAATTCATAAAACGCAAAAAACTACAATTAGGTAAAATATTTCGACTTAAAATTAAAAACAAATCGACGTATAACAATATATATATATATATATATATATATATATATATATATATTTGTTTGAACATTATTATTGATTGATATTCGTATTTAAATAGATATTCTGTTTATAATTAAACAAGATTATATACTTATCTCTACCAGCCTGATTATCTACGATAAATTTTTATTACGAAAATGCATCATTCGGCAGGATTCGAATCTGCGACCCCTATCCATATAGAAGGAACCACCAATTGATCAGGCACGTCTTAGACCTCTCGATCACGAACGACCAACAGTTTAAACGAAGTTAAATCAAGCCTATATAACACAATTTACTATTCATCGTAATAATCATATCGGCTCTGAAAGGTATAGTAATCTCAACATGTTACGGAAATTAACGAAAATTAACGAAATGTTTATAAACAAAATAATAAGGCCGGTAGAAAAAATTTATAATACTGTTTGATTATAAAGAGAATGTCTACTTAAATACGAGTATCGATCAAAAATAATGTTCAAACAAATAATTTAAAATTCAAACAAATTATTTAAAATTTCGTTAATCTTCGTTATTAACCCCTATTATAATTTTAACACCTGAATGATAGTACTATACATGTGTGCACTCTCACATGTATATTTATTAAATTTACGTAACTATATATTAAATCCCCAAAAGAAAGATTATGCAGGTAAAATCCCCAAAACCAGATCCTATTAATATTAATTTTATTAATATTTAAAATGATCCATGTTGAGAGCTCAATATAAATGAATTTATCTATTTACAGAGTCAAATATGTATATTATTCGTTTTATTTGACATAATATATATATATATATATATATATATATATATATATACTTTAGAATATGAACAAACTACAAATTACTACGAAATTGTACATTTTGTTTCGACAGTGAAAGAACAATGTCTCATCAAATAGTTAATAATGATGGTAATAGACGTTTTATAGAAAAAAAATTGAAATACCGCTTCCTTTAGTTTTGGAAATCTTTTTGTACGACGTAAAAAATATTAAAAAAAAACAAGAAAGAGGGCAGAAAAGATGAGAATACAAGATAGGGAAGGAAAGAGGAAAGGGAACGACACACAGGAAATAGTAAGCAAAGAGGAAAACAAGAGAGAATGCACTGAGAGGAAAGAGCCAAATGTAAACGGCAAAGAGAGGCAAGTTTTATATTTAAACAGGTAGTGAATTGTAGACAGATATAGATATCGATTACATGCTTTCTGGGCTGAAATATTATTTTATTTTAAAAAATAATTAAAAAATAGAACCATGATTTTATAACCGAAAAGGGAAAAAGACGAAAGGGAAAACACAAAAATGAAGCAAAAAGCAAAGAGGAGAATAACGAGGAAAAAGTGAGAAAATGCACAGAGGGAGGAGAGGGAAGAGACAACAAAAACGGCTAAGAAATAAAATTTTCAAACTTTGGCCGGAGGTAAATTGCTGGCAGATACAGACATCGTTTACATTGTTTCAAACTAAATCCTGTGACTTAAAAAAGAAATGATGAAATAACATACACAGAGAAATTATCTATAAAACGTAAATTAGAGGATATTTAAAAACATAACACGAAGATATAAATGTATTAGTGCTAATATAATAAATTGGAGGAATAAAAATAAAAGTATTAAAATTTAAAGTTAAATTTAAATTTAAATTTAAATAAAATTAGAATTAAAATTTGAAGAAATTAATATTAAAATTTCAAAATAAAATTGAAGGCAGTAAATAGATCACGATTTGTAATCGAAAATAAAAATAAATATAAGAAAAGAGATAATAAAGTTAAAGTAAGTTATTAAGATATTATGCTTAATACTGTAAAAAGTTTACCTTTAGATTTTGTAATTCTGGCAGGATTATAAAGTTAATTCTTTAATATGTTTACAATTTACTGTAGTTTCATGTCTTTGATTTAGTAATATATCACTTTTCATGTACTTAATTTCCATTTTTTTCTTGTAGACAAAGTAAACAAGTTTCATTCACCGATCTAGAGATTCTAGCTTGTTTGAGAATTTTCCATTTAACTGAAGGTGTTTTATTCTTTTTTTTTAACTTCCAAAACAATTTAGAAAATGGGGTCATATTTTGTTTATCTTTATTAGTAAAAGATGAGAGGTGATTGTCAAAACGCTTTTTAAAAAGTTCATAGTGTTACCAATATAAATTTCAGTAACCCTATGATTTTCTACTGATGAGATAGAGAACATGTAGACAAGGGATTTAGTTCAACATTTATTAAATAAGGGGCATTGGTTGGGGTTTCTACAATTTCATAAGTTTTTACTATGGGGCAAATTAAAATGAGTAGTAGAATTACTATTTTCATTGTTGTATAATTTCAATATTTTATTGTCATGCAATTTAATTATTTCTTCAAAATTGTCAGTTGTTCTATAACTGAGTTTTAGAGTGTTCCTTCTGAAAATTTTGCTTAAAAAATTAAATTTGGGAAAATGTTAATCAATTAATTTAAGAAATTTATGTCCCAGTTTAATATCAACTAACTGATTAAATGGAGGATTATACCATATGATTTTTCTGTTTCTAATTTTCTTTCTGGAACAATTATACAAAAACTAATCTTCGAAGATCGATACCTACTACCCCTAAGAATTTTATCATCAATTGTTTTGTTTTTTGCGAATTTTTATCTGTCTATATCTAAAAACCTCTTCCATCAGGCCCTTGAATTCGCTGAATTTTATTCAGACATTTCTAAAGAAGAAATTAACATAATTTTGAATTGCTGTAAGTCAGCCCTTATTCACTATAACGAATAGTAGATTATAAATTCAACTGATAATTTTGATTTATCGATAGGAGCTCTGGATTCTGCGGAGTCTTTAGATTTAGTTGGATTATTTCTTCTGTACAACCTCACGGCATATAAAGACGTTGATTTAAATAATATAGCAGTTTATAGAGACGATGGACTCATGATAGTAAATAAATCTACTGGAAGTAAGATTGATAGACTTAGAAAATTAATTCATAGAGATTTGTAAATCTTTTGGTCTTGGCGTAGTTATTAATTCTAATATAAAACAAGTTAACTTCTTAGACATAACACTAGACTTAGTTTCAAATAATTTCCAACCTTACATGAACAATAATGCTAACCCTGGCTCTAATAATTTACCATCTGTTATCAAACATATTCCATCATCGGTTGAACGTCACATAAACATACACACTTCTAGCAAAGAAATATTCGAAAGACATAAAACAATTTATGATCAAATTCTTAGCGATAGTGGGTTTCGATCTTCTGAGATTAGTTTTGTGGAAATATATATATACTAGCAGTATAGCCCAGCGTTGGTCGGGTGTAATGAAAGCTTTAAAACTAATCCATAATCCATGGTCCTGGAGCTCAGATTCAGCTTAAAGAATATTTGTGTGAAGTTTGGTAAGAATCGGATAAATATTGTGGATTTGTATAAAGGACATACAGACAGATAAACAGACACACACAGACAGCTTGCCTTATATATATATATATATATATATATATATATATATATATATATATATATATATTATTGATTTTCTGCACTACTGTAAGAACTGCAACCTTGAAACTTCTGAATATCGTTCCTTATATCTTTGTCTATGAGTGTATCAAATTTTATTAAAATCGGACCACTCTTTCTATAACCTGATTTTTTCGATTATCGATTTTCGATATTTATCGGGGGTACATCGACACAAAACCTAGATAAGAACACACGCAGACGCTTATAGTACAACTGTGTAAATTTTCAAGAAAATCGGTTCAGCCGTTTCGGAGTCTATATGTACGGACACACACACACACACACACACACACACACACACACACACACAGTTCCATTTATAAATAAGTTTAGATGGATCAAACAAGAGCCAGCTTTACCTCTTCCCCGAACTCCCCGATCAGGCTTGTGTGGGTTGGCATGTTTAAATGGGGGCTTTGTTCAGTGCTTTGTGACCATCGCTATCTTATCAAGATTTTTTTTACTTACATTTATAGACGTTACAAATGAAACTAAGTACAACTGACAATCTATCTAAGCTTATTTATAAATGGAACTTTGTCTCTGTGTGTGTGTCTGTGTGTGTGTGTGTTCTGTTACCTATAGACTCCGAAACGGCCGAACCGATTTTCTTGAAAGTTTATACAGTTGTACTATAAGCGTCTGCGAGTGTTTTTAGTTAGGTTTCGTGTCGAGGTACCAGCGATAAATATCGAAAATCGATAATCGAAAAAATCGGGTTATAGAAGGAGTGGTCCGATTTTAATCAAATTTGATACACTCATAGACAAAGACATAAGGAACGATTTTCAGAAGTTTCAAGGTTGCAGTTCTTACAACAGTGCAGAAAATCGATAATATATATATAATAGGAAAGATGTTTGTGTCTGTGTCTCTTTATCTGCTTGTATGTTTGTATTTTTTTTCAGCCCTTTTATTTTAGTTTTTACTTCGGGTTTGGCTCTAAGTAGGTATAATTGTATTTCTTAGTCTCAGCCATGATACCATTTACTCAGAGGAGTTATTTAGCCTTCAAAATTCAGTTTACGACGAAAAAACTTATTTGATATCGATACCAGGAAATCAAAATCTGACGTACATCTATTCATTTTTCTTTCAGTCTACGGTTTCGCTTTAACTGGAAACAACTATTGCTTTTTAGTCTTTCGTGCCAACGTCCAAAAGAGTCTGAGCTCCAGGACCATGGATTAGTTTTAAAGCTTTCATTACACCCGAGCAACGCCGGGCTATACTGCTAGTTAAAGGATAAATCATTTTCATGGATTTTTACCTCGTTGTGATTTGCATTTTTATTTATTTATTTATTTATTTATTTATTTGTACAAATCTGTAAATCTCTTTGCTCATGTTCAATAAAAAAAAAGCACAAGAAAGACAATATATAAAATTCACTATATTTTTTTATCCATAATGTTGAATTAGTTGCATTATTCAACTTTTCAACATGGTAAATCTCAGTTTGATGATAGAAATTGCACTGAACTGGCCCATTAACCATTACTCCACTCTGAAGCCCAAGACAATGTGCTACACAAGCTAATATCAGTCGGTGCGTGTTGCAATTTCCGTGATAGTAACAAAATACACCTATAAATTCGTTTCCTTTCTCCCACCTGCTCAAATCAAGCAGGCATTTTTTAAATTTTTACTAAGAAAACTGGTTTCTACAGCATTGTCAATTCTCTTACGCATATTTTTCTCTTTCCTTGATATCAACGAACCGTGAAGCAAACCTTGACGTTAATAAAAAAAACTCGGCAAATCACAAAACAATATAAGTTTCTTCACTATCCAACAAATTACCGAATAAAGGTAGTGTTAGCCGCTTTTTAGTCTGACCCAAGACAGCGACACTTTATAAATGCACAGTAGTATTGACTTGTATGATCAGCTATTGAGTCATTGGCCCGTCGCGTCTTATTCGGCCTTACTTTAATATGTACCAGGCCTTATATACAAGCATAATGGTTGCAAGGTCAGAAAAAGTAATCTATATATATATACATGCTCCAGTTTAACCATGGTCAATGAAAATTGCTTTTTTATAGTTACTGATGTACACATTAACCGCACTAATCGGGGGATTCCTGTATTTAAGTACCTCTGCTCGTTTTCGATAACTAACTTTTAGATTAAATTTTTAAAAATTAAAAAGCTTTCTTAAAACTTTTTTTTTAGTTTTAATTGAAAGCTAAATGATTAAATTTACTATTTCCAGTAAGCAAAATACTCTGGTGTATTTCAGACAAAAATTATATTGATTGGAATGTAAAGTTTTTCAATTTCTGTTTTTATCTTTCAATTTTTCGGCCATTTTTGAGCGATCGACACATTTGTAAACAAAAGTTAATTCTTGGTTTTAAAAAACACCCAAAAATAAAATATACATCTGTGACACATTATTTTTTAAAAATTAGCAAATTTAATGTTAAGTTAAACTGATTTACACAAGTATTACCTATTTATAGCATGGAATTTAGAATAGACGTTTCTACCGTATCTGAAATGTGTTGAGAGATTGACAGATGCCTCATAAGATAAGTACATTGCAATAACAAGTGACATAATTGTACAAACTTTTTCATGTAAGAGGAAAAAACGCTGAAACACATGAGCCTTTAATGTACACATAGAAATTACCATACAAAAAAAACTTCAAATACACAAAAAGTAATTAATTTTTTTAAATACGAAGGCACGATGATTTGTATTAAACTTTTCCAATTTTCAATTAGTAAATACTAGCAGTATAACCCGGTGTTGCTCGGTTGTAAAGCGAAGCTTTAAAACTAATCCATGGTTCTGGAGCTCAGGCTCTTTGGACGTTGGCACGAAAGACTAAAAAGCAAAAGTTGTTTCCAGTTAAAGCGAAACCGTAGACTGAAAGAAAAATGAATGGATGTACGTCAGATTTTGATTTCCTGGTATCGATATCAAATAAGTTTTTTCGTCGTAAACTGAATTTTGATGGCTAAATAAGTCCTCTGAGTAAATTGTATCATGGCTGAGACTAAGAAATACAATTATACCTACTTAGAGCCAAACCTGAAGCAAAAACTAAAATAAAAGGGCTGAAAAAATACAGACATACAGGCAGATAAAGAGACACACACACAAACATCTTGCCTTTTATATATATATATATATATATATATATATATATATATATATTATCAATTTTCTGCACTATTGTGAGAACTGCAACCTTGAAACTTCTGAATATCTTTCCTTATGTCTTTGTCTATGAGTGTATCAAATTTTATTAAAATCGGACCACTCTTTCTATAACCTGATTTTTTCGATTATCAATTTTCGATATTTATCGGGGGTACTTCGACACAAAATCTAGCTAAGAACACTCGCAGACGCTTATAGTACAACTGTGTAAATTTTCAAGAAAATCGGTTCAGCCGTTTCGAAGTCTATAGGTAACGGACACATAGACACACACACAGACAAAGTTCAATTTATAAATAAGTTTAGATAATTTTCACTTAATAAGTTTCTAAACTAAACACAACAGATCTTTGAAATATTTTTAAAATATTTTTGAAACTTTATAAATTATTATAATTTAAAAAAATGAAACAATTATTTTAAAATTTCATTATTAATCGAAAAACTTTTCTTCAGACTATGTATATAATATAATATATTATATAATATGTATATAATATAATATATTATATAATATGTATATAATATGTATCATTTATTAAAGCAATTAAAAGTTTTAATTGCTTATCAAATAAATCAATGTCATAGTTTTTATTTTACTATGAGGAGTATTTTGTTGCTTTGGATATCTTGAAAGCGTTTTGATATTGTATGACGTTTGTTCGATTTAATCCAATCGTTCATATCAAATTGCGTCATGAAGGTCGTATTGAAGCTTCGGGTGAGTGCAGATGACACCACTATTTACTCCTGTCTCAATAAGAAATCTACCAGGACTGACAAAGTAAAGCTCACGGCTGTTTTTAAAAAGGACTTCCAATATGTGGTGTACTGAGGTAAGAAATGGCTTGCAAACTTTAATGCTTCCAAAACAAAGCTGCTGTCTTTTAACCACCAGAGAGAAAACTTCCCACCGTCCATCAGTACGGATCACGCTAGTCTCACAGAGAGCAATACACTGCGCCTCCTCGGCCTCAAGTGGAACGACTACATCGAGTCAATAGCTACATCGACTGCTAGGAAAGTTGGGTCACTGTGTCGGGCCAGGAAGTTCTTCTCGTCAGAATCCATCTCGTCAGAATTTATCTTGTCCATGTATAGATGCTGAACTCATTTCCGGTTCGTATGCAGGCAGTTTGTTGTCAGTACAGCTTCTTGATTAATCTATGTCCCCGTATGTGCGTGATTCCCTCCGGCTGCATCTTTCTTCATCCAACTCTCACCGACGAAGAATAAATATATAAGCTTATATCTTTATATATACTCGTTGTTCTTCATTGTCTGTGAAGGGGGAGCGTTGTTTTCCAGCACAGAGGCGGTATATAACCCTTTCTTTTCCACTGCATTGTTTTGAAAGGCTCCTCTACGGCACTAATTAATTTCGCTACATTAAAGAGGGTTTTTTTTTTTAGATTTGACAAGAAAACAGGCATCCACTATAAAATTTATAGCATCATTATTCAGTTATTAACCTTTAACATTCCTCTACTGCACTACTTAGGAAGTGCGTTGTGGTGCAATAGATATCGGCCTGGAACGAGAAATCGGAGAGCCAAGTTCGAATTATAGTTGAATTCCTCGCATTCACATACGCGTAAATACCCTCAGGAAAAGTATTAAATCGTCGCTTCTCGCTTCAGCTATGGGTTAAATAGCAGGTCAGCTCGAGTTTTATAGTTTTGGTTGAGTTTACCGCAAAAAGTAATGGCAGCCGACTTCGGGAAAATCTTCTGTCGAGTCAGTCCTGTGTCTTTCGAGACATGATCGCCCAAGCTTGCATCACATACGGCACTTAACTGACTGACCGCAATACTTAATTTCAGTCATGCTTATTTTCTGCTTCCATAGCAGGATATGACAACACAACTGCAAAATTCAAACATGTTTTTATTCATTCATCTGAGTCATTTTCAGTAGTAAGTTAACACTTTTACTTTGGAAACAAAATGACCTACAGTATATTAAAGATTAAGCAGTGATCCGTGAGAATATTTTTGTGGGGAATGAGTCTTAAAAAAAACAAAAAAAAAAAACAATTCTCATTAAGCTTTTTTTTAAGTTAAGGCTTCCATAAGATCAGTTTTATACAAAATCTTATTCATTCGAGTTTGATTTCTTCAATATAAAATATTTATAACTCGAGAAATCCAAAATCAGTGAGGATCTCCTGTCCGCTTTTTACCCAAAGGATTAACAGAAAAAAAAACCTCTGATGGTTTTTCACAAAATTTCTACCAAAGTAAAGAAACACAAAGACATATTTTATTTCTGCTTTTCTTTTTAGGTTATGTTGGTCGTATTAATTTACCAGACAAATCATTGGGCGCCTTGAATAAAATGGATGTAACCTGAAAATCTGATCCACCAGACAGCCTCAAATAAAGATCCCTTCTCGCCACTATAGAATGGATTTTAATATATGGTGCCACTGCTTGCATATTAACTAAGACCCCTGATTCTAAGCTTGATGGAACCTACACTATGATGTTAAGAGCTATACTTAACATCTCTTGTAGATAAGATCCAGCTAAATAACAGCTCGATGGCACCATCTGATATTTCTACAACTTTACGTGAACGCAGAACACTGATAGCGAGCAAAACAAGAACTACCGATTGATCTACTGTTCTGGACACATAAGCATGGCACAAGATGTGTTAGTCGTCCAGCAATCACCTACCTTGATCAACTATGTTATTACGTAAGGTGTCACCCTATCGTCTTTCCGATCTTGATGCAGGACCTTGATGGTTGGCGTGATAGTCATGAATATTCGAGCTCACTTGAACGAATATACAGCATTTTTTACAGTGTGACGCTTCATGTTCAAGACCCGGGAGCCACTCAATGTAGAGAAATACAGACTAAGAGACACAATCTATGCGAATACGTGGGAAGATAAATGTTAAATATAGACTTGAACAGGTTAAGATTGTAGTGATCTGGAAAGAGAAGCAGTTCACGAGAAGAAGTTGCTCGGGTGGAACTTACTATTCAGCAATGGAATACGGTGAGGAAAGAGGGTGATTCGCTACAATGCATGGCGGGTTCTGACGCCATGACAGCTTAACAATTGGGGACAATTACAGCAGCGGCATTAAAGCGAAGTTAATAAATATTCGGGTGAAAGAGAAAGCAATTTTTTCAACGAGATTTTGTTAAGTATCAAAACATTTTAGATGAGCCATGATGTCATGTTGAGCGAAGTATGAGATTCGTGTTTTTGTTTCACTTGAAAGTCTAACTCTTATCAGATTTAAACATTTCAATTTCTTTCCATCACTTGAAGGGAGTGGGTAACACTAAATTCTGTCACGTTTATATTGCAAAGAAGAAGAAGAAGGTTTTGCCCTTTCTCCGGCTTGGAGCTGAAGTTAGTTTCACAGGCTATTTTAGACGGGTACCATGAGTGTCTTCTATAGACAGTGAGAGATGTGCGTTGTGGTGCAGTGGATATCGACTCGGAACAACAAATCATGGTGCCGAGTTCGAATTCCACTTGAATTTCTTGCATTCACTTACGCACAAATACCCTTGGGAAAGGTATTAATCCGTCTCTTTCCTTCGGTTATGGGTTAAATAATAGGGCAGATTAGGTTCTATAGCCTTGGCTGGTAACCAGTCTACCGCAGAAAGCAATGGCAACCTACTGCGGGATAATCTTCTGTCCAGTTAGTTATGTCTCTTTTGAGACATGATCGCCCAAAGAGTGTATCCCGTGTGACACTTAACTCACTGACTGAAAGCTTTTATCATCAATCATTCTCGCCTATGATCTTAGAAAGATCCTGTTGGAACTATGGGAAATGGCAGGCCGACTCAGCAACCGGGTCAGCTTTGTATATGTTCTCCAGTGATGGGTTTATGGTTAAATATATCAACCTGAGGACAAGCAACAACCTCTTTCAGGAAAAAAATTAAAACCAATAAATCTACCTCGTGAAGTAAGACCTATTCTTCTTCTATGTGCTCTGTCCCTACAGG
This sequence comes from Ascarosepion bandense, assembly GCA_037127315.1. Taxonomy (NCBI): domain Eukaryota; kingdom Metazoa; phylum Mollusca; class Cephalopoda; order Sepiida; family Sepiidae; genus Ascarosepion; species Ascarosepion bandense. The sequence goes on from JBBBDQ010001648.1 coordinate 117,716, forward strand.
ACGTAGGCGATCATGGTTTTCTACGTTTCCCTATCCATGGTGGCTCTGAGCACGCATTCTCCTATTACATCATGCAATCCTCGTTCTGTCATCCACTAGCTCAAGCCCATAAATCTAGACTATAGATGTATAAAAACTAGCATGGCCACAAAATAAAGGATCAGTTTATATATTGATTATAACATAGATTTGATCCCCCACTTTATATCCACATTATAATTTCTTATAAACAGTTGACATATATATTCTTCTTCTCTGTGCCCTGTCCCTTCAGGACATAGGTGATCATGGTTTTCCACGTTTCCCTATCCCTAGTGGCTCTGAGCATGCCTTCTCCTGTTACACCATGCAACCCTTGTTCCATCATCCACCTGATTAGATCCTTCAAATATGTTATCCATTGTTTTCCCCTGTCTTTTTCCCCTCTATCTGGCCTGTTAGTATCAGGTTCTCCAAGCCTTCCTTCCTTATTGCATGTCCCAGGAAATTCAGCTGTCTCTTCCTGATGCTCAGTATTAATTTCCTTTTTGTTTCCATCATTTCTAAGACCTCATCATTGCTCACATGCCCGGTCCATGATATTCGCAGCATCCTTCTGTAGAACCACATTTCAGTTGCTTCGAGTGTTCCCTTCATCTTTGATGATATTGTCCAGCATTCATTGCCATATTGAAGGATAGACAGCACGTGGCAATGCCGTACTCTCTTCCTTGTTTCTAGCGAAATTGTCCTCTTTTTTAATACCTTACTCAACTTCTGGAATACTTCTTTATTCTAGTAAACCGTAAACAAATACTGGGTAATCAGGCGCTATAGACGGAGAAGTACTTTTAGATATCATTGCTCACACCAGACGGTTATTTTAGCGCCAGTAGCATGACAAACGTCAGTTAAGTGCTATATGTGATACACTCTTTACGCGATCATGTCTCAAAAGAGACATAACTGACTGGGCAGAAGATTATCCCGCAGTAGGTTGCCATTGATTTCTATTGTAGACTGTTTGCCAACCAAGGCTATAGAATCCAATCTGTCCTGTTATTTAACCCATAACTGGAGGGAAGGGACGGACTAATATTTTCCCAAGGGTATTTGTGCATAAGTGAATGCATTAATTCAACTAGAATTCGAACTCGGCTCACCCGATTCGTCGTTCCGAGTTGATAGCCACTGCTCCACAATGCACATCCCCTCACCACTGAGAAGATCAAATAATCCTCACCAGTGAGAAGATAACCAAGCCATAATGAACCGTGGGAAATAAGGATTATCACTCGCTTTTGTGGAGTGGCAAAAGATTGCGGTCCTATGGAGAATGGTGACACACTTTTAAATTGTAAACATGAAGCCAACAAGTCAAGAGACGTCTCTCGGTCGGCATGTAGTGGCCGTTTGCCTTTTCTTTCAGTAGCACGATGCATTTTATTTTATTTCGTTCATCGGGAAACCTTTAGTTACCACAAGGGCTGTATAGTGAATATAAATGCTAATTTTTATCTGATCTCCACTTATTTACACTGTTTCTTTTCGGGGATGCGCGTTGTGACGTAATGGATATCAGTCCGAAATGAGAAAACGGAGAACTGAGTTCGAATTCCAGTCGAATTCGTTGCGTTCACTTACGTATAAAAATCCTTGAGAAGGATATTAATCCCTCCCTTCTCCCTCCAGCTATGGTCTGAATAGCAGGACTGGGTTCTATAGCCTTGGCTAGCAACCAGTCTACAGTCGAAAGTAATGGCAACCTATTGCGGGAAAATCTTCTGCCTAGTCAATCATGTCTCGTTCGAGACATGATCACCTAAGCATGTAGCCCGAATGGCAATTAAATGACTGATATTCGAGGAATTGTTTTAATCTTTATTGTTATCGTAACTATTTGACCGATATACTCTCCGGCTTTATCAGGTGTATATTGATAAATGTAACTTTATGTCATACCTTAAAAACATTAGGTTTATACTAAAACATAACACCTACAATGGATTATCTACAAACATTTTCTTCTTCTTCATGTGCTGTGTCCTTTCAGGACGTAGGCGATCATGAACTTCCACTTGGCTCTGTCTCTTGTCTCTTGTCGCTCTCAATATGTTTTCTCTTGGTATCTCTAAGCCCCGCTACGCTATCCGCTCAGACCTAACAAGTAGGTCACGTGCTGCTTTCCCCTGTCTCTCTTTCCTTTTATCCGACCCGTGAGTATTAAGTTCTAGATGCCCTCCTTCATCATTATCTGTCCCAGGAACCTCATTTGTCTCTTCCTGATAGTATGAGTTTTGTTCTCGTTTGCATCCTTTCCAATGCCTCATCGTTGGACACGTGCTCCGTCCATGGAATTCTCAGCATCCTTCTGTAAAAGCATATTTCTGCTGCCTCAAGCCTCTCTTTCATCTTTGATGAAGTTGTCCAACATTCACTTCCATACAGAAGGACAGATACCACATAGCAATCCAGCACTCTTTTCAAATCATACAGTGGGGTGAAACAAATATTCGTACGCATGAAAAATTGTATTTTAATGATTGTAAAACCCTTAACTGAAACAAAATTCGATATATTTTATATATAAAGATACGTACTACTAAAAAATAATAATAATCTGAAATAATTCTTATTCTAACAGAAATTAATGCATTATTTTCATTTTAAGGGGTGAAAAAAGTATTCATACAAAACAACAAAAGCATATTAATTTAATTTAATACTTTGTGGAATATCCTTTATTCAGTTCAACAGCTACCAGTCTATTCCTCTACGTCTCAACTAATGATTTGCACACATTGACTGGTATTTTTTCCCCATTCTTCTTGGCATATTGTCTTCAAATTCTCGATATTTTTTAGGCTATTTTCACAATTTGAATTTTCAAATATCGCCATAAATTCTCGATTGGGTTCAAGTCCGGGGACTGACTTGGCCATTGCAAGACATTAACGTTATTTTCAACAAACCATTTCTTTGTAGATCTAGCGGTATGCATAGGATCATTATCTTGTTGAAGAATCCAATCAGGAGGTAGCCGAAACTTCTCAACAGAAGTCATTAAATTGTCTTGCAGAATTTTCTACTAGCTTTCGGCATTCATCTTACCATCTATTACTGATATTTTACCAACACTTTTTGCAGAAAAACTAGCTATAGCAGAATTCTCTGATAGTGACTAAGAACATTAACTATAGTTACTGATAACATTACTTGAAAATTCTAGAAAATACTATCATAAAATATTCGTTAAAATTGATTTGTACGAATACTTTTTCACCCCTTAAAATTAAAATAATACGTTAATTTCTGTTAGAATAAGAGTTATTTGAAATTATTATTATTTTTTAGTCGTATGTATCTTTATACATAAAATATATCGAATTTTGTTTCAGTTAAGGGTTTTACAATCATTAAAAAACAATTTTTCATGTGTAGGAATATTTGTTTCACCCCACTGTATGCTAACTCTGAACAAAAATTGCTAATAGAGGTTGATATGTCGCTAAACTAAAACAATCAACCCAATCTCCGCCCAAACGCTGAAATGCTATTTACTATTTAAATTCTTTTTCCTCAATAGGAGTAGATAGGTTCGTCTATCGTCCGATTCATACTTCTCCTCAGTCTTTTCAACGGGAATAGAAATTTATTCCTTGTTTCTTGTTTAGGGTTGGGTACCCGGTTCTTTCTAAAGACCTTTTCTCCTTTTTCACTTCCATTAGCCCCTTGCGTCTTAATGGCATTCTTCTGTTGCTTGGCGTAGATTTATTAAAACAAAATTTAAACAGCCTTACTCCGTTCAAATGGCCATACGGTTGGCAAGAAAACCGTCCATTATTTGTCATTTACGTAATATTTGTGTGCGATAGTTTGTCATGGCTTTGCTTGGACACGCACACATCTCTGAATTTTATATAATGCTAGTTTATTTTTAAACTTCATTTTACTTCTTAGTGTAGATATAACCTAGTTAAAAATACCTGTCGAAATGGCTGTCCTATATAAGCACAGTTATATATATATATATATATATATATATATATATATATATATATATATATATGAAATGAATTGTTTGAACATTATTTTTTATCGATACTCGTATTTAAATAGATATTCTGTTTTTAATTCAAACAGTATTATATATTTATATCTACTGACCTGATTATTTACGATAAATTGTTATTACGAAAATGTGTGGCATTCGACAGGATTCGAATATATATATATATATATATATATATATATATATATATATAGTAGAACGGAATTAATGTGATAGCAATTGCTTTTTATTTATCTAGCCAACTGAAATCCAAGTGAAATCCAATGCTGTGCGTATTTGACATTCAACCGCGTCGAATGCTGCTGATATTCACGGTAAACTTCTCACAGCCGACTTGTTCGAAGTATTTTCTAATGGAAAAGGCGATTTCAACTCCTGAACGCAGCACGTGCTGCTGATGCTACTTTTCTTTTTCTTCTTATTGGATTCTTCTTTTTTTTTTTCATCTTCTTATTATCTGTATATTAATACTGTACGTGTGTCACGCACTAGAAATGGATATGAACACACACACAGGAGCAACAGATGAAATATAGGAACGCCGGACGACGTACACACAAACACGCAAGATAAATGAAAGAGAACGTCGAACAGGAAATAGAAAACGAAAAGAGAATTACTGTAAAATATATATAATCTATTTAAAGAAAAAGAGAGACGTCTATTGTACATATAGTGTTTTTGTGCTTTAAATAACAATTTAAAATCTTTCTTTAATGTCTTTTTCTCGATTCTCCTTCAACTAAGAAAAGTATTTTTCGTCCGTTTATTTTTATTTACCTTAACCAATCGGTCCTTCAGTTCTCGCTGTGAACAACATCGCAAATCGTAGTCTTTGTATTATAATACAGTAATGATTGTAATACTTACCTAAATACCTACGTGTGTAATGAATGAAATGAAATGCATTTTGTAAATGCATTATATCTCAAGAGAAAATCCTTATAATGGAAGAAAAAATAAGACAATAAAGAGAGGCAACAAGAGAGCGACAGAGAAGAAGACGGGAACGATTGCGAGCAAAAGAGAGACAAGCAATCCATAACCATAATAGAAAACGAATGCAAGCAAAGAAGAATGATACGATCGAAGAAGAGAGAGAATTTTATATTCATGATTGTCATTGCAATATTTTGCTTTCTCATCTTTTCTACCCTCTTTCTTTTTCCCCCCTCTTTTTTAATATCCTCTTTACCTCGTACAAAAGGATTTCCAAAAATAAAACGAAGTGAGTTCTTTAGTTTTTTTGTTCTTTTTTAATTTTCTTTTAAAAAATAACGCTTATTACACTGCTAAAAGCAGACATGGAAAGTTGGCTTCTATTTAATCGTTCAGCGGGAAACAAAAAAGACATCTGCCGTGCGTTGTCCAAATAGCGCGACGTGATGGTTTAATGTATATCGGCTCGGATTGAGAAATCCGTGAGCCGAGTTCGAATTCCAGTATCCACTTACGCGCAAATATCCTTGGAAAAGGTATTAATCCATTCCTTCTTTTTAAGGTAGAAATGCCACTGGTGCGCGGGGGGGGGGTTTACAGTAAGAGAAAAAACGAGCAGGGAATGTTGAAGGAAAGATAAGCTAAGAAATGTCATATTCATATATATATATATATCTACCGGCCTGTTTAGACTGTGAAATAATTCGTGGTCGCACAATCTAAGATGCGTCAGATCAATTGATGGCTTCCTCTGTGTTCTCAGGGATCGCAGGTTCGAATCCAGCCGAATGACACATATTTTCCTTACAAAGTTTCCGAAAAATATTCAGGCCGGTAGATATATAAAATATATTCTTTGATTAAAAACAGAGTTAGTCAGTTAAATGCCATACGTGGCGATCATGTCTCGAAAGAGACATGACTGACTGGGCAGAATGTTTTCCCGCAGTAGGTTGCCATTACCTTTTGCGGTAGACTGGCGGTCAGCCAAGGCTATAGAACCCACTCTGTCCTATTATTTAACCCATAACTGGAGGGAAGAGACGGATGAATACCTTTCCCAATGGTATTTGTGCGTAACTGAAACAAAGTATCTACTTATATACGAGTATCTTTTAAAAATAATGTTGAAACAAATGAATTAAGATATATATATATATATATATATATATATATATATATATATATATATATATATATATATATTCCCATTTTTTATGACCACTTGTTTTGGCGACCAGTACCGGCAGTGATTTGTTTTTTCAAAAAAGAGGACAGTATTGCAGTCAACACATTAACGAGAGAGATACGCAGACAGACAAACAGACAGTATCAGAGACACAGGAGTCAATTCCATTCCACACCAACTTACGTCGGCATTGCTAAGTAAGGAAGCGAAGACAAGAGGAATAAGTCCTGACCAGCGTGTAAGTTCTATTTTAGCCTTTAAGAAAACACGTGATCAAATGTATATTAACGAAAAAGAAAAGTAAAAAAGAAAGAAAAGAAAAATATATAGAAATTATTTACGTCACTTGGAGGAATTACAATAAAGTATTAAAATAAGACATTTTAGGAACGATACAGGTGAGGTATGAATTAGTATGACGTCAACGTAGACCATCTAGAACCGAGGCTCACCTGAGTGATGTATACTTAACCCCGCCTTTAATCTCTAATATAATTTCTAAGCTTGACTCCCATAAGGCTAGCAGAGGTGATGGTATTCCAGTCATTGTCCGAAATAAATGTGCCATTGAACTCTCTCCCGTTCTCTCCAAACTTTACAACTATTGTCCCTCTGCTTTCTGCTTTCCTGACTGCTAGAAGTCCTCCACTTTAATTTTGAATGCATATTAACCCAATCGCCTACCCCACGGTCGTAAGCACCGGTCATACTGTGGTGGTTATAGTAGAAAATGCTACTTTAATGAATGTCGCACCCTTATCATTGTGTAATTCCCAATTTGTTTTTATCTGTACTTAGGTTGGTTTTGTAAATAAGAGAACAATGTCAACAAGCCATACTGGTTTATTGAAGTAAAAAAAAGTATGTTTGGAATATAATTCTTTTCACTATTTCAAGAGTGAAGCAGTGAAATAATTAAATTGTATAAACAAAATGGCTTCTTGGTTCACTGAAGAAGATATGCAGACGGCAATGAGATAAAACACTAGTTTAATCTTTGTTTTGAATCTCAAATTACAATTTACTGAGATTTTCAATCGCTAAGAATCTCCTATTTAGGACCTCCCAAATTACAGACAGTACTGCCTTGCTTGGAGTGAAACGGTTATAATTTTTTTTAAATAACTTGTGTCCGCCAAATATTGTTTGCGGGACGAATGTTTCAGGAAATATTTACTATAAAAAGTCCACACCTCACAACAAAAGAGATGATTCCTGCAACAAAGTGCAGTACTAGATTGGCAGAAAGGTCTCATCATTTTACAGTTGAAATGATGACTAGATGTGACCGTAAGTTTTATGCTAATAGTTTCTTCTCTCGCATTTCCTGTTTGTAGAACACTCCTCTGGTTTTTTGCTTTCCAGTTAAGTTCGATCTTCAAAAATTTAAATACAATATCTTGTGTTATTTTCTGTCTTCTTAATTCTTGTTGTTTTATTCTTCTCGCTCCTTAATAATGTTGTTCTTTTTTTTCTTTCACATCCAATAACCCCTTGCATCTTAGGGGATTTAATGCATTGCTTGAGGTTAAATGATTTTAAAAAGAAATCTCCAATATCATCGATTCCGATGCGATCGTCATGATTAAATGCTTTTTGTTCTTCTTAGAAACTAGATATTCATTTCTAAATCGATTTTCCCTAAAAGCACAAATAATGCTTTCAGTCTTCTAACCAAGTTTGTGCCTATATTTTATGCAATATCATGATTCTATTTGAGGGGATCCATCCTGCTCTGAAGATGCCTTTGAGGAGAAAATAAAATAAAATAAAATAAATAAATAATATAAGAAAGAATTTAAAAAAAATAAAAGAAAAATAAAGTTATTTTCTTTGATGCAAATAATAAAGAAACCGAAAGTGTTTTTCGTCACCTGCGTGATTTATGACTCCACTTGCGCAAAGGACAGGATATTTTTATTTTCCATTTTCTAACAACAGCCCTACTCATGAAGTAAGTGAATTAGTTGTTCCAGCGCAAAGTTGACGAGCTTGACCATTTTAACATATTTTTATCCCAACTTCTGAACCAGGAAGGAAGACGAGCGCATCCAAGAAACATTAAGAAGTTGGTTTCACTGCAGTCGCCATAAAAACAGAGAATAAATGGTCCGTAGCAGAAAATTAGGTTTGCTGAAACAATTCAGTGTGTTTTCTGATCACATGCTCGATTTTATGACCTCATTCCCGGACGTGTTTCGGTGGACCTACTAATGAATTGGTTGTTCTAGCTCAGCGCTAAGTTGACTTCAGCTCGACCATTTTAACCATTGTTATCCTAACTTACTTCTAAACCGAAAAGGAAAATAGGCATACCCGAGAGACATTAAGAACTTGGTTTCATTAAAGTCGCTATAAAAAAAAAAATAGCAAAAATGGTCTGTGGTTGAAAGTTAATTATTTCTATTCGATTTTAATTGTTTACATTGGAACAAGTTCACGCATAAAATACACACAACCTTTTAACTTGCATTCATTTTTGTTAATAGTATAAACGTAAGTCTGCTACTTCGAAATACTTCTTACTCATATATGGTGTTTTTCTAAGCGTAGCTTAGATGTGGCACATGGCCGAAAGTATGGGGCACCCAGTGAGGATCGAACTCATTATTCAGTCGTAATTGTTGTAGCAAGAAAAGATTGCTAAACATGACACGATATCGAAGTGACAAGTTGCGTTAAACAATATGAAACGGTTGGGGAACTGAAAATTATTTTTGAACAGAGAGGAGGTCTGAATAAACAGACAAGTTGGGGCAAGTGAAAAATAAGCAGGGAGCTGGAATAATAGTGGAGGGATGAGTTATAATTAAAATGGTTTTTATTTGTCAACCACCACCATTATTATTTCTTAGCTGAATTTCAATTGCTTTATCTACAAATTTAGTAGAAGCAATATTATTTTTCATTTTTCTAACATGTAATCTTTTCAACCATTATTCATTTTTGACTAGGATTTCGTTCTTCTGAATTTCAATAGATGTATTATCATTAGTTAGTCTAGGTTATCATTATTTCTTAAACCTATACAGAGAGACGATCCTAAGATGACTGGGCAATCTTAAGGGGACTAGACGATGTTAAGAGGACTAGATGAATACTATTCTATATCTGGTCAGGTGCTCATGCTAATTATCTTGAGGTTCTTGACAAAGTTCAAAGGAGGATCTGTAATATAATCGATCCTGACTTGGTAGCCCGTCTTCAGTCACTTCTCACCGACGTGATGTGGCTTCCCTCTGTCTTTTCTACAAATATTTTCATGGTAACTGCTCTGCCGAGCTTTTTGCCACTGGTACCCCAACTACATGTATTTACGCGCGCTACGTTGTGGTGCAGTGAATATCGGTTCAGAACGAGAAATCTGTGTGCTGAGTTCGAATTCCAGTTAAATTCCTTGAATTCACTTACGCGCAAATACCCTTGGGAATGGTATTAATCCGTTTCTTCTTCCTCCAACTATGGATTACATGGCAGAATAGATTGGGTTCTATAGCCTTGGCTGGCTACCAGTCTATCACAAAAAGTAATGACAACCTACTGTGGGAAAATATTCTTACCAGTCAGTCATGTTTCTTTCGATACATGATCGCCCAAGCGTGTATCACGTATGTCACTTAACTGACTGACTAGATTGGCATCAAGTTATCATCCTTTTACCATTGAAATAGTTAAAGCTAACCACTTCTTCTTTTCTAACAGTTTCTTTTCTCGCACTTCCCGTTTGTGAAACGACCTACCGTTTGCTTGCTTCCCTGATAGCTACAATCTCCAAAAGTTTAAATGCGACGTCTTCTATTTCCTTGAATCTCCTAATTCTTTTATCCTTTATTCGACATCCCCTGTTTCTCTCATTGTAAACCCTTGCGAACCAGTGGCAGTCCTGCTTTGGTTTGGGTGAAATGAGTATAAACAAAAATGTCGACGTGTCCAATAGTGATTAACTGAACGGAACACAGATGTGGCGCGAGGCCGAAAGTATGGAATCACCCAATGGGGATCGAAGCAACTATTCAGCCGCAACTGATCTCGCGAGACAAGCAGGTTAGCCATTACAATGTATCGGAGTGTTCCTTCCGTTTCCTAAATACTTTAATACGTAAGACAAGATTTACAAATATCATAACACTTGCATATTTTGCTTAATTATATATGCATTTCCCACAAATATTTGGAATATCTCTCGTCTGTCCGAGCATCAGGTTTCATTCATTAACTCAATTTTGCTATGCGACGAGAATATAAATGAAACACCAATATCGTGGTTTGGTTACGGCAATAACCTGAAACTCACATATGGCAGGGTATGTAAATGTGACCACCCCTCATCAACACACATATAGGGTGAATTGAATATATGGATTAAAATCCAACAAGATGAATAGTAAGGAAAGAACAGGCAGGAACAAGTGTCTACAATCTAACATGTTTTACTCTAACAGGCTTCTTCAGAGATTTTTTAAAGACGAATGATGAAAAAAAAGTTTAATTTCTAAAAAATCCAAAGAGACAATTTGTTGTTTGAGGTTTGATTTCATTGGTCAGATATGTGTCACGTGTAATAAAGCAATAGATTAACATTTTTAAAATTAAAAAAAAAATTTTTTTATAGATTTATAGATATAAGTATTCGGCTATTTATTGAAGCTTATTATTTTCCCTAATCCTAACCCTAAGCCGGCAGTTATAAAACTTCCTTATAATACGCTTCTTAAGATAGGCTACATACCAGTTGTAGAATTTCGTAGGACAAAAGTTCGTAGTTCAAAAGTTAAGCCACTTACTATACCGGCACCCATAATCAATTCTGAAGAATTTTTATATAGTTACGTGGAATGTAATTTTTGAAACTTTATTCAATAGATTTAACTCTGGTGAGAAAGAACTGATCTACGATTTCTCTTGTTCTTTGTCACAAATTCCTGACTGAAAACACCACCCGCTTTGTTTATTCAAATTCAGTTAATCCAATGAGAATTAAAGTAATCTCTCTCCCTAGATAGTATTCTTAGAGGCCTATTAAAGTTTGGGGAAGGGGATTTTTTCAGGGCCACTGCTGTAATAACCTACTACATCCCAAAGACTTCTTGCAGTTTTTAAAAATAATCATTCACACAATACAAGACCCATGAGCCACGCAAGGTAGCAGATTACTGAAGGACGTTGTTTGATCGCAAGAGGTGGAAGAAGTGCATATGACGACATGTATGAAAGATGACGGTTGACCCTTGAGTCTCAAGAACCATTCAAAGTAGATCCAATGAACGTAAGATGAGAAGGTAAAAAAAAAAAAAAGATCGGGAAGACATATAGAAAGGTTAACGGTTGACCCTAGACTTCTTGAAATGATTTGAGATTCTAGTGATCGGGAAAGCATCATCTCGAGAGACTGTTTCACAAAATAGCGGCTCTCGAGTCGAAGTTATCTACGTGGAACTTCCTTCTTACAAACTGAATAGGAAGGAAATGAGGATGAGTCAACTATGTATATGGGTCATGTGGGTCTTACCAGTAAAGGTTCACGAGCCACTCAAGAGAGATTTAATGCATACAAGAGGAGCAATTAAAAGCAGATTGTGAAGACATCTAGGAAAGATAACGGTTCATACTAGATTTAAAATTGTTAAGATTGTAGTGATCAGGGAAACATCCCCTCAGGAATTTGTTCCTCAAAGCTGTAGCTTTCGGAAAGAAGCTGTCCAAATAGATCTTCCTAATGGAATATGAAGGTGTTGTATACCTACCTGTAAACAGGAATTGTATGTTTCTATCCTCTTAAATACGTGGACACTATTTGAGTAAAATGTAGAGTGGTAGAGAAGAGTGATGATAATGACTAGCAGTTCACTAGCATAGTATCTACTTCACGCAGCGTGCGAGTCTTATACTTATTGATATACTATTATTCCCAATCTCCGTTTTGAAAATTACTCACGCAGTAACCTTTTAGGGAAACAACAGAAGGGAATGTGTATAATTCGTCTCAGTATGATATGCCTTTGTGATGCAGTGGATATCGGCTCGGAACGAGAAATCAGTTTTAATTCTAGTTGAATTCATTGCCTTCACATGCGTGGATATACTCTTGAGAAAGATATGAATCTATCGCTTCTCCCTTCAGCTATGGGTTAAATAGCAGGTCAGATTGGGTTCTATAGATTTGGTTGGTAAACAGTCTGCCGCAGAACATAATGGCAACTACTGCTAAAAAATCTTCTACACAGTCAGTCATGTCTCTTTCGAGAGATGATCGCCCAAGCGTGTATCACGTGTGGCACTTAACTGACTGTGTGTAGCATAGTGCGTCTTAGATGTGAACTTCCGAACTGGTAGAACTTTTGTATACGATAGTAGCACGTGAAAAAGCCTTTGGTTGATCAAAAAATGGAATTAGTTTAATATTGATTCCTGCAATAAAATCTGAAAGTACATTGGTGCACAGTCATTTTGTTAAAAAGAGCAAGATCTTCCAGGAACAAAGTTTGGCAAAAAATTTAAAACAACTTATTTAAAGAAAATGTGAAAAACATTTGGTATGTCCTCTTCATAGTATTTGCTTTCTGTTTCACCAGTAGTATTTTTTCCTTATAATCATTTCACCACAAGCAAGACAGTAGTGCCACTGGTGTGCAAAGGACTACATGAGAAGAGAGTGAAGAGAAAAGAAACGAAAAGGAGAAGAACAAGGTACAGTGGTATCGGGGGAAGGATGGAAGTCAAAGAGATAAGATATGGCAACTGACGTTACATTTAAACTCTTGGAGATTGTAGCTATCAGTGTGATACGATAACTAGGCGTATATTAAGGTGGATTTGTAAAATATGTATTTTATTATAATAGATTAAAATAGAAAATGGTTAAGAATAGAAAAATAGTTTAAAAACATGTATTTTGTTTAACAAAAGTGAAAAAGAAGAGGAAAAATAAATAAATAAAAATTTTTTCTTTTATAAGGAAATTTGTGGAAGAGAAAAGGGTATCAGATTACTGTTAAATCCTACCAGTATTCTAATAAATATTTGACTAAGTGATTTGATGAAATAAAAGATAAAGTTTAAGAAATAGATTTTTGGAGTGACCAGGTCAAAAACTGTCTTTACTGTATCTTGACCACACATTAAGAAAAGATAATAGAATTTTCCCTTTCTCCAGGCAATAAAAAAAACGTCTGGTTACGGGTAAAGTGTCAGAGCTATAAAAACATCCGGCGGCCTTCACACACTAAGCTTTATTAAGATAAAAAGATAAAAAATCCTGGAAAAAATACTAAGGCTAAGTCAGTTCAGTTGAGTTAGTTCAGCCGGGCGTGTGCTTGAAGTAGAAACTCTGTTCGTCTTGAGTCGGTCAGTTCGGCATTTGATCTCCATTAATTAGAGTTAGAGCTGAGTGTCACATCGCCTGCCCAACCGAAAAGACTAACTCTAAACGAAATAAAGCATCGATTTAACTCATCCAAGTTGTGCAAGCTCGTTTCTTATTGTTTATCTTGTACCCCCAGCTTGAGACTCCGACTTTTTCAATCAACCCCTGGCAACATCACAGCGTGGAGAATGGCCACCGGAGAAATTGTTCGCACGTCCACTGGGGTGTATACGGAAGGAAGTTCCATAGGTGGGAAGTGTGAGAAAAGAAGCTATTAGAGTAAAAGTGGCGGCTACATTTGACTGTTTTGACTATAACAGGGTGGGATCTAGTTGCCAGTCTAGTAGCATGAGTAAATTCGTGTAGAGGGAGAACTAGGGAGATAAACTCGTCGGAGAAGAAGTCAGGAAAATATTTCTGGAAGAGACAGGGTAGCCATATCTCGTCTGTAAAAAAGCTGCCAGGTCAAGATCGATTAGATTGCAGATTCTCCTTTGGATTTGGTTGAGAATCCTGAGATGAATAGCAGGGGTGCTTGACCAGATATATCAACAGTATCGAATGCATGAACGGATGGTAGATTTGTATATGGGCAAGCTTTGTACCTGTAAAAAAAAAAAAAGAACCATTATTCTCTTGAAACATTTCTAAAAAAAAAAGATAATTTTAATAATTGAAATTATCAAGCATACAATCACATTCCTAGTATTATATATTGCAGTTATTCTGGATCTCAATAAACAACGATAAAGATCGTCTTGACAAACACCAAGCAACAAGAATATGTATATATAAAAATATACGTTTATATTTTTATTCTTCGTCAGTGGCGGGTGTGTAGAGTAGGAGGGTAGCCAGAGAAAATAACGCACAAACGATTGGGCGAACGGAGAGTCGTTAGCCAACGTGAGTTTTCTGTTCTCTTTCTCTCTGTCTCTGTCTCTCTGTCTCTCTGTCTCTCTCTCTCTCTCTCTCTCTTTGTGTTCTGATCTCTTTTCCTTCCGTCTTCGACTTATATAGCTGTCACTTATTTTACAATAATCATCTTTTTGTCGGCTCTTGCTTTTCAAGCCTTTGTTGTTTCCTTGAGTGTTTTGTTTTTTCTATCGATCATATCTTTGTCAGCCACTGCTTGTGTTTTCTGCCTTTGATATCAATCATATTTTTACTGGGTCAAGGCATTATTTTTTCCTAGGTCTGGACTCATGACCTCTGAAGTAATTACCATCTTAATTAAAAAAAAAAAAATGACATATCCCAAAACAAAACTGAAAACAAAAAAAAAACAAAAACAAATTAGTGTCAACTGCTGTGAGAGCTACTTTGCCTATTACACTCTCTGTATATCCTACCACATAACTTGATAGAAAAAGACAAGTTATATGATCTGATAAAACAATTACTCAAATGCTTTATTCTTCTAGAAGATTTTAATAGCCACAATACTATCTGAGGACACAACCAAAAAAAGAAACAACATTGAAAATTAATTACTGATAATAAGCTGTGTCTGTTCAACCAGGAGGCAACGAGACATATCGATCTATCAACTGAAAGCCTGTCGACAGTTAACGCCGCCATATGTAACCCAGCAATTTAGCTGGACTTTACGATGATGTATGCACTAAGGATCATTTCTTCGTTATCCTGAATAACTTTGAGTTGATCGATGAGCACCCATCTAAGGAAGGCTAAGCAAAGCTGACTGGGAAAAATGTGGGAAATTAAGTCAAAGCAAATTAGCTCAAAATAATATAGAAATGGTGGGAAGTTTGATAGAAGCCTTAATAAATAGAACAAAGGAATGTGTACGCTAAAACTCAACGCCAAGCTGAAGAAACAGACGCTGGTTTAACAATGGATGTAAAGATGCAATAAGATGGCGCATCAAAAATTTAACAAAGACGCAACAACTGCCAACCTCATCATTAATAATAAACTAAATAGTACAAAGGCTTGTAAATCATTAAAAGAACCAAAAAAGGATATTTGGCAAAACTATGTCAGTTAAGTGCCATACATGATACACGCTTAGGCGATCATGTCTTGAAAGAGACATGACTGACTGGGCAGAAGATTATCCCACAGTAGGTTGCCATTGCTTTCTGTGGTAGATTGGTTGCCAGCCAAGGCTATAGAACCCAGTATATCCTGTTATTGAACCCATAACTGGAAGGAATAGACGGATTAATACCTTTCCCAAGGGTATTTGCGCGTAAATGAATGCAATGAATTCAGCTGGAATTCGAACTTGGCTCCCCGATTTCTCGTTCTGTGCCGATATTCACTGCATCACAACAATGCACATATGTCAGCAAACTAAATTTGAGAACAAAAACAGGTTTTGTAAATGATGAGAAAAATAGCTAGAAAACCCCACCGTATATCAGTAAAATATATATCAATAAATAATAACATAATCATAAAACTTTATAACTTTAGAGTTCGTAATGTTATTCTGAAAGAAACTTTTGGTAACTTAATATTAGCGAGTTATAATATTTTGGTCTCTTCGCGGAGATTCAAAATACTAAACAATCCTTTGAATAATACTAAATACACAATAATGCTCTCAAAATAATTCTTTCGAGTAATTCACTCATAAACAATCTCTTCAATGACACACAACAGAATAGTATATAGTTGCCTCCCCACTTTAGACAAAATGTGGCACAAGGCCTTTCTAATGTGGGTTATCTGGGCCAAATAGTCCGGGCAAAAATTTATTGTCTAATATTCCTCAGACGAGACTCCATCCTTCAATAGAGCCTCGACTGGGTCACTATCGCCCGGTTTACACTCCACCCACGTCTATTGAACAGGTTAAGAGGCTCATCCCTTGTTTCCTGTTCAGGATGTGGTTTCCGGTTTTCTCTTTTCCAATCTTTTCACTCCTATGTAGCCCCCTGCACATCAGTGGCGTAACCGCCTTGCTCGGGGTGATATGGTTAAAAAAAAAAACAAAAAAAAACTACTCTCCACTCGAATGCAGAGAGTCCGATAAGGAAAGTGTTTGTGCTAATGCATGGCACTAAATGATATTTATCTACCTCCCCGCCGAGGTGGAATGTGGCATAAGGCTTCTTTAACGTGGGGGATTTGAGCCATATAGCTCGGCCAAAAATTTATTGTCTAATATTCCTCAGACGAAAATCTTTCCTTCGGCGGAGCCTTGACTGGGTCACTACTCTCCGCCCAAAGGCAGAGAGTCCAACAAGGTAGTGTTCGTCTAAAGCACAGACGCAGAATGATGTTTATCTACCTCCCCACCAAGACGGAATGTGGTACAAGGCCTTTTTAACGTGGGGTATCCGGGCCCTAAAGCCCGGGCAAAAATTTATTGTCTAATATTAACCAGACGAGACTCTACCCTTCAGTGGAGTCTTAACTGGGTTATTACTCTCCGCCCGAAGGCAGAGAGTTTAACAAGGTAAGTGTTTGTGCTAATTCACAGACACAGAACGCATTCAGGCTTCTGTCTGAGTGTTTTATATACTAAATATCTATGATCACATGACCCTAGTAGCACAATTTATTCAATGGTTACGTTTGTTGCCTGGAGATCCATGTTCGACTACATGTGTCGGTATCGACACTTTCTTCCTACATAACAGGTAAAAAGTTTATAACAAATATATTGGCTGAAACATTCCAAAAATTCTTTAAAAAGTGTAAATAAAAACTACAAATTATAAAACAAAATGCAAAGCTGTAGGACCAGCTGATGTCTGCTATGAGAAAAATCTTTGGACTACAGGTGGAACCCATCATTCAAGAAGCAGAGATATCTCGATCTAGAATCCACAATACAATTATACCAAATATATCATATTGAAGCCATAAGAATACTTGAAATAAATATCAACCTAAGGAATTAGAAAAAAATCAGTTACCGTACATCTTTAAAAATGGATCTAAGTACAAAAATGAAACAGGATGTTGCAGCATTGAATGACAACTCCCTGAAAGTGTGAGACCAAGGAGGCGTAGTGTTTTACTCTCTGGGAGGCAAGCCTGGTCCATGCTAATGGGAGGTAGGTGAGATTGTCGATGATGTTTAATTGAGAGTAGCTTCGTTTTAGAAGCATTAAAATTTACTAGCCATTTCTTACCCCAGTCCAATATGGATTGGAGGTCTTTTTCAGTCTCGGCTGCGAGGTTAGTTTTGACGCCTACACCAGATTTTTGTAGGAGGCGAGAGTAAACTGTGGTGTCATCGGCGTACAAACCTACTTGGGCTCTTATTGAATCAGGGAGATCATTAATGTATATCAGGAAGAGTGTAGGACCTAAGATGGAGCCTTGGTGGGCACCTGCGTTTGTATGGTAGTTCTGGGAGGCATGTCCGTTTAATACCACCTTCATTGTGCAGTTAGAGAGGAATGACTGGATTAGTTGAAACAAATGTCCAGTTATACCATAGCTCCGCAGTTTACATAGAAGGCCAGCATGCCAAACTCTGTCGAACGCCTTAGATATATCTAATGCAACAGTTCGGGCTTCGCCATTCCTGTCGAGTGCCTGGTATATGTACTCGGTGATGGTCGTTAGCATATCAGCAGTAGACCTGGTGAAGCGAAAACCATATTGCTTGTCCGAGAGGAGCCTGTGTGCTGTGAGAGGCTGAACCACCTCGGCGTTGATAATGGCTTCGAACACTTTGCCAAAGATCGGAAGAAGGCTGATAGGGCGGTAATTTGCAGGGTCAGAGGGTTCTCCAGTGTTTTTAAATATAGGAACTACAGAGGAAGATTTCCAACAGGCAGGAAAGCAGGAAGCAGATAGGCAGAGGTTGTAGAGCTTAGAAAGGACAGAGGAGAGTTCGGGGGCACATTTCTTAAAGACTATGGTTGGGATTCCGTCACCACCGCTCACTTTGTGAGGGTCAAGTTTTAAGATTATCTTAGAGACAAGCAAAAGTTAGTTTATTTAGTTTTTACAGACTTCATCTGTAAAAACTAAATAAAAAAATAAGTAATATTTTTTACTCTTTTTTTAATCAGTTATTATTGCAATAACTAAAATAGAATTATAAAAAAAAAAACATGTCGACCCACTGCCAGTGAAATTGCTATGCAGACTGGATTTATTACCCGGCATTAAAGAACTGGTTCTATGCTGGATCCCAGGTCACATAAGAATTAGAGGAAATGAACAGACAGGCTCTACTGCAAAGTCTGTCCGAAATGAAACTATTCAGATCAGTTTTAGGATCCCTTATACGGTACTGAAAAATGGTATAGACAGTTTCATTAAACAAAATTGACAGGACAGCTGGACCGATAACACAAATAACAAGCTTCATAGAATAAATCTGGTCCTTGATGAATGGAGGCAGGTGTCTAGAAAAGAAAGAAAGGCTGACGTAATGCCTAGTTTTTTTCTGTTTATTTATATTATACATTCAATAACGATATTTATAGCTCAAAATTTAAAGATTTATGGGCCAAAATGTTCCCCATAGAATTACAAAACAAATTGATAACAAGAGTTAATTGATATTAACAGTTTAATCCTCAGTTTAAAATGCTGACGGTTAAGGTTGGTTGGTTTCATTAAATAACCTTGAACGTCATTTGATACCTTTCAGTTTGACAACAAATAAGCTGCACAGAAGAAAATAAAACCCACTTAAACTGAATACTATGTAATATCCGAGTCCAATTTGACAGTTAACTCTTTCAAACAAGTCCAATACGACTCCTCCAATAGGTGTGGCAAGAGCCTGGGGTAGAATGATGGCTTCGTGCCAAATGGCCGTCTTTAGCCTTGTTTCTCTCTTCAGGAAGAACGTCCATGACAAGGGCAAAATCTACTACTTGGTAAGCACCAAACCCAATTCCCGTAAAAAAAATATTTTAAGTTGTTAATAAATCCGTATGTTGTTCTGGAAGGTTAAATAGGTGAAAACTTGGCCTTGTTAAAATATTCAACATGTTCACATAGAAAAAAGTGCATGTCACCCACAAATGCCTATCAAAGAACTTTCATTGGTTGTTTGTTTCATAGTCTTTCACTCCAAGTAAGGTGATAAAGCCACTAAGACAAAAGCGGTTATTAAGTGGAGGAAAATGAGAAAATATTAATAGGAGAAAGAACTATAAAAGAACAGAATTAAAAAAGACAGCTGACTATCATGAGCCCGCAATATCAAGAACAATCCATGGACCGATAAACTGTCACAAACTCCAATAAACACAAGCCAAATACAAAAGAGAGAATTTAAGGAAGAAAAATCACCGAATCAAGTGAAATTTTGCAATTCATAAAGAAGACTGGCATTTTATAAGAGAAATATAATTTTACAATTTATTTCTGTACGATTTATACTTCTAAAATCCCTGCAATATGTTTTTAAGTAAACGGATAAAGAATATAAAATGGAAAATCTTTTTATTTAATGTAAGAGTTCTTGTTCAATCACTTAAGTTAAACATTGTCAAGTCCGGTTAGTACTAGAGGGGTGACCATTTGGGAGTATTGGCTACTGTAAACAAGCTTCTACATTCAAAATGTTTTGGCTTTAAATAGCCTCCAAAGGGTTCATAGGCTTTTAAAAAAAAACAAATAAATTAATCTCCATTCCTCATTTAGCTTTAAAATATCTGACGAAAATAGTTACCCTTAGTATTACTGAATTAAATCTTTTCCATTTATAATAATACCATGTCAGTTCTCCACATGACAGCCATCCACAACTATCCAGTGGAAGGAAAATGTAGGTCTATCCAAGCCCATATTTCCCCTATGAACAACAAAAAAATTATCAAGTTTATGTTGGGATTTCGGTGGGAGAATTTAAACAACGTTACTACGCTCATAAACACTCCTTTTCCAACTCCAATCTAAAATTCCAGACTTCTCTTTCTTGAAGATTTTGGGAAATGAATGACGAGGAAATCAACCCCATAGTGAGTTGGAGACTAATAGTTTCGGCCCACACCCCGATAACCTTTACGATAAATACAATCTATGTTTAGTTGAAAAAATTAAAATAATAAAATATCCTAATCAAAATTTGCTTTTAAACTTACAAAAGGAATTCATAAGGAAACGCAGTCATAAATTTTTAAATTTTAAGCCTTAAATTTATGTATTAACCCCACTAAATATAATCGAAATTTAAATTTCCGTTTGATAGTTGTTTCCTTTTCTTTCTTCTTAATTATTGTAGAATTCATTACAACAATCATGTTTACCTCTTTTAACCCTTAAACTTTCTAGTCTAATCGTTTGATATTAGTCGGCGCCTTAATTTCCAAATTTGATTTTTTAATCTATAATCTATAATTTATTTTCCCTAATATGATTGGTTTATTTCCTTTTATTAGCTCTTTACTACTGAATAATTAAAATAATACATTCCGTTTCTCATAGCCCCTTCTCGCTCTAGTTCTGGGTTTTTCCATTCAGGATCTCTCTCTCTCTCTCTCTCTCTCTCTCTCTCTCTCTATATATATATATATATATATATATATATTACGTAATTAACACTTTTGGTTTAGCATAATGCTGTCATAATCTTTATTTATTTAATTATTTTAATTTATTTTCTTTATTTCATAATTTTAATTATTCTTAATTACCTTAGTTAAGGTTTTTTTCCCTCTTATCAGCAATATAATTTGAGATTATCTACTGGCGTCTGTTTACATCGTATATAACACACTACTGAGCGCCCAGAGCTTAGAGGTAGAATCGCCAACTGATGACAATTCATTTGGCTTTCAATCCTGGTTAGAAGCACTCGAATGTCTAACCGTACTGACGAGCTGTGATACAACGAAACAGGACTGTCTGCGGATGACTATATTTTTTTTTTTTTTTATAAACGTTTCACCCCGAGCAAGGCATGTCACTGCCACTACTGCGCAGGGGGCTACATAGAGTGGAGAAAGGATGATTAAATATAGGAAATGTCAGTGGGTGGGTGATAGGCGGGTAAGAATACAGAGAATGAGGGTTGGGTAGATGAGAGTGTTCTGAGAATAATTGGGAGTTAGTGTGATAGGAGGTGTCTGTTGACCCTACATTTAAACACCTGGAGATTGTAACTGTCGGGAAAGCAGACTTGTGGAAGGGAGTTCCACAGACGCGAAGCGCGAGAAAAGAAGCTAGAATTTACAGTTACATCTTATTTGTTTAACTGTAAAAGGGTGGGACCTAGTTGCTAATCTAGTATCTCGTGTAAATTCGTGCTTAGGCAGCACCAGTGATCTAAGCTCATCGGAGCAGAAGCCATGAAAGTACTTGTAGAAGAGGCACAGGGAAGCCACATCACGCCGGTGAGAGAGTGGTTGCAGCCGGTCTGCCAAGTCAGTATCAATCACGTTACAGATCCTCCTTTGTATTTTGTCAAGAAGCCCAAAGAGAGCAGCAGGGGCATCCGACCAGATATGGCGGCAATATTCTATACACGGGCGGATGGTAGATTTGTATATGTGCAGAATAGATTCAGGTGGGAAAAACTTCCGGGCCCTGCACAGAGAGCCGACTTTCATAGCAGCAGATTTGGCAATGGATTCGATATAGTCATTCCATTTGAGGTCCGCCGAAAGAGTAAGGCCAAGGAGGCGTAGTATTTTACTCTCTGGGAGGCTAGCCTGTCCCATGCTAATGAAAGGTAGATGCGATTGTCTATGGTGGTTAGTTGATAACAGCTTCGTTTTAGATGCATTGAAATTTACCAGCCATTTCCTACCCTAGACCACTACGGATTGGAGGTCCCTTTCAAGTACGGCAGCGAGGTTCACTTTGTCGTCCACACCTGGTTTTTGATCGATGCGAGAATAGATTGTTGTGTCATCGGCATACATGCCAACTTGGGATCTAATGGTGTCGGGGAGATCATTAATGTAGATCAGAAAGAGCGTGGGACCTAGGATAGAACCTTGAGGGACGTCCGCGTTCGTATGGTAGTTTTGGGAGGCATGCCCATTTAATACCACCTTCAATGTGCGGTTAGAGAGGAAAGACTGGATGAGGTCAAACAGATGTCCAGTTATCCCGTAGCTCCGCAGTTTGCACAAGAGGCCAGCATGTCAGACCCTGTCGAATGCTTTGGAGATATCCAAGGCAACGGTTCGGGCTTCACCATTCTTGTCAAGTGCCCGGTATATGTACTCGGTAATGGTCGTTAGCATATCAGCAGTAGACCTGGTGAAGCGAAACCCGTACTGTTTGTCAGAGAGAAGCCTGTTGGCCGTGAGATGCTGAATCACCTCGGCGTTGATAATGGCTTCGAAAACTTTGCCAAAGATTGGAAGGAGACTAATAGGACGGTAATTGGCGGGGTCTGAGGGTTCGCCAGAATTCTTAAATATAGGAACTACGCAGGAGGACTTCCAGCAGGCAGGAAAGCAGGAAGCAGATAGGCAGAGGTTATAGAGTTTAGAGAGGACAGAGGAGTGTTCTGGGGCACATTTCTTCAGTACTATGATTGGGATTCCGTCACCGCCGCTCGCTTTGTGTGGGTCAAGTTGTGCAATTATCTTGGCGACCAGCGAGGGTGTAATGTGGACGTTATTTAGTTGAGCCTTAGTTCTAGGTGGGAAGTCTGGTGTAGGTATTCCTAACGAATCCAGTGTCGAATTGGTTGAGAATCTACGAGCAAAGCATTCAGCCTTGTCCGCTGGGTAGGTGAGAACTTCAAACTCATTGATTATTGGGGGTATTGAAGTCTTGTTCCTGCTGAGCACGCTTTTGCAGAGACGCCAGTAATCTTTGGAACCAAACTTAGAGGATGCTATGCGTTGCCTAATTCTGGTAGCAAACACCCTCTTAGCTTCGTTCAGTACTTTTTTACACTTGTTCTGTGCTGAGGCGAAAAGGCGCCTGTTTTGGTTCGACGAGCAGCTTCGATAGAGCCGGAAGAAATGGTTCCGGTGGGCAATGGCGGCCGAGCAAGCGGGTGAGAACCAGGGGGACGAATTTGGTTTTAGTTGGAATTTCCTGGCCAGGATAAAAGCATCGATGCCAGCCTTAACCCATGAGGAGACCTCGGAGGCACAGTCTTCGACAGGAAGATCGAAGACGTTGTTCCAGGGGACGTCGCAGAGGAAGTCTCTGAACGAGTCCCAGTCTGCTCTTTGGTAGCAGTATGATATTCTGCTGGTCTGGTTTTCTTGGGTATAGTTAGTGCGGATTGAGATGTTGACGGAGACTACAGCGTGGTCAGACTTTACGAGGGGGCAGAGTTGCCTGGTAGTGCAGGAGTCTGGGATGGAGGTAAAGCAAAGGTCGAGTAAAGAGTCCCTTCCGTTAGGGTTTTTAGAGAAACGCGTGGGGAAGTCCACCACTTGCGTTAGAGCTTGGGTTATTGAAAAATACATGGTGCGGATCCCAGCAAGGTCGGTGGCTGAGTTTTCAAGCCACTTGGTGTGGTGGGCGTTAAAATCGCCAAACACAAATATATGGGCAGATGGGTGAGAAGAAATGGCCCTGTCGATATTAGTAGAGATGCAATCAAGTATCTTACAGTCAGAGGAGGAGGGAGAGCGGCAGAGGAAGAAGAGATAGCTAACCGAGCTTAGAAGTGAGAGGCGGAAGCACATGAAGGAATGATCAAGGGATTCAAGAGATGTGACTCTGGCTAGGGGAAGTTGTTCGCTGATATATACACCAAGCCCATGCATATGGACATTGGAGTCCTTCCTGAAGAGGGGAAGGTAGCCAGGAACGAACAGCTCCGAAGAGGGGGATAGAAGGGTCAAGGTTAGTCTCACATATAGCTAAGATATCGGGTGAGTTAGTTAGAAGGAATGATTCTACACTATTAAAGTTACTGTGAATACCCCGTATGTTTGTGAAGGAAACACAGATAGGTTTGGGCGATTTATGACTAGCTGGTTTAGGCTTGCTGTTTTGTTTGTTTAATTTCATGTTGATTATAGTTGTGGATAGAGAGAGGTCTAGAGTAGGGTCAGATGGTCGTTAATTGCAGCAGGTGAAGGATGGTGAATGGCGCCGCCTGCAGCATAATGTGGCCTCGGGGTTGCCCATCGGAAATTCATGCAGGGATGCCCGTCCATGCGCGAAATGGCACTACAGGAACCCCGATATTATTCAACTGTTGATCAGAGCAGCCTCTCAAGACGCTACGCAAGAGTTCGGGCTCCTAACTATCAGTCGGAAGCAGCAACCAGGAAACTGCTAACCCGGTACCCTCAGAATGAAGAGACATTACCACCATACTCACCAACTGCAAAAAGCTTCCAGTCGAACCGACGTAAAGACCGAAAAAGAGAGAGATCAACCAGGAACCACTTCCTAAACAAGAAACAAGGCGATCACCTCTACTCCTGTCCAAAAGAAGGGGGTGGAGTGTGAGACCAGGCGATAGAAGGTACTATCTACTCCAATTAAAAAAAAAAAGAATAAATGTCTGAAACAAACATGGCCGGTCTTAGAATTCCTACATACAACCAAAACCCTAATATACCAAACCTAAATTTGATAATTAAAAACAATTTACACAAACATAGTCGCAGTGCATTACAAGAGCGACAAGTAGAGAACTTAGGTTAGTAACAAAACAGGAACAAAAATTAGACAGAAAAGATAAGAACCAAAAAAAAAAAAAAAATTCAAAAATACAGCAAAATAAGATCACACTGGCTAAAATTTACCAGTTGCAGGATGACTGACAGAAAAAAGTTAAGAAAATTTCAAAAATTATCTTCATTTTGTTTTCCCCATTCAGTTCTGGAAAGTTTAAGCTGCCTCTAAGTAAGCAGTAAGAGAGTAGTGTGAGGGCAGAATACACTGGAGTTGGGGGGGGGAACACCTATATATATATATATATATAGAGTCATCCGCAGACAGATCTGTTTCGCTGTATCACAGCTCATCAGTACGGTTAGACTCCGATTGCTTTTAACCCAGGATTGAAACCCGACCGAATTGGCGTCAGTCGGCGATTCTACCTCTGGGCTATGGGCGCTTGGTAGAAGAAGGCAGACTTTTTAGTGTGTATATTGTCATTATACCCGCCCAATAGCCAAAGTGCTCTAATCTATTACTAAATGTACGATGCATATATGCCAGAGTAGCTACTGTTTTTCAAAGTCTACCATTCTTCCAGAGTACTCAATCAGGGTGTGAGAGCGTAAATATATATATATATATGGATCAGAATCTGAAAGGATGAATAGAATAAGTAAAGAAAAAGTATGAAAAAATGTATTTAATCTAACATGTTTCATTTTAACAAGCTTCTTCAGAGATTTATTAAAGATGAATGATTTAAAAATATGAGAGACAGTATGTTGATTGAGGTAGGCTTTCATTGGTCTGACCACTGAAACCATACTTCAATCAACATACTGTCTCTTATATTTTTAAATCATTCGTCTTTAATGAATCTCTGAAGAAGCTTGTTAAAGTGAAACATGTTAGGCTAAAGACACTTTTTTTTCCACGCCATTAACACAGAGATGAAATCCGCCACACTGCTAAACACTATATCAGCACAACTGGACCACCTACACACGAATCACCACGCAGATTACACCCAGAAAAATATAAAATAGCAAAAGATGAATTTCAATATATGTTACAATTAGGCATCATACGTCTGTAAAATAACCCATACTCCTCTCCGCTACATAGCCAGACACGGGCGCATGGGGACCTTGTGGGGATTTTAGGAATCTCAACACAAAAACTGTTCCTGATAGATATCCTATTCCACACTTTAAATTTAATTATATATATATATGGGATATTTTTCAGTGAATATTTGGGGAAAATTTATCCATTTGTTGGGATATATATCTGAGTGCAAATTAGGTTTTACAGAAGATTGATATTTCTACCGGCCTGATTATTTACGATAAATTTTGTATGAAAATTCTTGTATGAAATCCTGTCATTCGGCAGGATTTGAACCTGCGACCTCTATCAAATTTATCAAAATTTATCGTAAATAATCAGGGCATTAGAAATAAATTTTAAAATACACTGTTTGATTACAAACATAATATCTATTCAAATACCAGTATCAACTAAAAATAATGTTCAAATAAATAATTTAAGTATATATATATACATATATATATATATATATATATATATATATATGAAGAAAGATACAGCATTCATACTTGGAATCAGACTGTTGATATTCATAGGATACAAAATAAGAACAGAAGGCTTTGAAAATTTGAAACTCCCAGGAAGTAATATAAGGATGAGTGAAAACAGTAAGTAACCTACCCAAACTAAGAGCTGTAAAAGATAGGGAGTTATGGAGTGCCATGGTTGCTCATGTCTTGACAGGATGCACACTTAAAAAAATATAAGAGGTTTTCTTTTTTGTTTTAATCAAATTTAACTCATGCAAAGCAATTAAGCCACTAAGACATGATGAGTTACTGGGTGTGGAAGAATTAGAGAAAAACATTCTTAATGACCAAGACCAAAAAAGTGTAATCAGGAGGACAGTAACTGATGGAGATGGAAAAATCTCCAAAAACTGTAATAAAGTCAGAAGGTTAAGACAGAAATATACATACCAAAAACCAAAGCTATGAAAAAAGGCAAAGTAATAGGCATATTGTCCTTCTTTTAGCATGAGGCAAATTACAGAAAAGAAATTACGCTGTAATAGGCATATTGTTCTTGTATAAGCATAAGGCCAACTACAGTTTTGATCATGAGAATACCTGAAAAGAAATGAAGCTGTAATAGGCATATTGTTCTTGTATAAGCATAAGGCCAACTACAGTTTTGATCATGAGAATATCTGAAAAGAAATTAAGCTGTAATAGGCATATTGTTCTTATATAAGCATAAGGCCAACTACAGTTTTGGTCATGAGAATACCTAAAGAGAAATTAAGATGTAATAGGCATATTGTCATTGTATAAGCATAAGGCCAACTACAGTTATGGGCATGAGAATACCTGAAGAGAAAATAAGCTGTAATAGGCATATTGTACTTGTATAAGCAGAAGGCCGACTACAGGTATGGTCATGAAAATACCTGAAAAGAAATTAAACTGTAATAGGCATATTGTTCTTGTATAAGCATAAGGTCAACTGCAGGTATGATCATGAAAAATACCTGAAAAGAAATGAAGCTGTAATATGCATATTGTCATTGTATAAGCATAAGGCCAACTACAGTTATGGTCATGAGAATACCTGGAAGGAAATTAAGCTGTAATAGGCATATTCTTCTTGTATAAGCAGAAGGCCAAGTACAGTTATTGTCAGGAGAATACGTGGAAAGAAATTAAGCTGTAAAATCATATTGTCCTTGTATAAGCATAAGCCAACTGCAATTATGATCATGAAAATATCTGAAAAGAAATTAAACTGTAATAGGCATATTGTCCTTGTATAAGGATAAGGCCAACTACAGTTTTGGTCATGAGAGTATCTGAAGAGAAATTAAACTGTAATAGGCATATTGTCCTTGTATAAGGATAAGGCCAACTACAGTTTTGGTCATGAGAATACCTGAAGAGAAATTAAACTGTAATAGGCATATTGTTCTTGTATAAGCATGAGGTCAACTACAGGTATGGTCATGAAAATACCTGAAAAGAAATTAAGCTGTAATAGGCATATTGTCCTTGTATAAGCATAAGCTCAACTACAGGCATGGTCATTGAAAATACCTGAAAAGAAATTAAGCTGAAATAGGCAAATTGTTCTTGTATATGCATAAGGCCAACTACAGTTTTGGGCATGCGAATACCTGAAGAGAAATTAAGCTGTAATAGGCATATTGTTCTTGTATAAGCATAAGGCCAACTGCAATTATGATCATGACAATATCTGAAAAGAAATTAAACTGTAATAGGCATATTGTCATTGTATAAGCATAAGGCCAACTACAGTTTTGGCCATGAGAATACCTAAAGAGCAATTAAGCTGTAATAGGCATATTGTTCTTGTCTAAGCAGAAGGCCAAGTACAGTTATGGTCAGGAGAATACGTGGAAAGAAATTAAGCTGTAATAGGCATATTGTTCTTGTATAAGCATAAGGCCTACTGCAATTATGATCATGAGAATATCTGAAAAGAAATTAAGCTGTAATCGGCATATTTTCATTGTATAAGTATAAGGCCAACTACAGCTTTGGCCATGAGAATACCTGAAGAGAAATTAAGCTGTAATAGGCATATTTTCATTGTATAAGTATAAGGCCAACTACAGCTTTGGCCATGAGAATACCTGAAGAGAAATTAAGCTGTAATAGGCATATTGTCATTGTATAAGCATAAGGCCAACGACAGTTTTGGTCATGAGAATACCTGAAAAGCAATTAAGCTGCAATAGGCATATTGTCCTTGTATAAGCATAAGGCCAACTACAGGTATGGACCTGAAAATACCTGAAAATAGAAATATTGTTCTTCTATAAGCATAAGGCCAACTGCAATTATGATCATGAGAATATCTGAAAAGAAATTAAGATGTAATAGGCATATTGTTCTTGTATAAGCATAAGGCCAACTACAGGTATGGTCATGAAAATTCCCGAAAAGAAATTAAGCTGAAATAGGCATATTGTTCTTGTATAAGCAGAAGGCCAACTACTGGTATGGACCTGAAAATACCTAAAAAGAAATTAAGCTGTAATAGGCATATTTTTTTGTATAAGCATAAGGCCAACTACAGTTATGGTCATGAGAATACCTGGAAAGAAATTAAGCTGTAATAGACATATTGTCCTTGTATAAGGATAAGGCCAACTACCGTTTTGGTCATGAGAATACCTGAAGAGAAATTAAGCTGAAATAGGCATATTGTCATTGTATAAGCATAAGGCCAACTACAGTTATGGTCATGAGAATACCTGGAAAGAAATTAAGCTGTAATAGGCATATTCTTCATGTATAAGCAGAAAGGCAATTACAGTTATTGTCAGGAGAATACGTGGAAAGAAATTAAGCTGTAATAGGCATATTGTCCTTGTATAAGGATAAGGCCTACTGCAATTATGATCATGAGAATATCTGAGGAAAAATTACACGGTAATAGGCATATTCTCATTGCATAAGCAGAAGGTCAACTACAGGTATGGTCATGAAAATTCCTGAAAAGAAATTAAGCTGCAATAGGCATATTGTTCTTGTATAAGCATAAGGCCAACTACAGGTATGGACCTGAAAACACCTGAAAAGAAATTAAAGCTGTAATAGGCATATTTTTCTTGTATAAGCATAAAGCCAACTACAGTTATGGTCATGAGAATACATGGAAAGAAATTAAGCTGTAATAGGCATATTGTCCTTGTATAAGGATAAGGCAAACTACAGTTTTGGTCATGAGAATATGTCGAAAGAAATTAAGCTGTAATAGGCATATTCTTCTTGTATAAGCATAAGGCCAAGTACAGTTATTGTCAGGAGAATATGTGGAAAGAAATTAAGCTGTAATAGGCATATTGTCCTTGTATAAGCATAAGGGCAACTACAGTTATGGGTCATGAGAATACCTGGCAAGGCATTAAGCTGTAATAGGCATATTATTCTTGTATAAGCATAAGGCCAACTGCAATTATGATCATGAGAATATGTGAAAAGAAATTATGCTGTCATAGCCATATTGTCCTTGTATAAGGATTAGGCCAACTACAGGTATGATCATGAAAATACCTTAAAAGAAATTAAGCTGTAATAGGCATATTGTCCTTGTATAAGCATGAGGTCAACTGCAGGTATGATCATGAACAATACCTGAAAAAAAAATTAAGCTGAAATAGGCAAATTGTTCTTGTATAAGCATAAGGCCAACTACAGTTATTGTCATGAGAATACCTGGAAAGAAATTAAGCTGTAATAGGCATATTGTTCTTGTATAAGCATAAGGCCAACTACAGGTATGGTCATGAAAATACCTGAAGAGAAATTAAGCTGTAATAGGCATATTGTCCTTGTATAATCATAAGGCCAACTACAGGTATGGTCATGAAAATACCTGAAGAGAAATTAAGCTGCAATAGGCATATTGTTCTTGTATAAGCATAAGGCCAAGTACAGTTATGGTCATGAGAATACCTGGAAAGAAATTAAGCTGTAATAGGCATATTGTTCTTGTATAAGTATATGGCCAACTACAGTTATGGTCATGAGAATACCTGGAAAGAAATTAAGCTGTAATATGCATATTGTCCTTGTATATGCATAAGGCCAACTACAGGTATGGTCATGAAAATACCTGAAAAGAAATTAAGCTGTAATAGGCATATTGTTCTTGTATAAGTATAAGGCCAAGTACAGTTATGGTCATGAAAATAACTGAAAAAGAAATTAAGCTGTAATAGGCATATTGTCCTTGCATAAGTATAAGGCCAACTACAGTTCTGGTCATGAGAATACCTGTAAAGAAATTAAGCTGCATTACATTAGTATAAACAGTTCCTGACTATAAACTACATTTTTCAGCAACATTAGGAGGTTTTGAGGGGTATAGTACTTCATCTTAATTGCCATTGTTACCATGACCATCCCAACTCAGAGTGGTAGCACCTGTTAAGCTCTCAGCTATGAAAAAAATCCCCAAACAAAAGTCAAATCTGTAGGAAAATATAAAAGTATATTTTTATAGTAAAAATACCAGTCATACATTTTTAAAGCAAATTCACCAACAATACATTTTTTATAACAAAATGACAATATATTTCATAGTAAAAATTATAATATGACATACATTGTTCAAAAAAACAATTTTAAGAACATTTCTTGTAAGGAGAAATAATATTTTCCTCCAGCAGTTAAGTAATTAGAATTTATTCATGAAATAACGTCATTCTTCTCCTGCTCATTGAAAGAGACAATAATGAAGCAACATCAGCTCATTTCATTCTCTTTAGTACCAGTTATTAAACTTTACTACCAGTTATGAAAGCTCTTGTCACATGTTTGCTCTTTAACAGTATCTTATTATTTTATTTTTTTTGTAATAATTATGTTGCTGAGTAGTGGGGAGTATATATATATCCTCTCTATTATAATAATATAATAAAGATGTGAGTGTGTATCCTCTCTAGTATAATAAAGACCATAGTAGATTTATTTGTGTATATATATATGTATATATGTGTGTGTGTGTGTATATATATAAATATATATATATATATATATATAAAAATAATAAATATGTGTGTGTGTATCCTCTCTATTATAATAAAGACCATAATAGATTTATTTGTGTGTATATATATATGTGTGTGTATGTGTGTATATATATGTGTGTGTGTGTATATATATATATATATATATATATATATATATATATATATATATACTATAGTCATCCGCAGGCAAATCTGCTTCGCTGCATCACAACTCATCAGCACGGCCAGACTCCGATCGCCTCCCAACCCAGGATTGAAACCCGACCGAATCAGCGCCAGTCGGCAACTCCACCTCTAGGCCACGAGTGTCCGGTAGAAGAAGGCAGACTTTTTAGCACGTATATCATTATACACGCCCAATAGCCAAAGTGCTCTAATCTATTACTAAATGAGCGATGCGTATATGCCAGAGTAGCTACTGTTTTCAAAGTCTCCCACTCTTCCAGAGTGCTTAATCAGGGTGTAAGAGCGTAAATACAATATATATATATATATATATATATATATATATATATATAGACAAAAATATTTTATATTGCCACTCATGATGATGATATTTTTAAAATAAAATTGTAAAACAAGCTAGCTAACCGATTTTGAATTTCCAATTAAAATTACGTACACAATATCTGTAGTTGAAAGCATACATTTGTGTTCAAAATATATTTGAATGAAGGCATAAAATTGTATTTAAAATATTTAGATTTTGGCATTAAATAACCCATATGAGTTCAACCAAACTAAACCTTTCCTAATGAATGCAATAGTCACGGTTCCTACAAAACAAATTAGACGGTGTTATTTGCATGACAGATATTTCTTATCTTGGCTATTATATTACCATAATTCTGAAATAAGGTTTTGCTATTTTAATGACATACTTTTGAATACTCTAACAATGATAGAATGAATTTAACTCTTTCCTTTTTTTTAAATAACAATGTATCTATAACAGAAGGGGCTTCCAAGAAGTGAAAGAGAATGAGAAGACTTTAGTGAGGAGAAAGGACAAGACTTTGGAAAACAGAAGATGGCAATAGGCATTGCATTTAAATTTTGAAAGATTTTAGGTAGCAGGTAATCAAGATATTAAAAGAGGGTTCCCCAGCAAGAAAAAGGAAACTATTAGAATAGAACATTTGGTTACATCCATATATTTAAGAAGTAAAATGATAAGACCTAATTGCCAATCTAGTAGTGCACTTAAATTTATGGCAAAGAGTAAAGCTCATCAGAATGACTGCTATGAAAATATTTTTATTGTTTGTTTGTTTGTTTAGTGGCATATAAACTCCTCGTGGGTCATTTAATGCTACAATTTAATTTTCTCGGAAGCATTAATAATTTTCTTTACAAAAATCTACTGTTGGTAATTTTTCTTTTTCAAAACTTTATTACTGATTTTTTTCACTAGAAAAATATGTTTTTATCCTGTTTATTATAATAAAGATCATTGTGTATTTATTCTAGCTGAACTGAAGAGCTCTGATGCAGTGAAACAGGCTTGTCTGCAGGTGATTATTTATGTTCTCGATAGTTGATAAAGCACTATAGAGGGGGGTAGACTATAGAGAGGGGTAAACTATAGAGGGGGGTAGACTTCATAAAAAGACAGTAATGACTTACAGCTTTACACTATGTTCTTGAGTTATTGAATTAAACACAGTTTGGTTCGGCTACTAAATTGAACAATCTCAGTTACTGGCTGTTTATTTATAAATAATTTTCAATATATATATTATATATGATTAAAAAAAAGAAAACCTGGCATATATTTTTTAGGTGTGCATCCTGTCAAGACATGAGCAACCGTGGCACTCCATAACTCCCTATCTTTTACAGCTCTTAGTTTGGGTAGGTTACTTACTGTTTTCACTCATCCTTATATTACTTCCTGGGAGTTTCAAATTTTCAAAGCCTTCTGTTCTTATTTTGCATTCTATGAATATCAACAGTCTGATTACAAGTATGAATGCTATATCTCTCTTCATATATATATATATTGAAATTATTTATAAATAAACAGCCAGTAACCTGCTATGAAAGTTGCCTTTCTCTGCTGCACAGCAATAGCACAATGTAAAGATATCCATCTGATAACAAATCAGTTAGATTTTGATCCCGGGTTGAAGCAAATGGTCAATCTAGATGCACTGAAGAGTTGTGATACCGCAAAACAGGCCTGTCTGCAGATGATTATATATATATATATATATATATATATATATATATATTAGTCTTCTCACACTCATAGAAACAGCATCAGTTCAGTTCATTCTCCTTACTACCAGTTATTAAACTTTACTCCCATTTATGAAAGTTTTTGCTGCATGTTTGCTCTTTAACAGTGCCTTATTATTTTGTTGTTTTGCAATAATTATGCTGTTGAGTACTGATGAATTCTCTCTATTATATTAAAGACCACTGTGCATTTATTTGTATGTGTGTGTATATATATATATATATATATATATATATATATATATATCCTGTATTTAAGGATTCTGGAGAATTCTCAGACCCCTCTAATTATCAACCTATCAGCCTCCTACCAATTTTGGGCAAAGCCTTTGGGGTTATTATCAATGCTGAAGCTGTTCAACATCTCACAGCCCATAGCCTCTTCTCAGATAAACAGTATGATTTCTGCTTCACCACATCTACTGCTGATATGCTAATGACCAACAGAGATTATATATACCAGGCTCTTGATAAGAACAGCAAAGCTTGAGCTTTTGCCCTAGATATCTCTAATGCATTTGACAGAGTCTGGGACGCTGGCCTTCTGTGCAAGCTACAGGGCTGGATGCTTGTTTGATCTAATCCAGTCATTCCTAATGAAGGTAGTATTGAATGGGCATGCTTCCAGATAC
Organism: Ascarosepion bandense; assembly: GCA_037127315.1. Taxonomy (NCBI): domain Eukaryota; kingdom Metazoa; phylum Mollusca; class Cephalopoda; order Sepiida; family Sepiidae; genus Ascarosepion; species Ascarosepion bandense. The sequence continues at coordinate 152,222 of JBBBDQ010001648.1, forward strand.
TATCATACAAATGCGGGTGTCCCTCAAGGCTCTATTTTAGGTCCTACGTTTTTCAGATATTCATCAACAATCTCCCTGATGTAATCAGATCCTGAGTAGGTATCTACTCTGATGAAACCACCATTTACTTGATAAGAAATCTGCTGATCTTGTAAAGAACCTCCAATCTGTGTTGGAATGGGGTAAGAAATGGCTCGTAAATTTTTATTGCTTTCAAAACGAAGCTGCTATCCTTTAACCACCATAGACAATCTCTACTACCCCAACATCAGCATGGATCAGGCTAGTCTCCCTGGAAGCAACACACTGGAACTCCTTGGCCTAAATCTCTCAGCTGACCTCAAGTGGAATGACTACATTAAATCAAAAGCTAAATCTGCTGCTAATAAGATCGGTTCACTGTGTAAGGCCAGGAAGTTTTTCTCATCTGAATCTATCTTACACATATACAAATCTACCATCTGCCCATGCATTGAATACTGCATTCACATCTGGTTGGATGCTCCTGCTATTAATCTTGGGGTTCTTGACAAAATCCAGAGGAAAATCTGCAATGTGGTCAATCCTAACATGGTATCTTGACTCCAGTCACTTCCACATCGACGTAATATGGCTTCCCTTTGTCTATTCTACAAATACTTTCACGGTTTCTGCTTCAACCAGCTTATAGCTCCCTGGTGCTCTCTCTGCATGAATTTACTCGAGCTTCTAGACTAGCGACTAGGTCCCACCCTTTTACAGTGAAACCAATCAAATGTAACTGCAATTTCTACTCTAACAGCTTCTTTTCTCTCACTCCCCACCTGTGGAAGTCCCATCCATATACTTGCTTCCCTGATAGCTACAATCCCCAAGAGGTTAAATGCAATGTCAATTGCCATCTCTTATCTCCTTGACTCCCATCTGTTCCCTGATACCCTGTATCTTGTTCTTCTCCCTTTCCGCTCTCCTATAAACAACTCGCTTCACACCAGTGTACCCGTCCTTCTCTTACCAATTCTCTGACACCCCCTGTGAACTATTCCCCTTTCTCTTCACTCTCCTCTTATGCAACCCCCTGCACACCAGTGGCAGTAATGCTTTGCTTGGGGTGAAATGATTATAAAATATATATATTTTTTTTCATTTGAAACAAGTTATTACACGACCTAGGTTTCTACCATGAAGACACCACATGGTAGAAACCTAGATCGTGTAAAAATTCGCTTACAAATGAAAAATATTCAGAAGTTCAACAATATAATTGCATTGAACACTTTTTAATACAAATGTGCACTGGTCTAATTTTATTATGACCAAAACTGAGTAATTAAACAACCAATATATATATTGAGTTCAAATTTGTTAATAGGTTCCATTTTTCTATGTCATCGCTTCATGGTAAATTTTGAAAGGCTTTTCATTGAGAATAAAGCTGTTCATCTTGATTGAAGAAAAGTTTGGGTCTGTTCTGTGATGATTAAGTTTTGAATTATTGGATATGATAAATTTGACACGTATTTTGTCTTAGATGAGACCGCCAATCTTAAATTAATTGCTTATACTCATATTAAATGCATAATTTTCAATCTCGACATTAACAAGCTTAATTTCTTGTTGAAAAAATGGAAAAAAAAATTATATGTTTTTTTGTTGGAAGCAACAACAGGAAAGTATTCCAAACGTAAACCAAATTCACAAGTCTTGTCTTAATCACTGAAATGCTATTCTCACGCGAACGACAGCTCGAATAACAACCCCCCCCCCCCATCAAAATGAGCATGCCACGTGTTATGCATTCAACCTGGCTACCAATCAACCAATGAGCACCCAGCACAGTAAATATAAACGGCTACAATCGACACCAATTCTGTTTACCATGAAGTGCTGTCAGATTCTCCAGCTGACCAACGTTCGCCGTCGCCACACTCCCTTACAAAATATATCACTGTTACAGTTCTCTAGATTCTCTAGATCAATTACTACTGAGTAGTGAATTTAATCCTCACTCGGTGCTCCATATTTTTGGCCTTATGCGACATTTCAGCTATGCTTAGTAAACCACTGTAAAAGTGAGTGAATGAAAAATAAAAGATCAGAGGAAAAACAAACTCATCAGCGATAATTTTAGGAGTCAATTGAAGTGCCTTATTGCTGTCATTGTCTTTTTATTCTTTTTTGTTGACGACGAACAGACAAAAATGAAGAAGAGATAAAAGGAAAATAACAAGTGAGAAGGAGAGCGAATTTATTTATCGCTGGGACTTTATATTCGATTCAGGGTTTTTAAATTTCTTTTTTACATTGTGCCGGTGTCCTTTCTAATCTTTGCTCCCATTTCACTGATTCAACTTCCTTTCTTTATATCAATTAACCTTTTGACACTGGCTTGTTAATTGTTGAATTTTGCCAAGTTAAGTAACACTTATAGCGGGTATATCTAATTTTATTCCGTTTTCCCTTTCGCACTTTTTGACTAATGGAGCAGATTGTTTACATTTGCTCTGTAAAATGTCTAAGATCTAAGATGGTTGCTAAATTACATCACAAAAATCAAATCACACATGTCAAATGCGACTAAAATATTTTTTATTAAAAAAAAATGAGCCTTTATATTTAATTTTTATTCTGACGTTTTAAAAATTCATTTGGTCAACAAAGAAATGTGAATATTTTTCCCCGTAACTGTGAAAACAAAAGAAATATTTAAGAAAAAAAAGTATTTTTTCAAACAAAAACAAAATATGTAAAAAAAAAAGGTGCCAAACTCCACTTCCTGCAAATGTTTTCTATTCATATTCAGATCAAAGAACCCCGCCTTAGAAGGAGACAAAAGTATGACTGGCACTAAAACTACACTTTATACTCCGTTCAAATACTACAGCAACATGCATTCAATGCCTTCTTCTTAGTGCTGCAAATGGTTCCTAACAGCCTCAGCTCTCCTTTCCAACTTTCAATAAATGATTTCCATCTACTCCTCTCATTGGCATCTTCCCCTACTACTAAAATGTTCCGAGTCACACGGGTAACACTGGGCTATGATGCTAATAATAACTAAAAATAAAAAAAAGCATTTAAAAACAGTTTATTTTTAATAATGTAGCTTACATATTACTGTATATATTACGATATAAAATAAATTGTAGAACAGATATATTGACCTTGACTTGTTTAAAAATACACACACTGAATGATTTTAAAACCCTAAGTCGGTACATATTTAGCAAAAGATTACTGACCCCTGTTTTAGAGCACATAAGAAAAACAGGCTTGACCCTCACAAGATGTTGCAGGTAGGAGAGACAAATGAAAGTAATGAATGATCTATCTAATGAATTTGTGCACATAGACTGACGGCTTGGGTAAATTTGCCATAAAAAAAAGTAAACAAAATACAGTATTTTTCAGCCTATTGAATGTGGATTTTAAAAGATTACCCTGCGTCAAATGCTGCAGTAGCAATGAGAGGGACATAAAGACCACAAAAAAAAAATGGGACTTACCAGTAATCAGTGCACACATGGAGTTTAGTTCTGAATCTAGGACTCCTGGAAGTTAACAAACATAATGATAGGGTCCCTGAAAAATTAAAAAGTATCCCTGAAAAATTCAACCAGGTAAAAAAGAATTTATGGAATTGGACAATAATATTTTGCTGCTTGTTTGTTAGAAATACTAGATTTTACAGAAATATTTACTTTATTGAAATATTGCTGCTTGCCTTGTGTGTTTTTGTTGATATACAGGTATTGAATTTTGCTTTCCTGCTTCTATGTCATGGGACTTCATTTACGAACAAGTACCATACTTGTTTCATTGCCTATTATCACCACATGTGCTTTGTGTTCATTGATACCAGCAGATTTCTTTGTTTGTAGCAATTATTATGAATTTGGAATGTGGAAATTCCAAATGTGGAAATGTTACTCCCCGAAAACAATTTTCAATAAATACATGATGAAATGTATTATAATTTTTTTTTTTACAAAAATATCCTGCTAATTAACCTCACTTCACTTCTATTAAAATAAAAAATATATTACTAATAATTTGTGCTAAGTGTTTCTTTATGGATAGTGAGAATGTCATCAGGTTAAGTTACAATTGTGATTTTTTTCGGTTATAATGCGTGCATTTTTCCCCTAAATATTCCATACCAAAATCTAGGTGCATCCAATAAGCCGGCAAGTAGACAAATAAAAGTAAATACTAAACGTATTTAATATAGTCAATAATAAATAATTGTTAAAAATGCGTTACCTAAGAAAACAAGGCTGTAAAAGGTTCAGAAAATAATCAATGGGAGACAACTCAATAGTCATTTTAATTACCTCCCTTGAGTTCAACTATACTTACTAGACAAAAAATTATTTTTCTCATGCAAGATTCAGTCAGTTAAGTGCCATACGTGATACACGATTGGGCGATCATGTCTCGAAAGAGGCATGACTGACTGGGTAGAAGATTATCCCACAGTAGGTTGCCATTGCTTTCTGCGGTAGACTGGTTGCCGACCAAGGCAACCAGTCTACCGCAGAAAGTCTATAGAACCCAATCTGTCTTAATTTAACCCACATGGTAAAATTAAATAAACATACTTTCCACCAGTCTATACAACAAACCCACAAACCAACATAAATTCCTACACTTTAACAGTTGCCATCCCCTCAAATTAAAAAAATCTATCGTATACAGCTCATTTATTAGAATAAAACGCATTTGCTCAGACCATCCAGATTTTCTAAACAACATTAACAACCCAATAAAACAATTTCTAAAATGTAAATATCCAATAAAAATAATAAAGGAAGCACTACATAAAACCATCCACATAGATCGTAGCACACTTCTCACATACAAAAAACGAAAAGATAACAACCGAATTCCCATGGTTTTTAACCATAATCAATATTCCTGCACACTTATCAAAAATTTGAAGAGTGATTACAGGAACCTCCAATCAAACAAAAACATCAAAGACATTTTCGATAAACCACCCATAAATGCAAAGAAACAAACACCCAACCTATCAACTATCCTCACTTCTAACAAATATTTAAATAATACAAACCTATCAGGGAATTTAAAATGTGGGAAGCCTCGCTGTTTAATTTGTAAACATTTAATAACAGACAAAACATTCTCTGTACCCAACACCAAAATAAAATTACACCCACCAAACCTTACTTGTGACAGCAAAAACATAATCTACTTTCTCTTCTGCTCAATTTGCCCCAACAGTGGATATATCGGCGAATCCGGTAATAGCTTTAGATTTCGCTTCAATAATCACAAACTAAATATACGACAAAAAAATATATACTCCCCAATTGCAGCCCATTTTAATCAACCTGATCATACTTTAGAAAATTGCAAATGTTTACTAATAGACTCCAATTTTAGTTCTACATACACACGCAGAAAGAAAGAAACATACTGGATTTTAAAATTAAATACAGACAAGCTAGGGTTAAATAGGGACTTAGGTGTGTTGAATCTTTACAAATATTTCAATAGCTAAAAAAAAATTTTTTTCAGATATTCCAAGAAATTTTTATCTAAAACAAACAGACTTTCTCTACGGTCGTGCCGCATGTTGTGAACAAACACACCACGTGATGTAAACAAAAAAAAATATTCGAACGCTATCGTGAAATACGTTTCTAATTCAAATTTAAAAATCAGTTGTTTCTGATGAAGGACCGAGGGCGGTCTGAAATATAAAATATAATAAAAATAAACAAATACTGTTAAAAAAAAGTACATTTTTAAATTCAAAACTTTTTATTAATAATCTTTCCTATATATATTATTATAATATATATATACATATATATAATTCAGCCCATGCAAAAAACTAAAGTTGAGAGCTCGATCATGTTTATTTAACTAGCCTTGTGCCAAACATAATCTTAATTTGTGGAGAGTTCAGTTATCATCAGAAGACTGGAAAAAAATAAAAAAAAACAAAGAAAGTGTTTCGTTTTGCATGTTTAAGTGGAAATTTATTTACAGAACAGAATATTCAATAATTAGTTTGTACGAAATAAAATGTGAAAATGTTTTAAGAGAAAGTGTAGTACAGTTTTTCTTAAAACATTTTCACAGTGTTATATTTTCTATTTTCCTCATGGAGAAAATAATTCGCCTGGACAAATTTGACGTTTCCTCGGCAGACCCACAGGCCAGCAAGCTTTGGAGATTATCGTAACTTTAATGACTACCTCTCAACTATTGCTTCGTTAAACCCTGATAAACTCGAAGTTCTATATTTAAACATCGGTCCCACTGTTGCTGACGTTATCGAGGGTTGTTCTGGCTTTGAACATGCTGTTGACTTACTGAAAGGTGTCTACGACAAGTCTCCAAGTGTTATTCATGCTAGACATCTGCTTTCTACGCGTTTGCAACATATGGGATACATATTTTTTTTATTAAAATAAGCAACAGAAAAACACAATAGAACATTCTAGAAAAATTGGATCAAAACAGCAGTAGAATTTAGATTACATTTTTATATTTCTCAACCAATCAGCTAAAAACTTAGAATAAGAACATTCTAGAAAAATAGGCTTGGAAGTAAATTAGCACAAAAATATTTAGGCCCTAAAACAAAAATGTAAAATAATAAATCTGATTGGTCAGTAAATGTTTTCACACCCTAATGTTAGGAAGATTAGTTGATCCCCTATTAATGTATATAATACACACAGTGTTAGAAAAAAAGGGCAGTCATCAAGCAGTCACCCAGCAGGCCATTAAGTCCGCATGACACCGTATACTTTGCCGGCCATGTCATTTCTTCCATGCCAAAAGTTCGTGACCTCGCTCCAAGGACCTTAAAAGAAAAGCCGACGAAACTTTCTTTCAGCAACGCGACACGCTGCCGCCAACTGAATGTAAGTAGGAAAGGCTTATTTACAGACTTTGCTAATGCAAACTCACACACGTTTTTGGACAAAAATTAACTTCTTGCCAAGTTTATATTTCTCAAAAAGGCAATTTTAGAATCATGTATTTTGTTGGTTTCTACATACCATTTTATTTGTCAAATAATAAATTGTTCGTTGTTGAATGTCCGTTGTAAATTATTCCTTCACTTTGCGCGATTGCAAAATAATGTGTTGTATTTGTGGGGGAAATAATCAACATACAACCCAGCAAATACCAAATCCCCCACAAACAAGAAAGTGAGTCTGTCGACCAATACCTTCAAGCCTTGAATCGACTTGCCGCTGACTGTTGCTTTAAAGACGTAACGGCCACCACTTACAGGGATGAATCTGTCCGTGATGCATTTATTCGTGGTCTTCGGTCCTCATTGATACGTGCTAGGCTCCTTGAAACTGACACTCTAACTCTCGCAGAAGCTACTCAATGTGCTAGGGCTTTAGAACAAGCTCACTTTCGCGCGGAATCGTATGCCACCCAGATTGGAGCAGCCGCCGTTACTTCTATTACTGGAACTAAAAATGTGTTGACAGATTCTGCCGAGGAGGCCACTGGTATTTCTAAAAATTCTGCTCTAACTAATTCTCCAATGAAGTGTGACTCTGTACTGTTCTCTGCTACCCTTCCTGTTCGTGGCAAGTGTTACAACTGTGGAGGGAGACGTCACTTTAAGGACGACCGCCGCCTCTGCCCTGCCCGCGATAAGGTATGTCGAAGCTGTGGTAAACTCGGGCATTTTTCTAAAGTTTGCCGTTCTACTCTACCGACACATTCACGTTCTTCTTCTGCTATCATAGGGGCCCATGCTAAAGGTGGTGATAGTTGCTCTCCTATCACCGAAACTGTGGAGTTAAAAGGGAAAAAGTTAACTGCCCTTATAGACACCGGCAGTTCTGATAATTTTATCAGTGCCCGTATTGTCAAAACAATGAGACTGCCCACTTTAAAACGGAACTCCGTAATTTCTATGGCATCATCCGCCGTTTCCCTTAAACTGTCTGAATATTGCACCGAGAACATTTTCTTCAATGGTTGCGAATATAAAGAGATTGACCTTACTGTGCTTCCTGACTCCTGTATGGACATTATACTCGGAGTGCCGTTTTTGAAACTACACCGGGGTATTACTATTTCTTTTGGTGGATCTCAGGAAGTTTTAAAAATCTGCGCGCTAACCAGGATCAGTTGTGCCCCTGTAAAATTGTTCCGAAACCTGACCCCTGATTGCAGACCTATTGCTACTAAATCCCGAAACTACCGTGCGGAGGATGCCCGATTTATTGAAAAAGAAATTCTTCAACTGCTTGAAGACGATGTCATTGAAACCAGCTATTCACCGTGGCGTGCTCAAATTGTTGTGACTTCGTTGCCTAAATAGAAAGAAACGATTGGTGGTTGATTTTTCCCAAACCATTAACCGTTTCACACTACTTGACGCGTACCCTTTGCCTCGGATTGAGGATCTCGTAAACCGAATTGCCCAGTATCACATTTTTAGTACGATTGATTTGTCTAAAGCTTACTACCAGATCGAAATTTGTCCCGAAGATCGGCCTTACACGTCTTTTCAAGCTGGAAATCGTTTGTATCAATTCAACAAACGAATACCCATGGGTGTCACTAATGGGGTTTCTCCCTTTCAACGATTTATGAATTTGTTTATTTCTGAAAATAAGTTATCCGGAACTTTTTCTTACATTGATGACATTACTATTTGTGGTAAAACTCAAGAGGAGCATGACGCTAACTTGGAACGTTTCTTAAAGGCTGCCTCAACATACAACCTCGAAATAAACCGAGAAAAAGCAAAGTTTTCGCTTCATTCTATCAATTTGCTTGGATACCAAATCTGTGACGGAACTATTCAACCTGACCCTGAGCGTTTGAAACCTCTTTTGCAAATGCCTCCTCCTTCGGATTCAAATTCGTTAAAGAGGTGCCTTGGTATGTTTTCTTACTACGCGAAATGGATACCTGAGTATTCACACAAAATTCGTCCCCTGGTTGAAAATAAACAATTTCCCATGCCTCCTATAGTTGTGAATTCTTTCGAAAAACTTAAGAAAGACGTTGCCGAATCATCTGTAAAGGTTATCGACGACGAACTACCATTTACTATTGAAACCGATGCCTCAGAGAAAGCTATAGGAGGCACTCTCTTACAGGCTGATAGGCCTGTAGCATTCTTTTCCCGATCATTAAACCCATCTGAAATACGACTACACATAGTTGAAAAAGAGGCTTACGCGATAGTTGAATGTGTCCGAAAATGGAGGGACCTCCTTGTTGGGAAGCACTTTACTATCATAACAGACCAGCAAGCCGTATCTTTTATGTATAAGCCAGCTAACCGAGGAAAAATTAAAAATGATAAAATCGTTCGGTGGAAAATGGAGCTTCTCCCGTTCTCGTACGATATAAAACACCGTCCCGGAAGTGAAAACACCGTTGCCGATGCTTTGTCGAGAGTGTGTGGTGCTGCTGCTTCCTCCTTAGAGGAGCTAAGGACCATACACAGTTCATTAATACACCCTGGTGTTCAACGTTTTTGGCACTTTATACGATCACAAAATATGCCATACTCAATTGATGAAGTTCGGCGCGTGACATCCGAGTGTTCAACTTGTGCAAAAATAAAACCTCAATTTTCCAGCCCTACTAATAATACACTAATCCGCTCTCCTGCTCCCTTTCAGCGCCTCTCCGTAGACTTCAAAGGGCCTGTCCCGGCATCATCGAAAGGATGTCGTTACCTATTTACTATCGTCGATGAGTACAGTCGATTTCCCTTTGCATTCCCGTGCCGTGATTGTTCTTCGCAAACCGCAATCAAGTGCCTGACGAATATTTTTTCTATTTTTGGACTCCCCACTTTCATCCATTCTGATAGAGGAACGTCGTTCGTGTCCGAGGAGTTCAGAAATTTCCTGACGAGACTTGGGGTTGGGTGCAGTAACACCACTGCATACAACCCAAGAGGCAACGGTCAGTGCGAGCGTTACAACGGCGTTATTTGGCACTCAATATTATTGGCCTTGGAATCTAAACGGTTACCCCCTAGTGCTTGGCAGGCCGTTCTATTCGTTCCCTACTATGCACTAGTACAAATGTGACTCCCCACGAACGCTTGTTCAAATTTGAAAGGCGCTCTTCTACCGGTACTGCCTTACCTGTTTGGCTCTGCGAACCTGGAAGGGTACTGCTGAAACGGTTTGGCAACGGGGGCAAGTATGACCCGATTGTAGAGGTGGTGGAACTCCTCGAGGCCAACCCTACTCATGCAAGAATACGGCATGATGACGGCCGGGAGGATTCAGTGGCGCTAAGACATTTAGCTCGCTTTCCACGCTCTGATGAACATCAGGGTCCTGCTGAGAATACTCGACCCGACCTTGCAAATTTGATTGAAACAAGTCCAGTTGACACTACACTTAATGCGGAGGAAATAGAGAATCAGCCTTCCCAGAGACCTGCCAGTCCTTCGAATAGTGAACCGCCCCCACGGCGGTCTAGCAGGATTCGTAGACCAGTTCAGCGACTGGACTTATAAATAAATAAATAAAAATAAATAAAATAATATATACACCTTGCTATCTCTCTTACTAGTGGGGGGAGGTTGTTATATTTTCGTTAAAGTAAAAATTTCTATTGCACGTGATTTTGCACACGTTCCTTTTCCTTTAAAAAGGCTGAGTTCTTTTCTTTCTTCGGCATTTTGTTTACCTGCTCTTGTGTTGCGTTTACTACTTGCCTTTGCCTTTGCCATTGGCTGTGAAATTAGTTCGGTAAAGCCTAGTAAAGAGGTTTTGTTCTGTCTTCAGTTTTACGCTAAAACACCACCACACAGTTAAATGAATCCAGAGTTCGTTTGTCACGTCTTTGTACCTTTCTTTCTTTTTTGTGGTCGACGAGTAAATGAAGAGGAAGAAAAAGCAATCAATTGAAGGGTAAAAAGCGAGTGAATGAAAAATAACAGATCAGAGGAAAACATCGGCGATAATTTTAAGGAGTCAATTGAAGTGCCTTATTGCTGTCATTGTCTTTTTATTCTTTTTTGTTGACGACGAACAGACAAAAATGAAGAAGAGATAAAAGGAAAATAACAAGTGAGAAGGAGAGCGAATTTATTTATCGCTGGGAGGGTTTTCAAATTTCTTTTTTACATTGTGCCGGTGTCCTTTCTGATCTTTGCTCCCATTTCACTGATTCAACTTCCTTTCTTTATATCAATTAACCTTTTGACACTGGCTTCTTAATTTCTTTCAGTTTTTTTTTTTTGTAAATCGCTCCATTTTTTTTGGTTAGAAAATAATTCACACTGGATCGTGAAATTTGGATTTGTCTTTTTTTCTTCAATATGGAGTTAATCCTTTTTCCTACTGGCCAAAAAGAAATTTCGCACCAGTATACGAATTTGTAAGCGGTGAAGAGAAAAGAGTTACTTTTATTTCATATTGACTACAAAACCATTTCCACATAAGAGGTCACCGGGTGTGTAAGAATGAGAAAATATTGAAGAGAGAGATCAATAGAACAGTAATCAGGAAGGCAGTAGATGACAATAACAGATACTGCATTTAAATTTTTGAAGATCAAAGTTAGCTGGAAAGCAAGGAGGTGGAAGATTTTTCTACAAGCAAGAAGTGTAAGAAAAGAAACTGTTAGAAAAATATACTTGAAAATGATCCTCTTTTGACTTCCAAAAAATGTATAAGTACAAGTGATTTTTATCTCTTTCTTCAGAGGGTTCCTTAGCCGTTCCCCTGGACCCAAGTCCAGGTGACTTGCATTTCTTACCCTCTCACCCCATCTCCTGTAATGCGTTCTGCACCTCTTCTTCTTATTCAAAAATATTTTATAAAACCAGACATAAAGAAGAAGACACAACAAAACAAACATTTCACTGAGGGATCACATACATCAACGGCTACAATTACACTCCATTCCTACATATCGTCATTTCTACTCTCGTACATTCAACTTAAAGTACTTATTACACTTAAGTACTTATGCAAACTCTTTTTACCAACCTTGTACGAGACAAAGAACATTACTAAACTTATTAGTGTTATTTAATATTTGTGGAATCCACCTTGCAAAGTATAATTAAAAAAGCAGATATGACACTTTACATGAGTCCAGATAAAACAATTTACAGGAGCACAAAACTTACTTCTGAATGAAAACTCATATTTGTTTAGCACAGATGCTGGATTGAAAAATATAAAATTGGAAGCTTACCTAAATCTTTGCTGATTGGCTAATAAACCAAAGGCACACGAGAACATGTGATAGAACATGTTTAGATCAATTTTGTGCCAAAAATTTCAACCTTTGTTTTGATCCACCTGACTTGTATAAAAGGAGGAAACTTACGATCAAATCCTCAGTGAAAATTCGAATGTCAATCATGCATCAATGAAGTCCATGCAACTACGACTTGTTGAATTTTGCCAAGTTAAGTAACACTTAACACACATACCAAAATTGAAACATACTCACTCACTCATACGATAAATATCTCAATCACACATTCATATTAATTTTCTCAAACGAACAATCATTCAACATTTTCTACATATATCTTTGAATTCACTTTCAAGCAACTTTTTTCAATAAACTGTTTTGTGGACATGCTTTTTTACTGAACACAAAAGAGAGAGAATTTATTGAACAATTAATTTTAAAGTCACAATTACCTTTTCTCATCACTCTCTCATCATATATTTTCAACTTCATATTTTGTACGTTATGAATATAAATAATATAATATTATTTGTTTTGTTGTTACCAAAATCCGGAATTTTCTTCGTTCATTATTTGTCCATGTATTTGTTGTTATTCGCCTTAGTCATAAAATTGAAAACAAGTCGGATATTAGGCTTTGTCCCACTACATATTTATATAACTATTTATTTTAATACACCATCTTGACTTTTCTTATTTCTTTACACATCTCTTATAGTGGACTATAAACTTAACAAGGCCAAATTTAAAAAGAAAAAGCACAAAAAGTCCTTCTATAAGACACCTGCATTACTGTAAACAGATAAAGAAGAGAGGCCTTTCAGGACAACTTTCATTTCACAATTTGATAAAAAAGACTGAATCAGTTTAAAAAAATAGAATAAAAACAAACAAAATAAAATAAACTTTTCAGTACCTATTTGTATTTGGTTACCAGTAGAATTTTCTGAGAATATAATAAGGATGATATTAGTCAATATCAACCAGTGTCATTAAGAATAAAAACAAGTGAATTTTCTAGATTCATAATGTATGTAACTGTAATCCTGTGTGTATAACAGTTTTTTTTTTTTTGGTTTTTTTTTATCTAAAACTTTTCTGCATTTTATGCTTCAGTTTGGAACTTGATCGCATTTATTTCTAGGATCCAAAATAGACTGATCAGGACTGGGAGCAAAATCTCGGACAGATACAGTTGATTGCTTCCTGTCAGGATACTTGTCAAAGGTCAGATTGCTACAAATCCAGTTCAATTTTATCTACTAAGAGGTGACTCTTGCTAGTACAGACAAAATTGTCTTAAAAGTACTGGTCAAGGTCTTATTAATCAAGATGGAGTGAGCTCCCACAAGAAATACACCTTTGAAACTTGAAGAATCACTTGGAAGCCTAGTAAACTAATGAAGTTGACCATTGACCTCGAAAGCGGTGAACTTTTTGTCATATTGTTTTATTGAATTTTAACTTGGTGATAGGACACTTCTTAAGTCAACGGTTGAAAAGTACTTGTATTTGGCAAGCTTTTTAGCTAGATCTATCCTCAGCAACGGGTATGCATAAGATTTATATATTCATTGTTTGTAAATAATCTACACAATATCTTCCTGTGCCTTCTGGTTTCGTCTTTAACAACATAAGCTTGGGCACACCATGGCAAAGTATTTGGCTCGATAATTTTGTTAGCTAAAAAAATTTATCTCCACATTGATAAATTTCTGGTCTTCTTGAATAAAGCACCTAAATTTCAGAGCTACTAGTTCAAATATATATGTAATATTTAGAAATAATGTGGGTTCCTCCATATCTGCAGCTTTTAAAGGATAACACGTTCCCGTATTTTTCATAACCAGTTCGGGAAGATGACCGCCATATTCAAGAATAACTTTCTGGTGCTGACACTGAAAATCTGTCCACAGCATGAGTCTTTCATAATAACACTCAGGTAAATGGCCGAATAAAGTCTACCATGAAATTTGAAACTAACAACGATAAATCCTCAAGATTGGCTCAGACTTTTTTGTGCCATAGTTAACTGTTTTGATGAAGTTTTAGTTTTAAAGAATAAACTGTATTTTTGCTAATAAATCTTTTGGAAGCCCAAGAGTCAAGTAAGGCGTTAAACATTTTTCCTTTTATTACGTCCACCTTAAGGTGGAGGTATTGTAGTTGGTCGCGTTTGTCTGTGGTCAAGAAATATAATTATTTCACCCCAAGCAAAGCAATATTGGCACTGGTGAACAGGGGTTACAATGATGGGGAGACTGATGACAGAGAACAAAACACCACAGGTCATTTTTTCTTTCTTTTTTTTTTTTGATATTTATAACACTCCAAGCAAAGTAGAACTGCCACTGGTGCACAGGGGATTACATAAGAAGATAGTGAAGAGAAAGATGAGCAGGTCACAGGGGATGTCGAAGAATGTGTAAGAGAAGGACAGAAACACTGGTGGGAAGAGAGCTGTGTGAGAACAGAACGAAAAAGAAGAACAAGATACAAAAGGTGTCAGAAAAAGGACGGGAGTCAAGGAGATAAGAGATGGCAATTGACATTGCATTTAAACTCTTGGGGATTGTAGCTATCAGGGAAGTAAGTATATGGAAAGGAGTTCCACAGGTGGGAAGTGTGAGAAAATAAGTGCTAGAGTAGATGTTGCGGTTATATTTGATTGTGGTGGGACCTAGTTGCCAATCTAAAAGCTCGAGTAAATTCATGCAGAGGGGTCACCAGGGAGTTATGCTCATTGGAGTAGAAGCCATGAAAATATTTGTAAAAGAGACAGATTGAAGCCACATATTGTCAGTTAAAAAGTGACTGTAGTCGAACTGCCAGGTGAGGATGTTGTAGAAAAGGGTAAGAGAGAGATGGGAGTCACGAAGATAGAAGATGGTAATTGATGTTGCAGTTAAACTTTTGGAGATTGTAGCTATCAGGGAAGCAAGCATGGGGAAGGGAGTTCCACAAGCAGCAAGTGTGAGGAAAGGAACTGCTAGAGTAAAATTGGTGGCTATATTTGCCTTTTTTGACAGTAAAATGGTTGGACAATCTAGTTGCACAGGTAAATTGATGTGGGTGGGGCACAAGGAAATAAAGCTTGTCAGAGCAGAAGCTGTAAAAATACTTGCAGAAAAAACAGAGGGAAGGAAGATCCCATTTGTGAAAAAGGGGCTGAAGGCGAGCAGCCAAATTGGGAGCAGTTACATTGCAGATCCTCCTTTGGATTTTGTCAAGAAACTCCAGATGAACAGCAGGAGCACCTGACCAGATATGGCAACAGTATTCCGTGCATGGACAAATGGTAGATTTATAAATGCACAAGATAGATTTTGTCGAGAAAAACTTCCTGACGTGGCATAGTGATCCAACCGTTTTAGCAGTAGATGTAGCTATTGATTCAATGTGTTTATTCCACTTGAGATGAACTGAGAGAGTGAGGCCAAGGATAAATAATGAATTATCTCCCTTTGATGCCTTTACATTTCATTTTCGAAACATACTATTTTTGCCCATGAAAATATTATTTACAATATCAATTTAATATTTATTATCAAAAAAGAAAAAAAAGATAAAAAATACATAAAAATTACAACTTGGCATATTTAAAAGCAAAAACGAATTCTTCTATAATTTTTGTAGCCTAATTTTTTAATTTCACTGTACATTTTTTATTCTTTTATATTTTTACTCTTGAGAACGGTCAAGTTCATTGTAGTTATTCTCATTTTAATAATCATCTCTTGCTAATCGCCGAGATGATGTCAGTATTGTCTTGGCAGAGGTCAGTGGTCTTTCACTGCTCTTGTTATGATTAACTTCTAATCGTCACAGCAGATGAATGTTCACCTGGCACTTCTGCTTTACTTAATATTAGTAAAGAATGTGGTAGCAACTGTAGCATTTGTTACTTGAAACCTACACACTGTAGAAAAGTGTCCCGAGTTAGACAATTATTTCTCTTATGGTGTGGCATGACCTCACAAAAGAAAAAGGTTTTTGTATTTAGTACTCTCGGATTTTTAATTCACAGCTACTATTGTTGTTTCAAGCGGGTTTAAGATTTTAATTTTATTATCATTGCTAGAAGGGTTACTCTCACAGACTCCAACAGCTTGAGAGGAACAAAAGTTTCGTTATTCTTCTATGCTAAATCCAGGGCTGAAGCTTGATTGTAAGCCGTCTGAAGTGTAACTCCAATGTTTTATTTTCCAGCAGTCTTTGACATATTCTTGGAGAAGCAATTCCACAAATAAAAGTCAAGCATAACTTGACTGTATGATTTGTGAAATAGCCATCCTGTCTTAGTTTTTCAAGCCCCCTGAAGAAGTCATTCAGATTTTTGGAGGTTCCTGTTTTCTTGTCACAAGTAAATATCTTGCAAAAATCTTGTTCAGGGCTTTCATATAAATGATGTCCAACTTAGTGCAGTGCTGTAGTCTGAACAAGTTTCGATAAACTCAAATGCCATTTGATCATTTTACCCCAAGAAAGGCAGAAATGCCATTGGTGTGCAGGGGTTTACAGTGAGAGAATAAAGAAAGATACAGAAGATGCTGAAGAAAAATAAGAGATGGATGGAAATCTAATAGATAAAAGATGGCAATTGACATTGCCTTTAAACTTTTGGAGATTGTAGCTATCAGGGAAGCATGCAAATGGAAGTGAGTTTCACAAACGGGAAGTGCGAGAAAAGAAACCGTTAGAGTAGAAGAGGCGGTTACATTTAACTATTTTGATGGTCAAAGAATGGGACCTAGATGCCAATCAAGTAGCACAAGTAAATTCATGTGGTTGGGGTACCAATAGAAAAAAGATTGTCAGAGCAGTTGCCATGAAAATACTTGTAGAAAAGACAAAAGAAAGCCACATTATGTTGATGAGAAAGTGACGGAAGGCAGGCTACCAAGTCAGGATCAATTACATTGCCAATTCTTCTTTGGATTTTGTTGAGAACCTCAAGATGGAGCATCCAACCAGATATGGCAATGGTATTCAATGCATGAATGAATGGTAGATTTATAAATGTGCAAAATGGATTCTGACAAGAAAAACTTCCTGGCCCAACACAGTGAACCAACCTTCCTAGCATTAGATGCAGCTATGGATTTAATGTAGTCATTCCATTTGAAACAATTTGGCAGAATAAAGCCAAGGAAGCAAAGTGTATTGTTTTCTAGGCGATTAGTGTCATCCATTCTGTAAACAAGGTTTACTTTGTCAGTCTTGGCAAATTTTTTATTGAGATGAGAGTAAACAGTGGTGTCATCTTGATAGATGCCTACTTGGGAACTGATTACATCAGGGATATCTTTGATGAAGATTAGAAAAAGTGTAGTACCTATAGGAGAGAACCTTGAAGGATGCCTGCATTTGTATGAAAGGATCTTGACGCTTGCCCATTCAAAATAACCTTTATTTCTTGATTTGATAGAAATGATTGGACTAAATCAAACAATCGTCCAGAAATACCATGGCTCTGGAGCTTGCACAGAAGGCCAGCATGCCAAACCCTGTCAAATGCTTTTGAGACATCAAGAGCAGCAGATCAAGTTTTGCTGTTCTTATCAAGAGCCAGGTATATATTATTCAGTGATGGTTGCTACCACATCAGCAGTAGATCCCGTGAAGCATAGGCCATATTTTGTGTCAGAGAGAAGGTTGTGAGATGTGAGATGCCTAACTATTTCAGCATTGATAATATCCTGGAATCAGAGGACTCCCCAGGATCTACAGAGTAGGACTTCTAACAAGCAGTGAAGTAATATTTATAGAATTGGGAGAGAACTTGAGCCAACTTGGAAGGACATTCTTTTAGCACAATGGCTAGAATTACATCATCTCTGCTTGCCTTATGATAGTCAAGCTTAGAGATTATGTTACAGACCAGAGACAAACACACACACACACACACATATATATATATATATATATTACTCAGTTGAGCCTCAGCTCTAGATGGGAAATTGGGTGTGGGTACTCCTGACGAGTCATGTGTGGATTTGGATGAGAATCTCTGATCGAAGCACTTAACATTGTCTACTATGGATGTGCAGCCTTTGAATTGATTGAACAGAGGAGGGATTGAAGGTGTTCTGTTGTTCAGCAGACTTTTGCAGAGCCAACAGTAATATTTGGAAGCAAACTTGCAAGATGCTGTAAGCTACTACATTCTATCAGCAAACAACAGCTTAGCATTATTTAGTTTTATTAAAGGAAAATGGTATACCACTCAAAAGGAATAAAAAATGACAGAGACACTAGTATAACCAAGCAATGGAGGATTGTTTCATAATTCTGGTAACCTATATCATCACAAGTTTTATTGAAGGAAAATGATATACCGCTCAACAGGACTTAAAAATGACAGAGACACTAGTACAGCCATGCAATGAAGGATTCGTTCATGAGTCTGTCAGCCTATATCATCACAAGTTTTATTAAAGGAAAATGATATACCGCTCAACAGGAATTAAAAATGACAGACACACTAGGATAGCCAAGCAATAAAGGATTCTTTCATGAGTCTGTCAGCCTATATCATCACAAGTTTAATTAAAGGAAAATGATATACCGCTCAACAGGAATTAAAAATGACAGAGACACTAGAATAGCCATGCAATAAAGGATTCTTTCATGAGTCTGTCAGCCTATATCATCAGAAGTTTAATTAAAAGAAAATGATATACCGCTCAACAGGAATTAAAAATGACAGAGACACTAGGATAGCCAAGTAATGGAGTATTGTTTCATGAGTCTGGTAACCTATATCATCACAAGTTTTATTGAAGGAAAATGATATACCACTCAACAGGAATTAAAAATGACAGAGACACTAGTATAGCCGAGCAATAAAGGATTGTTTCATGAGTCTGTCATCCTATATCAGAACAAGTTTTATTAAAGGAAAATGATATACCGCTCAAAAGGAATTAAAAATGACAGAGACACTAGGATAGCCAAGCAATAAATGATTCTTTCATGAGTCTGTCAGCCTATATCATCACAAGTTTAATTAAAAGAAAATGATATACCGCTCAACAGGAATTAAAAATGACAGAAACACTAGTATAGCCAAGCAATGACGTATTGTTTCATGCGTCTGGTAACCTATATCATCACAAGTTTAATTAAAAGAAAATGATATACCGCTCAACAGGAATTAAAAATGACAGAGACACTAGGATAGCCAAGCAATAAATGATTCTTTCATGAGTCTGTCAGCCTATATCGTCAGAAGTTTAATTAAAAGAAAATGATATACCGCTCAACAGGAATTAAAAATGACAGAGACACTAGTATAGCCAAGCAATAAATGATTCTTTCATGAGTCTGTCAGCCTATATCATCACAAGTTTAATTAAAAGAAAATGATATACCGCTCAACAGGAATTAAAAATGACAGAGACACTAGTATAGCCAAGCAATAAATGATTCTTTCATGAGTCTGTCAGCCTATATCATCACAAGTTTAATTAAAAGAAAATGATATACCGCTCAACAGGAATTAAAAATGACAGAAACACTAGTATAGCCAAGCTATGACGTATTGTTTCATGCGTCTGGTAACCTATATCATCACAAGTTTAATTAAAAGAAAATGATATACCGCTCAACAGGAATTAAAAATGACAGAGACACTAGTATAGCCAAGCAATAAATGATTCTTTCATGAGTCTGTCAGCCTATATCGTCAGAAGTTTAATTAAAAGAAAATGATATACCGCTCAACAGGAATTAAAAATGACAGAGACACTAGTATAGCCAAGCAATAAATGATTCTTTCATGAGTCTGTCAGCCTATATCATCACAAGTTTAATTAAAAGAAAATGATATACCGCTCAACAGGAATTAAAAATGACAGAAACACTAGTATAGCCAAGCAATGACGTATTGTTTCATGCGTCTGGTAACCTATATCATCACAAGTTTAATTAAAAGAAAATGATATACCGCTCAACAGGAATTAAAAATGACAGAGACACTAGGATAGCCAAGCAATAAATGATTCTTTCATGAGTCTGTCAGCCTATATCGTCAGAAGTTTAATTAAAAGAAAATGATATACCGCTCAACAGGAATTAAAAATGACAGAGACACTAGTATAGCCAAGCAATAAATGATTCTTTCATGAGTCTGTCAGCCTATATCATCACAAGTTTAATTAAAAGAAAATGATATACCGCTCAACAGGAATTAAAAATGACAGAAACACTAGTATAGCCAAGCAATGAAGTATTGTTTCATGAATCTGGTAACCTATATCATCACAAGTTTTATTGAAGGAAAATGATATACCGCTCAACAGGAATTAAAAATGACAGAGACACTAGTATAGCCAAGCAATGACGTATTGTTTCATGCGTCTGGTAACCTATATCATCACAAGTTTAATTAAAAGAAAATGATATACCGCTCAACAGGAATTAAAAATGACAGAGACACTAGTATAGCCAAGCAATAAAGGATTCCTTAATGAGTCTGTCAGCCTATATCGTCAGAAGTTTAATTAAAAGAAAATGATATACCGCTCAACAGGAATTAAAAATGACAGAGACACTAGTATAGCCAAGCAATGAAGTATTGTTTCATGCGTCTGGTAACCTATATCATCACAAGTTTTATTGAAGGAAAATGATATACCGCTCAACAGGAATTAAAAATGACAGAGACACTAGTATAGCCAAGCAATAAAGGATTCTTTCATGATTCTGTCAGCCTATATCGTCAGAAGTTTAATTAAAAGAAAATGATATACCGCTCAACAGGAATTAAAAATGACAGAGACACTAGTATAGCCAAGCAATAAAGGATTCTTTCATGAGTCTGTCAGCCTATATCATCACAAGTTTTATTGAAGGAAAATGATATACAGCTCAACAGGAATTAAAAATGACAGAGACACTAGTATAGCCAAGCAATGGAGGATTGTTTCATGAGTCTGGTAGCCTATATCATCACAAGTTTTATTAAAGGAAAATGATATACCACTCAAAAGGTATTAAACTTTCATTCTTTTTTTTCTGGGAAACCATTTTCTGGATGCTAAAAAGTTCTAATGAGAGATGTACATATTTAAAAATAATGATAATTGAGCAGTGCCTTGCTTTAAGAACATTGATGGTCAAAGCAGTAACAAGAAGCCTAACTAAAAGATGAAGAAGGGGCGTGGTAGAGAAAGGAGGTATAGCTTACCAAGTTTAGCAGAGACACGCGTAGGAGTTATGGGTAAGTCATGATAAGAATGGCTATTTTGGTTTAGTTCAAGCCAGCCTTACACAGAGTTGAAACGAAAGTACTAGTTGTACTTACTTCACCTGTCAATTGACTGGGTAAAGGAGATGTTCCCAGCATGAACGTCTTTATTTGCCTCTGCACAATCTTAGAGAAAGAGGAAGCAAAGACCATCCAGTTGTCTATCATGAAAAAAAGACACGTCCTCCAGGAGGGACATTTTCATTCATGTATGGCTACATTTTGATGCAATGAGGAGAAAGAAAAAAAATGTTTGTCTTTTAAAAGAATGTAAACAGTGCCACCTAACAGGTGTTTAGCAAAGGTATGCAGGGAAATAAAACTTGCATTTCCTTTATTATTATTTTTTGATTTTATTTTTTTCCCCCACATATAAGTAGAAAGTAAGGAAACAAAATGTTTTTTTTTCTTTCTCTTCAAGTCTTGGTCATTTTCTTTGCTCTAAAATCCGATGCGTTTTATATGTGAGAAATCAGTTATTTTCCCTTTGGAATTCCACTGCTTTTTTAACTTTGTTTTATACTCATTTTGGTGCAATAAATATAAGGGGAGGGGTAGCAGCCAATTGTGAATAAATATAAGAGTTAGGAGTGAATGTCAATACACACTGGGGACAGCAGGGGAATATGAGTAAACCCTGGAGGCAATGGGTGGGGGGTGAATGTGATTAAACATTGGGGGAGGGAGGTGAACATCTTTTTATAATCTATTCACCCCAAGCAAGGCAGAAGACCACCACTGTAGCTATCAGGGAAGCAAACAAATGGAAGTGAGTTCCACAAATGGGAAGTGCGAGAAAAGAAACTGTTAGAGAAGAAGAGGTGGTTACATTTAACTATTTTGAGAGTAAAAGGGTGGGACATTGATGCTAATCTAGTAGCACGAGTAAATACACATGGTTGGAGAACCGAGAAGAAGAGCCCATCAGAGCAGTTGCCATGAAAATACTTGTAGAAAAGACAGAGAGAAGCCACCTCATGTTGGTGAGAAAGTGACTGAAGGCAAGTTGCCAAGTCAGGGTCAATGATATTGCAGTAATGTGAGTAAGCATTGGGGGATGAGGGGTAAATGCAAATAAACATTGGGGTGTGGGGGTGAATGGAATAAACGTTGGGTGAATGGGAATAACCATTGGGAGTGGAGGGTGAATGTGAATAAACATTGGGAGTGGAGGGTGAATGCGAATAAACATTGGGGCTTGGGGGTGAATGGGAATAAACGTTGGGGTGGAGAGTGAATGTGCTTAAACATAAGAAGCAGGGTGGATATGATTTCTCTTGATTTAGACTGTAGATTCCACAGAAACGAAAACAAAAGTTTCTTTTGTTTTCTTTTATTATTCAAATAGACCGGTAAGAATTAAAAAAAAAATTGGCATCTGGTTTTGCAAAACTAATTTTATTCAATATTTGATAGAGGTGTGGGCAAACTGCAGCCCAACAAATGAGTAAATTTGACAGAGAAATTATTTTTCCTTCTTTATATTCAGTTATTTTGTTTTCATGTGAAGTTTCTACTTTAAAATACTAATTAATAAAAATTATTGCTTTCTTTTCTTAAAATGAGGTTATTTTGTCTTTCAAATGTGTTTCATGTGAAGCTCCTACTTAAAAATACTTTTTAATAAAAATCGTTTTCCTTTAAAGTTTAAACTGAGTTACTTTGTCTTTCAAATAAATGTGTTTTATATCAATCTTTTACATTTCTTTAAAATATTAATTAATAAAAATTGCATTTTTCTTCTTTAAAACCTTTTTATTTTGTCTATTTTAAAATAAATTATTTTGGTTATATACTTCTTCTATGTGCCCCATCTCTTCAGGATGTAGGTGATCATGACTTTCCATGTTTCCCTATCCCTGGTAACTGTGAGCTGGCCTTCTCCTCTTACACCATGCAATCCTTGTTCCGTCATCCACCTGATTAGGTCCTTCAAATATGTTATCCGTTGCTTTCCCCTATCTCTTTTCCCCTCTATCTGGTCTGTTAGTATCAGATTCTCCAGGCCCTCCTTCCTCATTGCATGTCCCAGGAACTTCAGCTGTCTCTTCCTGATGCTCAGTATTAATTTCCTTTTTGTTTCCATCATTTCCAAGATGCGGCCCTATAAAATTGTGAATTTGTGAATGTGGCCCTTGCACTGAAAAATTTGCCCATCCCTGATTTAATATGAGGAGCACTCCAAAAAGTAAACAATTCTTTTCTTCATTAATCCGATAGAAAATCTGACATTTATTCATAAATTGACAAATTAAAGAATCACTGGCCCACTTGCAAAAGTCAGAATTGTAATGTTTGGCGGTTGGGGTCAGACTGAGAACATTTTAGCACTCCTTCAGTTTTATGATAAATTGTATAAATATAAATCAATATATAAAATCATAAATTTACTCTCAAACATTTACACCTTGTACCTTGATAATATATATATATATATATATATATATATATATATATATATATATATATATATAAAAACAAAAATAGTGGTTGTTCCAATGAGAGGAAATTGTTATAGAAGAAAAAGTGCAAGAAGCCATGAAAGTTTTGTTTGTAGATTTATTGTTACAAAAATTATTAATATAACTTGTTTTTTGTATGATATATTAAGTGTTCATAATGGTATCTGTGTTGATACACACATTTTGAGTCTAAAGTCGACTCTCTTCAGGCGAATAAACTTGTGAATTTGCATATCGAGATCTGTTTGCTTTTCTGATGGCCAAAGTATCATGTATAAATAGATAAGTCAAGTGGTGAGCAGGTCAGAAAGTTCATGTGAGTGTGGATGTTGTTTTTTTTTCAGACTTGCACATTAAATTTCTCCTGTCAACTTCGTTGGCTATAAAAATTTTTCTCACCGACTTGCGAAATGTGATTTTGTCTTATACTTCAAAATTGTTTTCAGTCATTTTGATTCAATTCTACTCTACAGGTCATCGAGTTCTTTTTGGGATACTATTTAAATTTAGTGTGTGTGTGTATATGTGTGTGCTTTTTTTATCATGTTTGAATTTTGTGTGTCTTAGGTTTTTCATGTTGTTTTGTTGAGGGAAGGCTTGTAATTTTTTATAAACATTTCTTCCTGCATGAGGATTTAATACACCATCATTAGGTTGTGAAATCTCGCTGCCTAATGAGGGTGTATTAAACATCAAAACTTTATAGCTATTAAGTTGCTATTATAATGATTATATATATATATATATATTTATGTATAGACATACTCTACTTTTGTATTGAGCACATTTTAAAAGTAAATATTTAACTGTGAAATGTACTTTCATTTGTAGTAACCACTTATATATATACACACAAACTAAAAATACAGACTTTAGTTTGTGTTTTTGCTCTACTTTCGTACTTTTGTATTGAGCTCTTTTTTGTTAAGGTTTTCGTCTTGGGTTTTTTTTTTCTTTCAAACACAGATTATGCTTTGTTTGTTTCTTTTTTTTTTATTCCCCTTTACCCATTTGGTAGTACCTTTTGGGTTTGACTACTTACGTTACTGATTTGTTAGCAGTAGGTTTTTCTGATTTCGGTCGTGATTAGTGCTACTGTTTTGTTAGTACATTTTGTAATATATATATATATATATATATATATATATATATATATATTAGGAAATAATGACAAATTTGTGAAATCAGAGGATAATACAAAAATTTGTCTAATTAATATAAAATGCTAAATAGATAAAAACAGAGGAATCAATGGATATTTTCCAGAATATGATATAGAGAAAAAAAATCAACACATAAATAAACGGCTATAAATCCAGAATTTATTTCAGCAGTTGTAGAAAACAAGCTGCCTCATCAAATTAAACTATTTCATTTTTGGGGTTTGATGAGTCAGCTTGTATTATAAATAATGTGTTAATTCTTATTGCTACAGGGAATGGCAGAAATACCTCCACAATTTAAACTGTTACCTGTGCTAGTGAACTCAGGCAAGTGGCAATGGTGTCTTTGTTTGGCTATGTGGGTGGTATTTCTGTCACACTCTGTATAAACTTTGTTTTTAAGATAACAATTTTTTTGAAACAGTGTGAATTTAATCTTTTAAATATGCAAACCAGTTGATGTAATTTAAAAAGAAAACAGGAGTTTACTCAAACATGGGTAACCACAAAATAACATCTGAAGTAATTAGATACATATGTCTATTTTTTTTTACAAATTATTATGGAAAGTCATGAAATGGATAAATAACCTACATATTTTAATTTGTTTGAACATTATTTTTAATGGATATTTGTATTTGAGTAAATTCTGTTTTTAATTAACTGGCCTGAATATTTTTGAGAAAATTTTGTTAAGAAAATATGAATCATTTAGTAGGGATTCGAACCTGTGATTCCTAGAAACAGATCTATTGACAGCATCTGGTGTATTTTTTGAAGTTGCAGATTGGAATCCTGCCAAATGACACATTTTCCTTACAAAATTTCTCAAAAATATGCAGGCTGGTATATATATATATATATATATATATACTGTTTAATTAAAAAAAGAGTATATACTTAAATATATCCAGTAAAAATAATGTTCAAACAAATACATATATATATATGTGTGTAAACACACACACACAAATATATAAGTTATTTTTAATGGCTATATGTTTGAGTTGGACCTCTTTTCCATTTGCCAAACTGCTCTTTTAGTTGGTATGTGTTTTACCAATTAGGCTACAGGGAACCATGATGTGAAAGCAAAGCTCAATTACCTACTTAAGTAATACACAACTTTTCTTGGTGCACTTAAAAGTCTATACTTGCTAGCTTTATTTTTATACACTGTTTAAAATATCTGGAATGTAGTCACACAAAGAAAAAAAATATAGTTAGAAGGAATAATGTTGAATTAAAAAAAACTATCTGAAAACAAACAATATAGATATTTTTCCCCATCAGCATAAATGTCGATATTTTGAAAAGTGTTAGACAAAAGAAAAATCCAATCAATGGATTTGAGAAGCCTGTGTTGTTCTTTTAAATTTCAGTAATTATAATATCTATCCTAGCCTGTTCATTCATGGGGAAAGGAAATGGAGTAAAGGGGAGGCACTGAAAAGTTCATATAATGATTGGGGAGCACTGAAAAGCTCTAAGTCAGGTGAAAATGCTCTTTTAAGAAATATAAATGAAAAAAAATGAAAAAAATTGTGATTTGGTCATTTAGGTTACTATTTCACAATTTTGTATTTTCATTTCAATTATGACCATAAAGTGAGTTTGAGTGAGTTTCACGTGTGGAGAAAGCAAACGGGTAGTTAAATTTGTATTCTTCTTCTATCTGCTCATATTGTTTCTTTTTCTTCTGCCGTCTGACTCTACAAAAAAATAAAATAAAATAAATAAATAAAAATCTTTATTACATAAATTTAAAAAATATATATTTGTTGCATGTCTAAATTGGTTTGATATTGTGAGATTCAGTTTTTTTAATTCTGATTCATTTTGATGATCTTTTTTCTTCCTTTATTCTAGGCTGTATTGTTGACTACTTTGTCGTAATAGTAGTCGTAGTAGTAGTAGTAGTAGTAGTAGTATAACCTCCTACTTCCAGCACTTGGTGTTCAGATTCCTTCAGATCACTGTAGTTAGCATTTAGCTGACTCGTCACTTGTTAATGTGCTGCGGGTTTGTCACTGGTATTGTTTTGATGAGCACAGTTCCACTCAATCTAATGAGTGTTTGTCGCCTTCACGACCCTTCACTCACCTGCCTTGTTGTGTTTTTGATCTCAGAGGGTGAGAAGATTGCTCATGAAGTAAACTGGAGTGACGAGAAGGTTGACGGTGAGGAGCTACACCAAAAAAGAATTCTTTGGAATAAAGAATTAATTCCGGTTAAAAATGTAACAATGATTTTGTATTATATATCATTTGTTGTATACAGCGGTTTTAATCCTTCTCACTTACTGTTATAACTAAATGACACTGGGATCCTCTTTTGGAGTTTATAGCCTGTGTTAGTTAAATTTTTACTTATTGTCTTCAGGGTTGGCACAAGGTCTTGGTGAGGAGGAAGCTTTGGCAAACTATGTGGATTCCAGTAATGTGGGAACTTTTCATTTGTTATTCAAATCTCCAGCTTATATGGAGACCTGTGCCTGAGGTTTTGACTATCTCCCACTCTTAGCATCGACCTTTATCTAAAATCCCTTATTTTCAAAATATATTTACTTGAGTGATTTTCCAAATTTTGGGGTGGTCCAGCCTCCTTTTGAGAGTGGTCAGAGGAATCAAGCCACCCTTAACCCAGCTCCCCTACTTCCATTGCTCCATATAGGCGGTGCTAATATTTCTCTCCCCTCTCCTACCTTCTCAGCATCCTACCTCAGCCTACTCCAAGGAATGGTACAACTGACTTTGTGATGAACAAACTTTTAGAATGCGTTGGTGAAAAGAGGATTTCCAGTAATTAATCTTATCAGTTTGTCTCTTTTTGATTGTTTTAATTGATTTTCTAAATCCAGAAATTTGATCGTATCTAAAATAACTGGAGACAGTCTCAAGAATTGCTTTGTTCATTTTCAATTGTCATGGGTGGGAAAGGAGAGAAAATATTCCCAACATCTTTTGTAATAAAAAAAACTAAAAGAAAAACAAATTATCTTTCTCTGTTTATGTGTATCTTGGTCAGCAAGACCACACAGCCTTTTGCCTATGGTCAATCCAAGGCAAGTAATTAATTATTCTTTATCAGCCTGTCTCCAAAAGAATTCTGTTATGTCGCCAAGTATAAATGAATAACTCAACAACAGAATCAGAATATAAGTTGTATTCCGCGGAAAGACGGTTAGTATGTACAGAAGTGATTAGTACTATTTACAATAGAAAGATACAAGAGTCCAATCCGTTGTAAGACGTGTGTATACGTGATTACTTCTGGTACATCACCGGAAGTGTGACTAACTCTTCACTGACTCGCACTGACTCTTCAGTAACTCATTCGAGACTCTCAAGTGACTCTCTATGACTCTCTTGTAGAGAATCCACCATTGCTATATATAGCAATGGGAACAGTCCATTTGTAGTCAAATAGGAGCGGCGCCCTAACAAATTCAAAATAAGGTTGGCCAGAAAAATATTGACAAATATTAAAATGAACAGACCTGTCCCCAGTTTCAAGTGCTGATCTTTACTTTTGTAGGGATATTTTTCTTTTTTTAGTTATTTGGGTAACCACTTATTTACAATATTTTTCTATTTTCCAGGATCAGCATCTTTGATGATACATTGTCTCTTTCTTATTGGTGGGGAAGAACTGGTAGTCTTGCTTTTGCTCAATCTTACAGAATTCTGTCCAGTTAAATTTGGGTTTGATTTTCCTTGGAACTCTTCTTGCGTTCATTTTATTATTTTAGGACAAAATTTTCAATGCATTTAATTCTTCATTTTTTTTCAACTTTTCTTTCTACCTTCCCAAGAATTTCAACAATTATCATCCAGTTAGTAGTCTCTTTTCGTTTCCTTTTTTAAAAAAAAATAACTCTGTGGTCCCAGTGTCATCGTAGAAGTAGTAGTAACAGCCTTAAGTTGGTTTGAGATTCTGAGATGAAATCTTTTCATTATTCCATGGATTTTTTTTTTTATTCTTACTCATTTTGACTAATTTATATTGGTTTGGCAATCAAAATTCTTGCTTTTCCTCTGCTCTAATCTTGTATATTTAATCAGCTTAGATAATCCTAGCAGAGGGCCACAATCCTGGGGCTTCAAGTGATATTTCATCTTACTCCCCTTGTAATGATCTTGAGGGTTTGTTGTTAATCACTTCTCCATGACAATCTCATAATAGACTCAAAATACACCACTCACCTGAGACGTAGGACTACACCAACAATGATGAGAATAATGCATATAATTCCTGCTAGACATCCAATTACCACAAAGATCCACGTTGATTTTGAATCGGTAAGTCCTGAAAAATATATTTTTAAAATTTATTCATCAAACCAAGATTGATAATTTACACTATATTTGGACTATTGTTCTTATCTTTGTAGTTATCACAATGTTTTGGCTGTTGTGCCTTCCAGCCTTCTTTCGGTGTGTATTAATCTAGTTAACTCGCAGGGAATTCTGAACTGAACCCTTTATTTAATCTATAAACGTTTAGTTCTAATATCCATAGGTTTAATCAAAATTTATTTACACAGCATCGAGCCAATTATCACCTAAATAGAAAAGTGATATTTACGTATTCCTGGATCAAATCTATGCTTATTGACACAAATATAAATGATCAATATATACCTCTCCTGTGCCTTTTCTATTAATACTTCCATGGTAATTGTACTGATGAATTTTCCACTATGGTACCCAGTCTCTATGAATTTAAGCACAGTATTAGATTGGCTGGCAAGGTCTTGTCATTTTATGGTTGAAATGGCTAAATGTAACCATAAGCCCAATGCTAACAGCTTCTTTTCTTGCTGGTACAACTCTCTTCCAGGTTCCCTGTTAACTTTGATCTTAAAAAATTTAAATGCAATATCAATAATTATCTACTGTCTTCTTAATTTCTCTTCTCTTAATTATTGTTCTTTTCTTGTCCTCTCTCATTATTAGTAGATTTTTCTCATATTTTCTAACACTCGTTATTGCCTTGCATATTACTTGCTTGGGGTTAAATGATTTTAAAAAAAAGATGGCTTAAAACAATAAGAATATAAAGTTTATTACACTTCTCAGATTTTCTAACAATCAAAATAGTTTCAAAAAGATGTTCCAATGATCAACCTACCAACAAATATTTCACATTGGTCTCCGGTAAACTTCTCAGAGCAACGGCAAAACTCGTACACATCATTTGGTCCCTTGGTACATAACCCTCCATTAAGACAATAAGTTGTGGAAACTTTACATTTGGCTGTGAAAAAAGAAGAGAAAACTAATATTTGAATCATCTTTAACAGCAAACAGTTCTCAATTCTTTCTGGTATATTTCTGAAATTTTTGGCTGAAATGACGTATATAAGTAGTCTTGGAGGTAAAGGTTATTATTATAAGACTAATTCTTAAACAAAACTGTTTAGCATACAAGTTCTTGAACAATTCCAAATGAACTTCTGGCATATGTTGAATGGTAAGGAATACACTAATTTTTTATGCAATTTTTTAAAGTATATATATATATATATATATATATAGATATGGAAGTGTAAAGCTGAATACAATTAGGCATGTTAAAAATGAAGTAACCGGTTTAGCTCCTGTTCTTCAGGCCTCATTGGAGATTAACTTAAATTAAAATAAATTATGGAATGAATGATGGGAAGAAGGAGGATAAAAAATATAATATGAAAGGGAAAGAAGTACTAGAAGCTAAAGATAGCAAGTCCCAGCAAACATTCACACTGTTTACAGAGAGAAAATTTGCAGGACCTGATATACAAAGACTCCAGCACCCTTAAATTAAATAAAGAGTGTGACCAGGACACAATTGTGAACCTGTCAACACTAAAATCAGCAGCACACTTTCTATTATTTAAAAGATGCTCGCATATGGAGAAAACATAGGAATTTTTTTTTCTTATCCTCCTTTTTCCGTTTCTTTCATTCAGTTGCTAATTCGAATCCTGCAGAATGAGACACATTTTTCTAACAAAATTTCTCAAAAATATCCAGGCTGGTAGAAATATATATAGAAATGTACTGTTTAATTAAAAACACAATATCTATTGAAATACAAGTATCTTTTAAAAAATAGTGTTCAAGCAAATTAAATTATATATATATATATATATATGTATCTATCTTAGAAGTAGTAAAAACTAATGGGTTAGCGTTCCCCTTTTTAAGAGTGCTTGTTACTTAGTACAGTATTATATATAGTAATATTTTTTGATAAGTTAGCACCAAAACACAATGACTGTTGTGTTACAGTAAACTGTATTTATTATAAACACTTATAATAGAAATATTACTCATATATATATATACCCACACATATAAAACATGAAATAATGCAAAGAATGTTACCTTTTGATATATGAAAATTTATATAATATTATATAATTTAAACATATGAAAGAGACAATTTCTATAAAAAAATGCTTGACAGTTGTTTAGAGCAATAATTATTGCCATCAAATATATATAAACCTCTTCAAAAATGTTTTAAATACAGTGCCTTATATAGGCAAGAAAAAGGTAGATGCAAATAATATAAATAAACAATATGGATATATAAAACACTGCAGAGTGACTGGCAGTTTCCCATGTTAAATGATGATCAGCGCATCTGATGATCACTTAAGGCATGAAATAACCAGTCCCTGTGCCATGTTAATTTCTACAATGTCCACATTTTTATATCTACTTAATCACCAGTATTGAATCATCCTGACCTATACATGTAAGTTTTAAACTATATATATATATATATATATATATATATATATATGCGCCTATGGCTTAAGGGGTAGTGACTACGACTGACACCAAATCGGTCAAGTTTTAATCCAGGCCAAAAGCAAGGGAATGTGTCTAGCCACACTGATTAGCTGTGATACAGCAAAACAGGCTTTTATGTGGATGACTAATATATATATATTCATATTCAATCTGTATTTGGCATTTTGGGTTCTTTTTGCTGATGGTCATACAGTGTTTTCTTTATGTTTATGCTCAACTGTAATGAAAGCTTTAAAACTAATCCATGGTCCTGAAGCTCAGACTCAACCTAAAAGATATTTGTGTGAAGTTTGGTGAGAATCGGATAAAAATTGTGGATTTGTATAAAGGACATACAAACAAACAGACAAAAAACACAAACATCTTGCCTGTTATCTATATATAAATATATATTTTCTAGACATATGCTATTAAATATAAGAGACAATGAATGTCTATTATGTTTAATCATGAGCCGTTCTAAACGTCGTATTTTTGCTTTAATTTATATTATCAATTTTCTGCACTATTTTAAGAACTGCAACCTTGAAACTTCTGAATATCGTTTCTGATGTCTTTGTCTATGAGTGTATCAAATTTGATTAAAATCAGACCACGCCTTCTATAACCCTATTTTTTCAATTATCGATTTTCGATATTTATCAGGGGTACCTCGACACAAAACCTAGCTAAAAACACTCGCAGATGCTTATAGTACAACTGTATAAATTTTCACCTAATACAAGGCACAAGAGCCACACAAGGTAGTGAACTATTGTGTTGAGTTATATTAGTGTAAAAAAATGTGTTGTGTAATTTTTCAATATTTTTCAATTTTTTGATATTATTTACCGCAAGGTATTGTATCTTGAAGCGCATATGATATAATTAATGTGCATTTACATTAGTATTAAAATAAATAAATAACATTATTTTCGTGTAGCCTCGTTCCCAACAGCTGTTACACATAATGTCATGTTAGGCTATTGTAAATGTTCAGCTTCCCAAAGAATAATAAAATGCAGACAAAGGATTTCCGACTTCCACACATTCACTACACTGGTTCCTGATAATGACTGTGAAAGTCCAAAAAGCTAAAACAATTTATTAAGACAAAAATGTTTAAAAAGTGAATTGCTACGATATCCACAGTAAATTTGCATCTAGGTTCTTATGTTTCAGAATCCTTGGCAAATCTATTATCACAATATGGGATATATAATAATAAAAGTGATGGAAACATAAAAAAAACAATTGCTATGATATCCACAGTAAATTTGCATCTAGGTTCTTATGTTTCAGAATCCTTGGCAGATCTATTATCACAATATGGGATATATAATAATAAAAGTGATGGAAACATAAAAAAAACAATTGCTATGATATCCACAGTAAATTTGCATCTAGGTTCTTATGTTTCAGAATCCTTGGTAGATCTATTATCACAATATGGGATATATAATAATAAAAGTGATGGAAACATAAACAAAAACAATTGCTATGATATCCACAGTAAATTTGCATCTAGGTTCTTATGTTTCAGAATCCTTGGCAGATCTATTATCACAATATGGGATATATAATAATAAAAGTGATGGAAACATAAAAAAAACAATTGCTATGATATCCACAGTAAATTTGCATCTAGGTTCTTATGTTTCAGAATCCTTGGTAGATCTATTATCACAATATGGGATATATAATAATAAAAGTGATGGAAACATAAACAAAAACAATTGCTATGATATCCACAATAAATTTGCATCTAGGTTCTTATGTTTCAGAATCCTTGGCAGATCTATTATCACAATATGGGATATATAATAATAATAAAAGTGATGGAAACATAAAAAAAACAATTGCTATGATATCCACAGTAGATGCATCCTAGGTTCTTATATGTTTCAGAATCCTTGGCAGATCTATTATCACAATATGGGATATATAATAATAAAGTAGTGGAAAAAAAAACAATTGCTATGAACCATCACAGTAAATTTGCATCAGGGTTCTTTATGTTTCAGAATTCTTGGCAGATCCTATTATCACAATGTGGGATATATAATAATAAAATTGATGGAAACATAAACAAAAACAATTGCTATGATATCCACAGTAAATTTGCATCTGATTCTTATGTTTCAGAATCCTTGGCAGATCTATTATCACAATATGGGATATATAATAATAGTGATGGAAACATGAAAAAACCAGTTGCTATGATATCCACAGTAAATTTGCATCTAGGTTCTTATGTTTCAGAATTCTTGGCAGATCTATTATCACAATATGGGATATATAATAATAAAAGTGATGGAAACATAAAAAAAACAATTGCTATGATATCCACAGTAAATTTGCATCTAGGTTCTTATGTTTCAGAATCCTTGGCAGATCTATTATCACAATATGGGATATATAATAATAAAAGTGATGGAAACATAAAAAAACAATTGCTATGATATCCACAGTAAATTTGCATCTAGGTTCTTGTGTTTCAGAATCCTTGGCAGATCTATTATCACAATATGGGATATATAATAATAAAAGTGATGAAACAAAAACAAAACAATTGCTATGATATCCACAGTAAATTTGCATCTAGGTTCTTATGTTTCAGAATCCTTGGCAGATCTATTATCACAATATGGGATATATAATAATAAAAGTGATGGAAACATGTAAAAAAAAAAAATTGCTATGATATCCACAGTAAATTTGCATCTAGGTTTATGTTTCAGAATCCTTGGCAGATCTATTATCACAATATGGGATGTAATAATAATAAAAGTGATGGAAACATAAAAAAAACAATTGCTATGATATCCACAGTAAATTTGCATCTAGGTTCTTATGTTTCAGAATCCTTGGCAGATCTATTATCACAATATGGGATTTATAATAATAATAAAGTAAGTGGAAACATAAAAAAAACAAGTTGCTATGATATCCACAGTAAATTTGCATCTAGGTTCTTATGTTTCAGAATCCTTGGCAGATCTATTATCACAATATAGGTTATAATAATAATAAAAGTGATGGAAACATAAAAAAAACAATTGCTATGATATCCACAGTCAATTTGCATCTAGGTTCTTGTGTTTCAAGATCCTTTGGCAGATCTATTATCACAATATGGGATATATAATAATAAAAGTGATGGAAACATAAAAACAATTGCTATGATATCCACAGTCAATTTGCATCTAGGTTCTTATGTTTCAGAATCCTTGGCAGATCTATTATCACAGTATGGGATTTATAATAATAATAAAAGTGATGGAAACATAAAAAAAACAATTATGATATCCACAGTCAATTTGCATCTAGGTTCTTATGTTTCAGAATCCTTGGCAGATCTATTATCACAATATGGGATATATAATAATAAAAATGATGGAAACATAAAACAATTGCTATGATATCCACAGTCAATTTGCATCTAGGTTCTTATGTTTCAGAATCCTTGGCAGATCTATTATCACAATATGGGATATATAATAATAAAAGTGATGGAAACATAAAAAAAACAATTGCTATGATATCTACAGTCAATTTGCATCTAGGTTCTTATGTTTCAGAATCCTTAGCAGATCTATTATCACAATATGGGATATATAATAATAAAAGTAGTGGAAACATACAAAAAACAATTGCTATGATATCCACAGTCAATTTGCATCTAGGTTCTTATGTTCAGAATCCTTGGCAGATCTATTATCACAATATGGGATTTATAATAATAATAAAAGTGATGGAAACATAAAAAAAACAATTGCTATGGTATCCACAGTCAATTTGCATCTAGGTTCTTATGTTTCTTGGCAGATCTATTATCACAATATGGGATATATAATAATAAAAGTGATGAAACATAAAACAATTGCTATGATATCCACAGTCAATTTGCATCTAGGTTCTTATGTTTCAGAATCCTTGGCAGATCTATTATCACAATATGGGATATATAATAATAAAAGTGATGGAAACATAAAAAAAACAATTGCTATGATATCCACAGTCAATTTGCATCTAGGTTCTTATGTTTCAGAATCCTTGGCAAATCTATTATCACAATATGGGATATATAATAATAAAAGTGATGGAAACATAAAAAAAACAATTGCTATGATATCCACAGTCAATTTGCATCTAGGTTCTTATGTTTCAGAATCCTTGGCAGATCTATTATCACAATATGGGATATATATAATAATAAAAGTGATGGAAACATAAAAAAAACAATTGCTATGATATCCACAGTAAATTTGCATCTAGGTTCTTGTGTTTCAGAATCCTTGGCAGATCTATTATCACAATATGGGATATATAATAATAAAAGTGATGGAAACATAAAAAAAACAATTTATATGATATCCACAGTAAATTTGCATCTAGGTTCTTATGTTTCAGAATCCTTCCCAGCAGATCTATTATCACAATATAGGATATATAATAATAAAAGTGATGGAAACATAAAAAAAACAATTGCTATGATATCCACAGTAAATTTGCCTCTAGGTTCTTATGTTTCAGAATCCTTGGCAGATCTATTATCACAATATGGGATATATAATGTCAAAAAGTGATGGAAACATAAACAAAAACAATTGCTATGATATCCACAGTAGAATTTGCATCTAGGTTCTTAGTTATGTTTCAGAATCCTTGGCAGATCTATTATCACAATATGGGATATATAATAATAAAAGTGATGGAAACATAAACAAAAACAATTGCTATGATATCCACAGTAAATTTGCATCTAGGTTCTTATGTTTCAGAATCCTTGGCAGATCTATTATCACAATATGGGATATATAATAATAAAAGTGATGGAAACATAAACAAAAACAATTGCTATGATATCCACAGTAAATTTGCATCTAGGTTCTTATGTTTCAGAATCCTTGGCAGATCTATTATCACAATATGGGATATATAATAATAAAAGTGATGGAAACATAAACAAAAACAATTGCTATGATATCCACAGTAAATTTGCATCTAGGTTCTTATGTTTCAGATCCTTGGCAGATCTATTATCACAATATGGGATATATAATAATAAAAGTGATGGAAACATAAACAAAAACAATTGCTATGATATCCACAGTAAATTTGCATCCCCGGTTCTTATGTTTCAGAATCCTTGGCAGATCTATTATCACAATATGGGATTTATAATAATAAAAGTGATGGAAACATAAACAAAACAATTACTATAATCTACAGTAAATTTGCATCTAGGTTCTTGTGTTTCAGAATCCTTGGCAAGTCTATTATCACAATATGGAATATATAATAATAAAAGTGATGGAAACATAAAAAAAACAATTGCTATGATATCACAGTAAATTTGCATCTGGATTTCCTTATGTTTCAGAATCCTTGGCAGATCTATTATCACAATATGGGATATATAATAATAAAAGTGATGGAAACATAAAAAAAACAATTATACTGATATCCACAGTAAATTTGCATCTAGGTTCTTATGTTTCAGAATCCTTGGCAGATCTATTATCACAATATGGGATATATAATAATAATAAAAGTGATGAAACATAAAAAAAACAATTGCTATGATATCCACAGTAAATTTGCATCTAGGTTCTTATGTTTCAGAATCCTTGGCAGATCTATTATCACAATATGGGATATATAATAATAAAGTGATGGAAACATGAAAAAAACAATTGCTATGATATCCACAGTAAATTTGCATCTAGGTTCTTATGTTTCAGAATCCTTGGCAGATCTATTATCACAATATGCGATATATAATAAAAGTGATGGAAATATAAACAAAAACAATTGCTATGATATCCACAGTAAATTTGCATCTAGGTTCTTATGTTTCAGAATCCTTGGCAGATCTATTATCACAATATGGGATATATAATAAAAGTGATGGAAACATAAACAAAAATAATTGCTATGATATCCACAGTAAATTTATCTAAGGTTCTTATGTTTCAGAATCCTTGGCAGATCTATTATCACAATATGGGATATATAATAATAAAAGTGATGGAAACATAAAAAAAACAATTGCTATGATATCCACAGTCAATTTGCATCTAGGTTCTTATGTTCCAGAATCCTTGGCAGATCTATTATCACAATATGGGATATATAATAATAAAAGTGATGGAAACATAAACAAAAACAATTGCTATGATATCCACAATGAATTTGCATCCAGGTTCTTATGTTTCAGAATCCTTGGCAGATCTATTATCCCAATATACGATATATAATAATAAAAGTGATGGAAACATAAACAAAAACAATTGCTATGATATCCACAGTAAGTACATCTAGGTTCTTATGTTTCAGAATCCTTGGCAGATCTATTATCACAATATGGGATATATAATAATAAAAGTGATGGAAACATAAAAAAAACAATTGCTATGATATCCACAGTAAATTTGCATCTAGGTTCTTATGTTTCAGAATCCTTGGCAGATCTATTATCACAATATGGGATATATAATAATAAAAGTGATGGAAACATAAAAAAAACAATTGCTATGATATCCACAGTAAATTTGCATCTAGGTTCTTATGTTTCAGAATCCTTGGCAGATCTATTATCACAATATGGGATATATAATAATAATAAAAGTGATGGAAACATAAAAAAAGCAATTACTGTGATATCCACAGTAAATTTGCATCTAGGTTCTTATGTTTCAGAATCCTTGGCAGATCTATTATCACAATATGGGATTATAATAATAATAAAAGTGATGAAACATAAAAAAAACAATTGCTATGATATCCACAGTAAATTTGCATCTAGGTTCTTATGTTTCAGAATCCTTGGCAGATCTATTATCACAATATGGGATATATAATAATAAAAGTGATGGAAACATAAAAAAAAACAATTGCTATGATATCTAAATGGGTATCTAGGTTCTTATGTTTCAGAATCCTTGGCAGATCTATTATCACAGTATGGGATATATAATAATAAAGTGATGGAAACATAAAAAAAACAATTGCTATGATATCCACAGTCAATTTGCATCTAGGTTCTTATGTTTCAGAATCCTTGGCAGATCTATTATCACAATATGGGATATATAATAATAAAAGTGATGAAACATAAAAAAAAAACAATTGCTATGATATCCACAGTAAATTTGCATCTAGGTTCTTATGTTTCAGAATCCTTGGCAAATCTATTATCTACATGTGGGATATATAATAATAAAAGTGATGGAAACATAAAAAAAACAATTGCTATGATATCCACAGTAGAAATTTGCATCTAGGTTCTTATGTTTCAGAAATTCTTGTTTGAAGATCTATTATCACAATATGGGATTTATAATAATAATAAAAGTGATGGAAACATAAAAAAAGCAATTGCTATGATATCCACAGTAAATTTACATCTAGGTTCTTATGTTTCAGAATCCTTGGCAGATCTATTATCACAATATGGGATTTATAATAATTATAAAAGTGATGGAAACATAAAAAAAACAATTGCTATGATATCCACAGTAAATTTGCATCTAGGTTCTTATGTTTCAGAATCCTTGGCAGTTCTATTATCACAATATGGGATATATAATAATAAAAGTGATGGAAACATAAAAAAACAATTGCTATGATATCCACAGTAAATTTGCATCTAGGTTCTTATGTTTCAGAATCCTTAGGATGAATCTATTATCACAATGTGGAATATATAATAATAAAAGTGATGGAAACATAAAAAAAAACAATTGCTATGATATCCACAGTAAATTTGCATCTAGGTTCTTATGTTTCAGAATCCTTGGCAGATCTATTATCACAATATGGGATATATAATAATAATAAAAGTGATGGAAACATAAAAAAAACAATTGCTATGATATCCACAGTAAATTTGCATCTAGGTTCTTATGTTTCAGAATCCTTGGCAGATCTATCTATTATAGGATATATAATAATAATAAAAGTGATGGAAACATAAAAAAAACAATTGCTATGATATCCACAGTAAATTTGCATCTAGGTTCTTATGTTTCAGAATCCTTGGCAGATCTATTATCACAATGTGGGATATATAATAATAATAAAAGTGATGGAAACATAAAAAAAACAATTGCTATGATATCCACCGTAAATTTGCATCTAGGTTCTTATGTTTCAGAATCATTGGCAGAATCGTATGCAATATGGGATAACATAATAATAATAAAAGTGGTAAAACATGAAAAAGACAATTTATATGATAATACAGTAAATTTGCATCTAGGTTTTCTTATATTTAGAATCCTTGGCAGATCTGTTATCTACAATGTGGGATATATAATAATAATAAAGTGATGTAGAAGCATAAAAAAAACAATTGCTATGATATCCACAGTAAATTTGCATCCTAGGTTCTTATGTTTAGAATCCTTGGCAGATCCTATTATCACAATGTGGGATACATAATAATAATAAAGTGATGGAAACATAAAAAAAACAATTGCTATGATATCCACAGTAAATTTGCATCTAGGTTCTTATGTTTCAGAATCCTTGGCAGATCTGTATACAATGTGGGATATATAATAATAATAAAAGTAGTGGAAACATAAAAAAACAATTACTATGATATCCACAGTAGGTACATCTAGGTTCTTATGTTTCAGAATCCTTGGCAGATCTATTATACAATATGGGATATATAATAACAACTAAAGTGATGGAAACATAAAAAAAACAATTGCTACAAAGTATCCACAGTAAATTTGCATCTAGGTTCTTGTGTTTCAGATGTCCAACAGATCTATTATACACAATATGGGATATATAATAATAAATGATGGAAACATAAAAAAACAATTGCTATGATAACCACAGTAGAAGATGCATCTAGGTTCTTATGTTTCAAGAATCCTTGGCAGATCTATTATCACAATATAGGTTTATAGCATCAACAAAAGTGATGGAAACATAAAAAAAACAATTGCTATGATATCCACAGTAAATTTGCATCTAGGTTCTTATGTTTCAGGAATCCTTGGCAGATCTATTATCACAATATAGGTTTATAATAATAATAAAAGTGATGGAAGTATAAAAAAACAATTGCTATGATAACTCCACAGTAGAATTTGCATCTAGGTTCTTATGTTTCAGAATCCTTGGCAGATCTATTATCACAATGTGGGATGTCTCAATAATAATAATAAAAGTAGACAGGCTTATAAAAAAAACAATTGCTATGATATCCACAGTAAATTTCATCTAGGTTCTTATGTTTCAGAATCCTTGGCAGATCTATTATCACAATATGGGATATATAATAATAAAAGTGATGGAAACATAAAAAAAACAATTGCTATGATATCCACAGTAGAATTTGCATCTAGGTTCTTATGTTTCAGAATCCTTGGCAGATATTATCACAATGTAGGATATATAATAATAAAAAAAGTGATGGAAATATAAGCAAAAACAATTTATATGATATCCACAGTAAATTTGCATCTGGGTTTCTTATGTTTCAGAATCCTTGGCAGATCTATTATCACAATATGGGATATATAATAATAAAAGTGATGGAAACATAAACAAAAACAATTGCTATGATATCACAGTAAATTGCATCTACGGTTCTTATGTTCAGAATCTTGGCAGATCTATTATCACAATATGGGATATATAATAATAAAAGTAGTGGAAACATAAAAAAAAAACAATTGCTATGATATCCACAGTAAATTTGCATCTAGGTTCTTATGTTTCAGAATCCTTGGCAGATCTATTATCACAATATGGGATATATAATAATAAAAGTGATGGAAACATAAACAAAAACAATTGCTATGATATCCACAGTAAATTTGCATCTAGGTTCTTATGTTTCAGAATCCTTGGCAGATCTATTATCCCAATATGCGATATATAATAATAAAAAGAGTAGTGGAAACATAAGCAAAAACAATTGCTATGATATCCACAGTAAATTTGCATCTGGTTCTTATGTTTCAGAATCCTTGGCAGATCTATTATCACAATATGGGATATATAATAATAAAAGTGATGGAAACAAAAAAAACAATTGCTATGATATCCACAGTAAATTTGCATCTAGGTTCTTATGTTTCAGAATCCTTGGCAGATCTATTATCACAATATGGGATATATAATAATAAAAGTGATGGAAACATAAAAAAAACAATTGCTATGATATCCACAGTAAATTTGCATCTAGGTTCTTATGTTTCTGAATCCTTGGCAGATCTATTATCACAATATGGATATAATAATAATAAAAGTGATGAAACTATAAAAAAAACAATTGCTGCCAATCATCCACAGTAAATTTGCACATCTAGGTTCTTATGTTTCAGAATCCTTGGCAGATCTATTATCACAATATAGGATTTATAATAATAAAAGTGATGGAAACATAAAAAAACAATTGCTATGATATCCACAGTAAATTTGCATCTAGGTTCTTATGTTTCAGAATCCTTGGCAGATCTATTATCACAATATGGGATATATAATAATAAAAGTGATGGAAACATAAAAAAAAACAATTGCTATGATATCCATAAATTTGCATCTAGGTTCTTATGTTTCAGAATCCTTGGCAGATCTATTATCACAATATGGGATATATAATAATAAAAAGTGATGAAACATAAAAAAAACAATTGCTATGATATCCACAGTCAATTTGCATCTAGGTTCTTATGTTTCAGAATCCTTGGCAGATCTATTATCACAATATGGGATATATAATAATAAAAGTGATGGAAACATAAACAAAAACAATTGCTATGATATCCACAGTAAATTTGCATCTAGGTTCTTATGTTTCAGAATCCTTGGCAAATCTATTATCACAATATGGGATATATAATAATAAAAGTGATGGAAACATAAAAAAAACAATTGCTATGATATCCACAGTAGAATTTGCATCTAGGTTCTTATGTTTCAGAATTCTTGGCAGATCTATTATCACAATGTGGGATTTATAATAATAATAAAAGTGATGGAAACATAAAAAACAATTGCTATGATATCCACAGTAAATTTGCATCTAGGTTCTTATGTTTCAGAATCCTTGGCAGATCTATTATCACAATATGGGATTTATAATAATTATAAAAGTGATGGAAACATAAAAAAAACAATTGCTATGATATCCACAGTAAATTTGCATCTAGGTTCTTATGTTTCAGAATCCTTGGCAGATCTATTATCACAATATGGGATATATAATAATAAAAAAGTGATGAAACATAAAAAAAACAATTGCTATGATATCCACAGTAAATTTGCATCTAGGTTCTTATGTTTCAAGATCCTTGGCAGATCTATTATCACAATGTGGGATATATAATAATAATAAAGTGATGGAAACATAAAAAAAACAATTGCTATGATATCCACAGTAAATTTGCATCTGAGTTCTTGTATTTCAGAATCCTTGGCAGATCTATTATCACAATATGGGATATATAATAATAATAAAAGTGATGGAAACATAAAAAAAACAATTGCTATGATATCCATTAAATTTGCATATAGGTTCTTATGTTTCAGAATCCTTGGCAGATCTATTATCACAATATGGGATATATAATAATAATAAAAGTGATGGAAACATAAAAAAAACAATTGCTATGATATCCACAGTAAATTTGCATCTAGGTTCTTATGTTTCAGAATCCTTGGCAGATCTATTATCACAATATGGGATATATAATAATAAAAGTGATGGAAACATAAAAAAAACAATTGCTATGATACTCACAGTAAATTTGCATCTAGATTCTTATGTTTCAGAATCCTTGGCAGATTCTATTATCACAATATGGGACATATAATAACAAAAGTGATGTGGAAACATAAAAAAACAATTGCTATGACATCCACAGTAAATTTGCATTCAGGTTCTTATATGTTTCAGAACTGTTAAGATCTATTATCACAATATGGGATTTATAATAATAATAAAAGTGATGTAAAAGCAAAAAAAACAATTGGTTATGACATCCATAGCAAATTTGCATCTAGGTTCTTATGTTTCAGAATCCTTAAGATCTATTATCACAATATGGGATTTATAATATTAACAAAAGTGATGAAATATAAAAACAATTGCTATGACATCCAATAGTAAATTTGCATCTAGGTTTTATGTTTCAGAATCCTTGGCAGATCTAATATCACAATGTGGGATATATAATAATAAAAGTGATGGAAACATAAATAAAAACAATTGCTATGATATCCACAGTAAATTTGGTATCTAGGTTTCATGTTTCAGAACTTGGCAGATCTATTATCACAATATGGGACAGGCACAATAAAAGATGGAAACATAAACAAAAACAATTGCTATGATATCCACAGTAAATTTGCATCTAGGTTCTTATGTTTCAGAATCCTTGGCAGATTCATTATCACAATATGGGACATATAATAATAAAAGTGAAGTTACAAACAATTATGATATCCACAGTAAATTTGCATCTAGGTTTTATGTTTCAGAATCTTGGCAGATCTATTATCACAATATGGGATGCATACAATAACAAAAGGATGGAAATACAAAAAACAATTACACATATCCACAGTAAATTTGGTATCTAGGTTCTTATGTTTCAGAATCCTTGGCAGATCTATTATCCCAATATGCGATATACATGGCTAAAAGTGATGGAAACACAAACAAAAACAATTGCT
Organism: Ascarosepion bandense; assembly: GCA_037127315.1. Lineage (NCBI taxonomy): Eukaryota > Metazoa > Mollusca > Cephalopoda > Sepiida > Sepiidae > Ascarosepion > Ascarosepion bandense. Next base: position 196,770 of record JBBBDQ010001648.1, read on the forward strand.
ATGATATCCACAGTAAATTTGCATCTAGGTTCTTATGTTTCAGAACTTCTTGGCAGATCTATTATCACAATATGGGATATATAATAATAAAAGTGATGGAAACAAACAATTGCTATGATATCCATAGTAACGGCATCTAGGTTCTTATGTTTCACAGAACCTTGGCAGATCTATTATCACAATATGGGATATATAATAATAAAAGTGATGGAAAGTTATAAAAACACCATATGATATCCACAGTAAATTTGCATCTAGGTTCTTATGTTTCAGAACTTTGGCAGATCTATTATCACAATATGGGACATATAATAATAATAAAAGTGATGGAAACATAAAAAAAAACAATTGTTATGATATCCACAGTAAATTTGCATCTAGGTTCTTATGTTTCAGAATCCTTGGCAGATCTATTACTTCTACAATATGATTTATAATAATAATAAAAGTGATGGAAACATAAAAACAATTGCTATGATATCCAGTAATTTGCATCTAGGTTCTTATGTTTCAGAATCCTTGGCAGACTATTATCACAATATGGGATATATAATAACAAAAGTGATGGAACATAAAAACAATTACAGGATATCCACAGTAAATTTGCATCTAGGTTCTTATGTTTCAGAATCCTTGGCAGATCTATTAAGCAACATGGGATATATAATAATAAAAGTGATGGAAACATAAAAACAATTGTTATGATATCCACAGTCAATTTGCATCTAGGTTCTTATGTTTCAGAATCCTTGGCAGATCTATTATCACAACATGGGATATATAATAATAAAAGTGATGGAAACATAAACAAAAACAATTGTTATGACATTCAATAGTAAATGGTATCTAGGTTCTTATGTTTCCAGAATCCTTGGCAAATCTATTATCACAATATGGGATATATAATAATAAAAGGATGGAAAACACAAAAAACAATTGTTATGATATCCATAGCAAATTTGCATCTAGGTTCTTATGTTTCAGAATTCTTACAGATCTATTATCACTATGTGGGATTTATAATAATAATAAAAGTGATGGAAACATAAAAAAAACAATTGCTATGATATCCACAGTAAATTTGCATCTAGGTTCTTATGTTTCAGAATCCTTGGCAGATCTATTATCACAATATGGGATTTATAATAATTATAAAAGTGATGGAAACATAAAAAAAACAATTGCTATGATATCCACAGTAAATTTGCATCTAGGTTCTTATGTTTCAGAATCCTTGGCAGATCTATTATCACAATATGGGATATATAATAATAAAAGTGATGGAAACATAAAAAAAACAATTGCTATGATATCCACAGTAAATTTGCATCTAGGTTCTTATGTTTCAGAATCCTTGGCAGATCTATTATCACAATGTGGGATATATAATAATAATAAAAGTGATGGAAACATAAAAAAAACAATTGCTATGATATCCACAGTAAATTTGCATCTAGGTTCTTATGTTTCAGAATCCTTGGCAGATCTATTATCACAATATGGGATATATAATAATAATAAAAGTGATGGAAACATAAAAAAAACAATTGCTATGATATCCACAGTAAATTTGCATCTAGGTTCTTATGTTTCAGAATCCTTGGCAGATCTATTATCACAATATGGGATATATAATAATAATAAAAGTGATGGAAACATAAAAAAAACAATTGCTATGATATCCACAGTAAATTTGCATCTAGGTTCTTATGTTTCAGAATCCTTGGCAGATCTATTATCACAATATGGGATATATAATAATAAAAGTGATGGAAACATAAAAAAAACAATTGCTATGATATCCACAGTAAATTTGCATCTAGATTCTTATGTTTCAGAATCCTTGGCAGATCTATTATCACAATATGGGATATATAATAATAAAAGTGATGGAAACATAAAAAAAACAATTGCTATGATATCCACAGTAAATTTGCATCTAGGTTCTTATGTTTCAGAATCCTTGGCAGATCTATTATCACAATATGGGATTTATAATAATAATAAAAGTGATGGAAACATAAAAAAAACAATTGCTATGATATCCACAGTAAATTTGCATCTAGGTTCTTATGTTTCAGAATCCTTGGCAGATCTATTATCACAATATGGGATTTATAATAATAATAAAAGTGATGGAAACATAAAAAAAACAATTGCTATGATATCCACAGTAAATTTGCATCTAGGTTCTTATGTTTCAGAATCCTTGGCAGATCTATTATCACAATATGGGATATATAATAATAAAAGTGATGGAAACATGAAAAAAACAATTGCTATGATATCCACAGTAAATTTGCATCTAGGTTCTTATGTTTCAGAATCCTTGGCAGATCTATTATCACAATGTGGGATATATAATAATAATAAAAGTGATGGAAACATAAACAAAAACAATTGCTATGATATCCACAGTAAATTTGCATCTAGGTTCTTATGTTTCAGAATCCTTGGCAGATCTATTATCACAATGTGGGATATATAATAATAATAAAAGTGATGGAAACATAAAAAAAACAATTGCTATGATATCCACAGTAAATTTGCATCTAGGTTCTTATGTTTCAGAATCCTTGGCAGATCTATTATCACAATGTGGGATATATAATAATAATAAAAGTGATGGAAACATAAAAAAAACAATTGCTATGATATCCACTGTAAATTTGCATCTAGGTTCTTGTGTTTCAGAATCCTTGGCAGATCTATTATCACAATGTAGGGTCATATAATAATAATAAAAGTGATGGAAACAAAAAAACAATTGCTATGATATCCACAGTAAATTTGCATCTAGGTTCTTATGTTTCAGAATCCTTGGCAGATCTATTATCACAATATGGGATATATAATAATAATAAAAGTGATGGAAACATAAAAAAAACAATTCTTATGATATCCACAGTAAATTTGCATCTAGGTTCTTATGTTTAAAGAATCCTTGGCGAATATTATCACAATATGGGATATATAATAATAATAAAAGTGATGGAAACATAAAAAAAACAATTACTATGATATCCACAGTAAATTTGCATCTAGGTTCTTATGTTTCGAATCCTTGGCAGATATTCTCACAATGTGGGATATATAATAATAATAAAAGTGATGGAAACATAAAAAAACAGGTATTATGATATCCACAGTAAATTTGCATCTAGGTTCTTATGTTTCCAGAATCCTTGGCAGATCTATTATCACAATATGGGATATATCATAATAATAAAAGTGATGGAAACATGAAAAAAACAATTGCTATGATATCCACAGTAAATTTGCATCCTAGGTTCTTATGTTTCAGAATCCTTGGCAGATCCTATTATCACAATGTGGGATATATAATAATAATAAAAGTGATGGAAACATAAAAACAGTACTATGATATCCACAGTAAGAGATTATAGGTTCTTCTGTGTTTCAGAATCGTAGCGAATCTATTATCACAAATGTGGGATATATAATAATAATAAAAGTGATGGAAACATAAAAAAAACAATTATGATATCCACAGTATTTACTCTAGGTTCTTATGTTTTAGAATCAGCAACCGAATCCTATTATCACAATGTGGGATATATAATAATAATAAAAGTGATGGAAACTATAAAAAAACAATTGCTATGATATCAATGGGCACATCCGGTTCTTATGTTTCAATCCTTGGCGAATCTATTATCACAATATGGGATATATAATAATAAAAGTGATGGAAACACTAAAAAAAACAATTGCTATGATATCCACAGTAAATTTGCATCTAGGTTCTTATGTTTCAGAATCCTTAGCAGATCTATTATACCAATATGGGATATACTCCAAACAATAAAAGTGATGGAAACATAAAAAAAACAATTGCTACTTATGATATCCACAGTAAATTTCACATCTAGGTTCTTATGTTTCAAGTCTTGTTGAGTCTATTCATCACAATGTGGGATATATAATAAATAATAAAAGTGATGGAAACATAAAAAAACAATTGCTATGATATCCACAGTAGAATTTGCATCTAGGTTCTTATGTTTCAGAATCTTAGCAGATCTATTATCACAGTAATAGGATATATAATAATAATAAAAGTGATGGAAACATAAAAACAATTGCTATGATATCCACAGTAAATTTGCATCCCTAGGTTCTTATGTTTATACGATCTTAGCGATCTATTATCACAATATGGGATATATAATAAAAGTGATGGAAACATAAAAAAAACATTGCTATGATATCCACAGTAAATTTGCATCCTACTAGGTTCTTATGTTTCAGATCCTTGTAGATCTATTATCATGTAGGATATATAATGGCAAAGTGATGGAAACATAAAAAAAACAATTGCTATGATATCCACAGTAGAATTTGCATCTAGGTTCTTATGTTTCGAATCCTTGGCAGATCTATTATCTGTATAGGTTTTATAATAATAATAAAAGTGATGGAAACATAAAAAAAACAATTGCTATGATATCCACAGTAAGTTGCATCTAGGTTCTTATGTTTCAGAATCCTTGGCAATTTATTATCACAATATGGGATTTATAATAATAAAAGTGATGGAAACATAAACAAAAACAATTGCTATGATATCACAGTAAATTTGCATCTAGGTTCTTATGTTTCAGAATCCTTGGCAGATCTATTACATCACAATGTGGATATATAATAATAAAAGTGATAGGCTTATAAAAAAAACAATTGCTATGATATCCACAGTAAATTTGCATCATGTTCTTATGTTTGATCTTTAGCGAATCTATTATCACAATATGGGATATATAATAATAAAAGTGATGGAAACATAAAAAATAATTGCTATGATATCCACAGTATTTGCATCTAGGTTCTTGTTTCCAGAATCCTTGGCAGATCTATTATCACAATGTGGGATATATAATAATAAAAGTGATGGAAATATAAACAAAAACAATTGCAACATTCATCACAATCAGTTCTTATGTTTCAGAATCCTTGGCAGATCTATTATCCACAATATGGGATATATAATACAAGTGATGGAAACATAAAAAAAACCAATTGCTATGATATCACAGTAAATTTGCATCTAGGTTCTTATGTTTCCGAATCATGGCTTGAATCTATTATCACAATATGGGATATATAATAATAAGTGATGGAAACATAAACAAAACAATTGCTATGATATCCACGATAAATTTGCATCTAGGTTCTTATGTTTCAAGATCCTTGGCAGATCTATTATGCTCTCCTGGCACATGGATATATAATAATAAAGTGATGAAACAAACAAAAACCATTGCTATGATATCCACGGTAAATTTGCATCTAGGTTCTTATGTTTCAGAATCCTTGGCAGATCTATTATCCCAATATGCGATATATAATAATAAAAGTGATGGAAACATAAGTAAACATTATATGATATCCACAGTAAATTTGCATCTAGGTTCCACTTATGTTTCAGAATCCTTGGCAGATCTATTATCACAATATGGGATATATAATAATAAAAGTGATGGAAACATAAAAACATTGCTATGATATCCACAGTAAATTTGCATCTAGGTTCTTATGTTTCAGAATCAGCGGAATCTATTATCACAATATGGGATATATAATAATAAAAGTGATGGAAACATTAAAAGAAACTAATTGCTATGATATCCACAGTAAATTTGCATCTAGGTTCTTATGTTTCAGAATCCTTAGCAAGATCTATTATCACAATATGGGATATATAATAATAATAAAAGTGATGGAAACGCAAAAAAACAATTGCTATGATATCCACAGTAAGTTGCATCTAGGTTCTTATGTTTCAAGAATCCTTGGCGAATCTATTATGCAAATATAGGATTTATAATAATAATAAAAGTGATGGAAACATAAAAAAACAATTGCTATGATATCCACAGTAAATTTGCATCTAGGTTCTTATGTTTCAGAATCCTTGGCAGATCTATTATCACAATATGGATATAATAATAAAAGTGATGGAAACATAAAAAAAAACATTGCTATGATATCCACAGTAAATTTGCATCTAGGTTCTTATGTTTCAGAATCCTTGGCAGATCTATTATCACAATATGGGACCTCATAATAATAAAAGTGATGGAAACATAAAAAAAACAATTGCTATGATATCCACAGTCATCTAGGTTGCTTATGTTTCAGAATCGCTAGCGAATCTATTATCACAATATAGGGATATACCTAATAATAAAAGTGATGGAAACATAAACAAAAACAATTGCTATGATATCCACAGTAAATTTGCATCTAGGTTTCTTATGTTTTCAGAATCCTTGGCAAATCTATTATCACAATATGGGATATATAATAATAAGATGATGAAGCTTATAAAAAAAACAATTGCTATGATATCCACAGTAAATTTGCATCTAGGTTCTTATGTTTCAGAATTCTTGGCAGATCTATTATCACAATATGGGATTTATAATAATAATAAAAGTGATGGAAACATAAAAAAAACAATTGCTATGATATCCACGAGTAAATTTACTCGGTTCTTATGTTTCAAGATCAACTAATGAATCTATTATCACAATATGGGATTTATAATAATTATAAAAGTGATGGAAACATAAAAAAAACAATTACTATGATATCCACAGTAATTTTATCTAGGTTCTTATGTTTCGAATCCTTTGGCAGATCTATTATCACAATATGGGATATACAATAATAGTGATGGGCTGTAAACAATTGCTACGATATACAGTAAATTTAAAAATCTAGGTTCTTATGTTCAGAATCCTTGTAGAATCTATTATCACAATGGGATATATAATAATAATAAAAGTGATGGAAACATAAAAAAAACAATTACTATGATATCCACAGTAAATTTGCATCTGATTCTTAATATTTCCATTCTTAACGTCTATACAATAGCGGATTATATAATAATAATAAAAGTGATGGAAACATAAAAAAAACAATTGCTGTAATCTGACAAATTTGCATCTAGTTCACTATGTTTTAGAATCCTTGTGAATCTATTATACAATATGGGATATAAATAATAATAAAAGTGATGGAAACATAAAAAACAATTGCTATGATATCCACAGTAAATTTGCATCTAGGTTCTGCATGTTTCAAGTCCTTAGCCGAATCTAATATCACAATATGGGATATATAATAATAAAAGTGATGGAAACATAAAAAAAACAATTAACTATGATATCGACAGAATTTGCATCTATGATTCTTATGTTTCAGAATCCTTGTGAATCTATTATCGCAATATGGAATATATAATAATAAAAAGTGATGGAAACATAAAAAAAGCAATTGCTATGATATATCCACAGTAAATTTGCATCTAGGTTCTTATGTTGCAGAATCCTTGGCAGATATCACAATATGGGGGATTTATAATAATAATAAAAAGTGATGAAACAAAAAAAACAATTAACATATGATATACATTGGTGCATCTAGGTTCTATGTTTCCAGATCCTTGTAGATCTATTATCTAAATAACGGTTATAATAATAATAAAAGTGATGGAAACATAAAACAATTATGATATCCCTGATAAATTTAAATACAGTTCTTATGTTTTAAAATTCTTGGCAGATCTATTATCACAATATGGGATATATAATAAAAGTGATGAAGGAAACATGAAAAAACAATTGCTATGATATCCACAATCGATTACATCTAGGTTCTTATGTTTCAGATAACGGCGAATCTATTATCACAATGTAGGATATATAATAATAATAAAAGTGATGGAAACATAAAAACAAAAACAATTGCTATGATATCCACAGTAAATTTGCATCTAGGTTCTTATGTTTTAGATGTATGAATGTGTCTTATCACAATGTGGATCCTATAATAATAACAAAAGTGATGGAAACATAAAAAAAACAATTGCTGATATCTACACAGTAAATTTGCATCTAGGTTCTTATGTTTCAGAATCATACAAGCAGATCTATTATCACAATGTGGGATATATAATAATAATAAAGAAATTGATGGAAACATAAAAAAAACAATTCTTATGATATCCACCTTTGTTGCATCTAGGTTCTTATGTTTCAAGATCTTAATGATCCTTATACACAATGCTGTGATTATATAATAATAATAAAAGTGATGGAAACATAAAACAATTGTATGATATCCACAGTAAATTTGCATCTAGGTTATATGTTTCAAGATCCTTGTAGATCTATTATCACAATATGGGATATATAAATAATAATAAAATTGATGAAACATAAAAACAATTGCTATATTATCTGATAAATTTAATAGGTTCTTATGTTTCAGAATCATGGCAGATCTATTATCACAATATGGGATATATAATAATAATAAAAGTGATGGAAACAACAAAAAACAAAGAATTACTATGATATCACAATGAAAATTTGCATCGGTTCTTATACTTTAGAATCCAACAAATCTATTATCATCAGGATATAATAATAATAAAAGTGATGGAAACATAAAAAAAACAATTGCTATGATATCCATCAAGTGCATCTAGGTTCTTATGTTTCAGAATCTATTGTAGATCTATTTACCGCAATATGGGAATATAATAATAATAAAAGTGATGGAAACATGAAAAAACAATTGCTATGATATCCACAGTAAATTTGCATCTTAGGTTCTTATGTTTCAGAATCCTTGGCAGATCTATTATCACAATGTGGGATATATAATATCCATAAAAAGTGATGGAAACATAAAAAGCAGATTATATGATATCCACAGTAAATTTGCATCAGTTCTTTATGTTTCAGAATCACTTGTGAATCTATTCACAATGTGGAATCTATAATAATAAAAATGATGGAAACATAAAAAAAACAATTGCTATGATATACAGTAAATTTGTCGGTTCTTATGTTTCAGAATACATAGTAGATATTATCACAATGACAGGATATATAATAATAATAAAAGTGATGGAAACATAAAAAAAACAATTACTTTACTTGATATCCACAGTAGGTACACTCCTAGGTTCTTATGACACCGTAGCAGACCTATTATCACAATGTGGGATATATAATAATAATAGAAATTGATGGAAACATAAAAAAAACAATTGCTATGATATCCCAGGCAAATTTGCATCTAGGTTCTTATGTTTCAGAATGTAGCCAGATCTATTATCACAATATGGGATATATAATAATAAAAGTGATGACTTATAAAAAAAACAATTGCTATGATATCTACAGTAAATTTGCATCTGGTTCTTATGTTTCAGAACCCTTGGCAGATCTAATATCACAATATGGGATATATAATAATAAAAGTGATGGAAACATAAAAAAAACAATTGCTATGATATCCATAGTAAAATTGCATCTAGGTTCTTATGTTTCTACCCGAATCATAGCGAATCTATTAACCATCACAATATAGAGTTCTAATAATAATAAAAGTGATGGAAACATAAAAAAATAATTGTATATGAAAGTATCCACAGTAAATTTGTCATCTAGTTCTTTATGTTTCAGAATCCTTAGTGATCTATTATCACAATAGGGATTTATAATAATAATAAAAGTGATGGAAACATAAAAAAACATTTCCTGATATCCACAGTAAATTTGCATCTAGGTTCTTATGTTTCTGATCCCTTGGCAGATCTATTATCACAATGTGGGATATATAATAATAATAAAGTGATGGAAGCACACAAAAAAAACAATTGCTATGATATCCACGGTAAATTTGCATCTAAGTTCTTATGTTTCAAGTCTTGGCAGATCTATTATCACAATGTGGATATATAATAATAATAATAAAAGTGATGGAAGCATAAAAAAACAATTACTATGATATCCACAGTAAGTGCATCTAGGTTCTTATGTTTCCGAATCCTTGGCAATCTAATATACAATATGGGATATATAATAATAAAAGTGATAGTATAAAAACATTGCTATGATATCCACACAGTAAATTTGCATCTAGGTTCTCTATGTTTCAGAATCAATGAATCTATTATATAAATATGGGATATATAATAATAAAAGTGATGGAAACATAAAAAAAACAATTGCTATGATATCCACAGTAAATTTGCATCTAGGTTCTTATGTCTTTCAGAATCCTTAACGATCTATTATCCACAATATGGGATTTATAATAATAATAAATTGATGGAAACTTTTCAAAAAGAAGCAATTGCTATGATATCCACAGTAAATTTAACATCTAGGTTCTTATGTTTCAGATGTAGCAGATGTATCACAATATGGGATTTGTAATAATAATAAAATTGATGAAGCATAAAAAAAATAATTGCTATGATATCCACCATTAAATTTGCATCTAGGTTTGTATAACTTTTAGAATCCTTAGCGAATCTATTATCACAATGTGGGATATATAATAATAATAAAAGTGATGGAAACATAAAAAAAACTGTGTCTAGTAGTCGCATCTAAGTTCTTATGTTTTAGGAGTATGGCAGATCTATTATCACAATATAGGATATATAATAATAAAAGTGATGGAAACATAAAAAAACAATTGCTATGATATCCACAGTAAATTGCATCTAGGTTCTTATGTTTCAGAATCCTAAACCTATTATCACAATATATTGGATATATAATAATAAAGTGATGGAAACATAAAAAAAACAATTACTATGATATCTTTTAGTAAATTTGCATCTTGATTCTTATGTTTTGTAGAATCCTTGGCGAATCTATTATCACAATATGGTTATAATAATAATAAAAGTGATGGAAACATAAAAAAAGCAATTGCTATGATATCCACAGTAAATTTGCATCTAGGTTTAAACATGTTTCAAGATCCTTCAGCAGTCTATGTCTACAATATGGTTATAATAATAATAAAAGTGATAGGAAACATAAAAAAAACAATTGCTATGATATCCACAGTAAATTTGCATCTGGTTCTTATGTTTCAAGATATGGCAGATCTATTATACGTATGGATATAATAATAATAAAAGTGATACAGTATAAACAATTGCTATTATCCACAGTAAATTTGCATCTAGGTTCTTATCATTTTCAGAATCCATGGCAGATCTATTATCTGTATGGGATTTATAATAATGGCAAAAGTGATGGAAACATAAAAAAGCAATTGCTACAGTAAATTTGCATCTAGGTTCTTATGTTTCAGATATAACGAATCTATTATCCTCAATATGGGATATATAATAATAAAAGTGATGGAAACATAAAAAAAATTGCTATGATATCCACAAGTAAATTTGCATCTAGGTTCTTATGTTTTCAAATCCTTGCTTGAATCTATTTATCACAATGTGGGATATATAAATATTAAAAATTGATGGAAATATAAACCAAAAACAATTTTTATGATATCCACAGTAAATTTGCATCTGGTTCTTATGTTTCAGAATCCTTGGCAGATCTATTATCACAATATGGGATATATAATAATAAAAGTGATGAAGCACTAAACAAAACAATTGCTATGATATCCACAGTAAATTCACATCAGTTATATGTTTCAGAATCCTTGGCAGATCTATTATCACAATATGGGATATATAATAATAAAAGTGATGGAAACATAAATAAAAACAATTGCTATGATATCCACAGTAAATTTGCATCTGGTTCATATGTTTCAGAATCCTTGGCAGATCTATTATCACAATATGGGATATATAATAATAAAAGTGATGGAAACATAAACAAAAACAGAGAAAGCACTATGATATCCACAGTAAATTTGCATCTAGGTTCTTAGCAGAGATCAACCATGATCTATTATCCCAATATGCGATATATAATAATAAAAGTGATGGAAACATAAACAAAAACAATTGCTATGATATCCACAGTAAATTTGCATCTAGGTTCTTATGTTTCAGAATCCTTGGCAGATCTATTATCACAATATGGGATATATAATAATAAAAGTGATGGAAACATAAAAAAAACAATTGCTATGATATCCACAGTAAATTTGCATCTAGGTTCTTATGTTTCAGAATCCTTGGCAGATCTATTATCACAATATGGGATATATAATAATAAAAGTGATGGAAACATAAAAAAAACAATTGCTATGATATCCACAGTAAATTTGCATCTAGGTTCTTATGTTTCAGAATCCTTGGCAGATCTATTATCACAATATGGGATATATAATAATAATAAAAGTGATGGAAACATAAAAAAAACAATTGCTATGATATCCACAGTAAATTTGCATCTAGGTTCTTATGTTTCAGAATCCTTGGCAGATCTATTATCACAATATGGGATTTATAATAATAATAAAAGTGATGGAAACATAAAAAAAACAATTGCTATGATATCCACAGTAAATTTGCATCTAGGTTCTTATGTTTCAGAATCCTTGGCAGATCTATTATCACAATATGGGATATATAATAATAAAAGTGATGGAAACATAAAAAAAAACAATTGCTATGATATCCACAGTAAATTTGCATCTAGGTTCTTATGTTTCAGAATCCTTGGCAGATCTATTATCACAATATGGGATATATAATAATAAAAGTGATGGAAACATAAAAAAAACAATTGCTATGATATCCACAGTCAATTTGCATCTAGGTTCTTATGTTTCAGAATCCCAGCATCATTACTCTGCCACTATGTATATATAATAATAAAAGTGATGGAAACATAAAAAAACAATTGCTATGATATCCACAGTAAATTTGCATCTAGGTTCTTAGAAAGTTTTCAGAATCCTTGGCAGATCTATTATCACAATGTGGGATATATAATAATAATAAAAGTGATGGAAACATAAAAAACACCATAGATATCCACAGTAAATTTGTATCTAGGTTCTTAGTGTTTGTGAAACTTGGCAGATCTATTATCACAATGTGGGATATATAATAATAATAAAAGAGGGAAACATGAAAAAAAAATATTGCTATGATATCCAAGGGTAAATTTGTATCTAGGTTCTTTACATGTTTCAGAATCCTTGCAGGATTCTGTTATCACAATGTGGGATATAATAATAATAAAAGTGATAACATAAAAAACAATTGCTATGATATCCAGTAAATTTGCATCTAGGTTCTCCAAGTGTTTCAGAATCCTTGGCAGATCTATTATCACAATGTGGGATATATAATAATAATAAAAGTGATGGAAACATAAAAACAATTGCTATGATATCCAGTAAATTTGCATCAGGCCCTTTATGTTTCAGAATCCTTGGCAGATCTATTATCACAATGTGGGATATAATAATAAAAGTGATGGAAACATAAAAAACAATTGCTATGATATCCACAGTAAATTTGCATTCAGGTTTTTATAAGTCAGAATCCTTGGCAGATCTATTATCACAATGTGGGATATATAATAATAATAAAAGTGATGGAAACATAAAAAACAATTTGTTGTGATATCCACAGTAAATTTGGCATCTAGGCTTCTATGTTTTAATCCTTGGCAGATCTATTATCACAGTCACCATGGGATATATAATAATAAAAGGATGGAAACATAAAAACAATTAAGCAGATATCCACAGTAAATTTGCATCTCAGGTTTCATGTTTCAGAATCCTTGCAGATCTATTATCACAATATGGGATATATAATAATAAAAGTGATGAACACAAAAACAATGCTATGATATCCACAGTAAATTTAAATTAGGTTCTTATGTTTCAGAATCCTTGGCAGATCTATTATCACAATATGGGATTATAATAATAATAAAAGTGAGCAGAAACATAAAAAAACAATTGCTATGATATCCACAGTAAATTTGCATCTAGGTTCTTATGTTTCCAGAATCCTCCTTGCAGATCTATTATCACACAATATAGATTTATAATAATAATAAAAAGTGATGGAAACATAAAAACAACTGTATACATATCCACAGTAAAATTTGCATCTAGGTTCTTATGTTTCAGAATCCTTGGCAGATCTATTAGCTTCAGCAATGTGGGATATATAATAATAATAAAAAGAGCAAAACATAAAAACAATTGCTATGATATCCACAGTAAATTTGCATCTAGGTTCTTATGTTTCAGAATCCTTGGCAGATCATTATCACAATATGGGATATATAATAATAAAAGTGATGTAGCATAAAAAACAATTGCTATGATATCCACAGTAAATTTGCATCTAGGTTCTTATGTTTCAGAATCCTTGGCAGATCTATTATCACAATGTGTATTATATAATAAAAGTGATGGAAACAGAAACAAAAACAATTGAAATGAAATTGGTTAGATCATATGCCGCAAAACATGTAATAAATTTAGAAATTGTTTTGTGTTCCTGTGCAGTTGCATCACTGTGACACAGAACATTGAATATAGTGTCGAAACGTGTCACCACACGAAAACTCTTTCCACTTCATCATACTTCTTTTAAATAAAATATGTTTAAAACATTATTTTCAGTTGGAAAACATGTTTCTCAGAACTAGAAAAAATAATCTCAAAATTAACAAAAGAAGACAATGTTTATTTGATAAATTGTTACAATTACTAAACAAGGCCAAGTTTGAATTCCAGTTGAATTCCTTGGATTCACTTAGATACAAATACTCTGGGGAAAGGTATTAATCCGTTTTTTCTCTCCAGTTATGGGTTAAATAATAAAAAAGATTGGGTTCTATAGCCTTGGCTGGCAACCAATCTACCGCAGAAAGCAATGGCAACCTACTGTTGGATAATCTTCTGCCCAGTTATTCATGTCTCTTTCGAGACATAGTCGCCCAAAGCATGTATCACATATGGCACTTAACTGACTAAACAAGGGAAATAACTTTTAAAAGAAGCTACTTCTTTATATTATATGATTTATCTCCCTTATTTTTAGCTAAGAGGTGAAAAAAAAAATCAATTGATGATTTAAATTCTTCAAGGAGTCCTGCTTTTAGCTAATGTGAAAAGGGTGACATTTTAGTTTCCTCAAATTTAATAAAATTAAGTTGTAGGGGTGGTAAGAAATATAAAAAAAAAAATCTTTAATCCGTCTCTTCTCCCTCCAGCTATTGGTAAAATAACAGCACAGATTGGGTTCTATAGCCTTGGTTGGAAACCACAGTAATGGCGACCTTCTGCAAGAAAATCCAGTCCAGTCAGTCATGTTTCTTTTGAGACATGATTGCCCAAGCATGTATCACGTATGGCAATTAACTGACTAACTAGAATGACAGTAAGGTCTCATCATTTTAAAGCCGAAATGGTGAGATGTAATCATGAGTTCAAGGCTAAGATTTTTCTTTCACATTTCTCACTCATAGAAATTTCAACGTTCATTCTTTCAACTTCTTACTTTCCTGTCAAATTTGATCTTTGAAAATTTAAAGGCAATGTCAATTATTATCTTTTGTCGTCTTAATTTCTGTTGTTTTATTGTTCTTATGCTTTAATAATGCTTTTCTTTTTACTCATTCTTTCACACTTGATAATTTTTGTTGTCTTAGTGGAATTATTGCCTTCTTCTTCATATGTCATGTTCCTTCAGGATGTAGGCGATCATGGACTTCCACTTGGCTCTGTCTCTTGTCGCTCTCAAAATTCTTCCTATCTCTTCCAAACTGCCATCCATTTGCTCAGGCCTATCAAGTAGGTATCACGCTGCTTTCTCCTGTCTCTCTTTCACTCTATCTATCCTGTGAGTATTAAATTCTCCAGGCACTCCTTCCTCATTACATGTTCCAGAAACCTCATCTGTCTCTTCCTTATGTTAATTATGAGTTTTCTCCTTGTTTCCATCCTCTCCAACACCTTGTCATTAGTCACATGCATGGTATCCCCAGCAACCTTCTGTGAAACCACTTTTCTGCTGCCTGAAGCCTCTCCTTCATCCTTGAGAAGATTGTCCAACATTCACAACTATACAGAAGGACAGACATCACATGGCAATCCAGCACTCTTTTCTTTGTTTCTAATGAAATTTTCCTGTCTTTCAGTACTCTGGCTAGCCTCTGAAATGCGCCCTTGACCATGTCAACGCATCTTTGGATCTCGACATCGTGCTTTCCATCCTCTGTCAGCACACTTCCCAGGTATTTAAGTTTCTTTACTTGTTTTATTCTAGTTTCTTTGACCTGTAGTTAGAGCTTTGGGCTCTTTTTGCCGATGGCCATACATTCAGTTTTCTTGAAGTTTATGCTTAGTCCTTTCTTCTTGTTTTCTCTTGCTACTTCATGTAGGAGGTCCCGCATTTTTCTTTCCGTGTCTGTTATCAGCACTGTGTCTTTTGCGTATATTACATTGCTGAGATTGTGGCTGCTAATGACAAATCCTGGCAAGGATTTTATTTCTCTCAGAATTTTTTCACTGCATAAATTGAACAGATCCGGTGAGAAAACACATCCTTGTCTTATACCCTTTTCTATTTTTGTATATCAGCTGAATTCACTTCTTATCCATATGCAAGCATTTTGTTGCTAATATATATTCTTGATTATCCTAACATCTTTTCAGAAAAATCGAGCATCTCTATCAAGTCTTTGTGGCATAATTTGTCAAATGCCTTTGTGTAGTCTATGAAGCACAGATAAATTCTTTGTTTTTAATATTTCTGGTCCATCTGTATTTTTGTGTATTGTTGGTTGCTCTCTCTTGACATGGAAGAGATCACCAATATACTCATCCCATCTCTGAAATATTTTTCTTTTTCTCGTATGAGTGTACCATCCTTTGTTTTTATACATCCTGTTGCCGAGCCGGTCTTTTGTCCTGTTAGTTCCTTTATCTTTTTTATGCATATCACCATTATTTGTCATGCTCAGTCTCTCTACTTTGGCAGCTATCCTTGAACCATCTCTCTCTAGCATTTTCTCTTTATTCTGTTCTCATATCTTGGCATCGTTTTTTTGTCTTTTTTGTATCAAATCAAGAATCTTTTCAGTGATCCACTCATTTTTTTTCCGACGTGCTTTTTCCTTTGGGATGATGTCATTCGTCGATATCACTAGAGCCACTCTTAGTGCATCTCATTTTGAGCTTCCATTATCAATTTGTTCCTTGTATTTCATTTTCACACTGTCCATATACATAGGTTTGGGTCATTCATGAGTCTATTGTACTGCAGGCTTAGGGCTGTGTTAGGTCGCTTTAATCGCCTTAGTTTTATTCTTAGTTTACCTAAAACTGGTATGTGGTCACTTTTGGAGTCAGTACCTGGGTAGGCTTTGCAGTGAAGGACTGCATTTCTGAATCTCTTGTTGATAGTAACATAATCAATTTGGTTCTTAATTTCTCCTTCTGGACTTCTCCATGTCCATAATCTTCTTGGGTGCTCTTCGAACCAGGTGCTAGTTATTATCTGGCCATCTCTCACCAGTCGTTGTGGTGTCCTAGTCTGAAATTACCAACCATTTCACCTTCTCTCCCTTGGCTAACTTTGGCATTGAAATCTCCAATGATGATTCTGATGTTTTTTGATTTGCACTGTGCCTTGACATAATCGAGCATGGAGCAGAAGGACTAAATTTCATCTTCTGTACTTTGTGTTTTCAGTGCATATCCCACTATTACCAATATATTGAGTGGCCTCCCTTTTAATTCAACCACTAGAATTCTTTCAGATATTTGGCAGTATGCCATAATGCATTTCCTTGTGGCTTTATCCATCATAATGCCAACACCTTTTTCATTTTTTTTCACCTCCTGCGCATATAATTCTGTGGTCTTCACTGATGAAGTCTTCATTGTTTGGTCATCTCGTTTCACATATGCCTAAAATGTTTGTTTAATCTCGTCATTTCTTGCTTCACATTTTCCAGCTGTCCACGGTTGTTCATGGTTCTGACATTCTACGTCCCAAGTAGTTATTTTTTGTTTGCTTGGGATGAAATGATTAAGAAAAAAAAAAGAAGAAATTTCATGGGTATTTTATAGTCATGGAATTCACAATCAGGAATTATGAATCATCAGAAAATTAAAATAGAAAAACTGTGAAATTATCACAGATACTAATATTTTTTGTAAAAACTGAAAATACTTTTGCTACCAATAAATAAAACCTGATTTACTTACGCATACACTGGCTTTGGGAAGTTGATTTTGGTTTACTGCTCAAGGGGTAAGGGCATGCAGTACAGTTTCGTTGGCCCGCACTTGAATATGTGCCATTTGGACAATCCTCACACCCACTAATAATGGCTCGAGTACCAGCTGGGCATTTCTCTAGAGGAGGAAAAAGATAAGCAAAGAAGACATTTAGTAAAAATCTTTTAAATGGTTCAACATTAAAATGATGCAGAATAACAATCATCATTTAAGGTCTAAGGCTACGTAATAAAAACAAAATATACATCTACACATGACCAGGAATTCAAAGTATGAATTCCTTTCAACAGAATTATTTAAATCAAAGAAAAGGGAAAAAAATGATAGCCCTATTCTATCAGTAATGCTTGTCTTAATTCTTGACCACTGACTATTCCTTTCTACCTGATTTTTAATGCATTCATATAATAAAATCATTAGGAATACATTTACATTATATATATATATATATATATATATATATATATATATATATATATATATTAGCTTTATTCTATCAGTAATGCTTGCCTTTATTTCAGACCACAGACAACTATTTATCAAAAAAGTCATTAGTAATGCACATCTGTAAAAGCCTGTTTTAAATCATACTCACCACACTGTCCCAAAACCAACTGCGCATATGGACATTCAGTTTTAACAGAGCAGCTACCCACTGAAGTACCAGACTAAAAGTAAATGATACAGAAACCATGATATGATGCATTTGAAATTTGAGCATAAAAATGACATGAAATGATTCTGCAACTAAGATTGGTAAATAATGAGTAGCAGATAAATAATGCCATTGCAGATATTAACATCAGATTTGATTTTCCACAAGAATATATCAACGAAGCCTTATTTGAATGTTAAACTGAATTTGGAATATCCAAAGTATAAATTTTTTGTTTTATTCTTAAATTGTAAAGATGCCCATGATGGAATTTCCATGGGTCCTGCTAGTAATGGATAGGCCACTATTTAAAACTATAAATAGGATTTCTTTTTTTCTCTCTTATTCAAATCTATTAATTCTTTTTTCTTTTTCTATATTGCATTGATGCCCATGATGGAATTTTCTGCTCGTATTTGATAGGACACCTGGAAGTATTAAAGACCGGGATTTATGACCGTTTATTTTCCAAATATCAAAAGGAATCAATTCATGCACTACATCATGGTGTATATTATTTTCTTGTTTAAGGTAAACAGAAGTAATTGTTTTTGATTTACTTACCACCTGATATTTATCAGAATTGACGTTGCAATCCTGTACGAATATATTTTGGGATTTTGTTGATTGATTATTTGCTTTCAATAATGAATCAGGCCTGAAAAAAAAGGAAGAAATTTCAGATATTTGGAAAAAAAATCCAAGAAAAAAAAAGTGAACTCTCACAAATTCAGGATAGAATCTGGAAAAAATATTTCAAAGTTATGATCAGTTTCATTCATGCCAAGATTTTTTTTTAATAATTTCAAACCAAGCAAGGCAATAACGCCACTAAGACACAATGGAGGGAGGTACTAGAAATAATGTATTTGACACTCATCAGTGCTGATGTTATGATTGTTATGTGCTCTGCCACAAGCATTTTGCAAAATTCTTTGAATTCTTTTGATGCAAATTAATGGCCATTATCCAAAACAATCAAATCTGGAACTCTAAACCTTGTGAACAGTTCGTGCAGAAACTGAATTACTACTTGTGAGGTTGGCTTGTTACATCTGAATATTTCTGGCCATTTGAAAAAACTGTCTCTGGCGACCAAATAATATGATCCATTAAGTAGACCAGCAAAGTCAATATGAAGATGTGACCATGGGTGGCCAGTTTCTAGCCATGGGTTCAACTTTATTGGTGGTGCTTTATCTACCAAAGAACAG
Source organism: Ascarosepion bandense (assembly GCA_037127315.1). Lineage (NCBI taxonomy): Eukaryota > Metazoa > Mollusca > Cephalopoda > Sepiida > Sepiidae > Ascarosepion > Ascarosepion bandense. The sequence goes on from JBBBDQ010001648.1 coordinate 216,687, forward strand.
CCTTTGCAAGACTTTACCAATGTTTCAATATCCCTATCTATGCTTTGCCCATATATATATATATCTTCTCATTCTGTATATACCAGGGTGTTCTGCATAGAACTCTTTTGGGATTCATTTTTGTAGTGCTAAAGTTATCACTACTCTTTCACTATACATGAGAATGTTATCACACATTGAATAAAACTTTGAGTTGGTTTTATTCCTGTCTTCGAGCTTTGCCTTTATTTCGATAATGAACTTGTCATCTAACACTTTCGTTTTAATTTTTTTCAAAGTTACAGGTAGTTCCACTACAATGCTGCATAGTACCTTTTTTATATCTACCTCTGATTGTACTGAAGCAATGACTATGTCTTCTAAAGGGTCATTATTTTTTGGAATAAGACTGGACAATTTGTCCATGTGATTTAACTTGCTCAATGGCAAGAAATCCATTCTAAAGTTGTAATTTAGTAGAATGGTTTGCCATTGCTGTAACCTATTAACTGTATGAGTCCGCAGTCCTTTTTTGACCCGTAAATAGCTAGCAATAGTTTGTGATCCATTTGTAAGGTAATGAATGTATGAAATTTTTTAAGGGCAAAGCCAATCCATAAACTTTTCTTTTCTTCCAGTGAATAATTTTTTTCAGTTGAAAGGCACATCCTGGATGCATGTGTAATAGGTTTCATTGAGCCGTCTTCAAGCATTGACTCATGTTGGATCGGGTCTCCTGCCATTCTTGTCAATTATTTGTCCCAAATATTTAATTTTGTCCATCAAGAATTCAAACTTTTTGTTCCTTAGCTTGAATCCATAATCCTGAATTCTTTTGAAAACTTAAAGAAACATTTTCCTAATGTTCTTTAGGGGTTTTCACTTTTCAGTAGAATATCATCAAGATATACAACTGCAAAGTCAAGTCCACTTAGCATCATGTCCATTACTTGCTAGTTAGAGCAACCTTTATGCCAAACAGCAAATGATTGAATTTATACAATTCTTGATGTGTCTTTATGGTCAATAATCTTGAACATTTATCATCTACTTGAATCTGAAGATATACTTCATTTAGGTTTATTTTAGAAAATATCTGACCTTTCCTAAGTTGCGCAAAAACTTCTTCTGGCCCCTGAAGTGGGATATGATAGCTTTTGAGGACTCAAACCTTTGAAACAATCTGTGCCGACACATATCTATTCCGACTTTTTTTTTATGTATCCTGTAATTAAAGCCCAGTTGCTATAGTTAACGTTGAACAAAATACCTACTTTTTTTTTTGAGTCTGTCAAGCTCATCATTTATTTGTTTAATAATGCAAAGGGTACAGTAATTTTCTTTTTGAAAAGCGGTTGTACATTTTTGTTCAGCTCAAATTTCACTTTCAATTTATTACACCTGCCTAGACCACCAGAAAATACCCCTGGGAATTTAGTTTTCAGTTCTTTCTTTAAAGTTTCTGTTTTGTTAGTAGAACTCTTAACTTTCTGGCAAAATGAACTGATTAGACTGTTTCATAATTTAAACTGCTCCATCCAATCTGTCCAAAAAAAGTTCTTTGAATTTTTCATTACAAACAGTGTTAACTGCAATATTTTTTTTGTTGAAAGTCACATTTGTATTTATAATATCTCTTCGAATTTTATTTTCTGTTCCGTCACACTACGAGCTATTTTTTTGTTAACCAATAACGTTGGTTTGCCAATTTTCCTCCAAGTATATTCATTTATTATACTGAAGTTAGATCCGCTATCCACTTGCAATTTGATATTTTTGTTCAGGAATTTTACCTGCACAAACTTTCTTGTATTTGAAGTGGAAGATTCATTTGTGTCAGTTAATTTAATGCAATTACTTATTTTTTATCTTTGTTTTAAAGTGAGTTTTTTATGTATTTTTCTTTTGCAACGAAAACATTATTTTGAAATGACAGACATTATAAAAATGTCGTTCTCCAGATGTGTAGTGGAGGTTGGGAGTAATGTCTTTTTATTTTTTCACATTATTTTTTGGACACATCTTTTTAATGTACAACACACTGCTTACTTCAATATCCTTAGCATCTCGTTGAATATTTATAAATCTCTGACAATCTTCAGTTAGGGTTTGTAAAGTGAGATTGGGCTCATTTTTGAGTTTATTCAGAACCCTTTTTCTGATTTCAGCATCTCTCATTGGCACCAAACCTTGAACAAATATTAAGCATTTAAAACTGTCAGGGCTGAATTCTGCCAGTTCTTCATTGTCATTTTTTACTAAGTTCATACATTTCCATCTTTATGGAACAATGTCATCTTTGGACTGAATACTTCTGAAAACAAAGTAACCGTTTCTTTAAACAAGAGGTCACTAGGTTTCTTTGAGAATATATAATTCATAAACTTTGTGGATTTGACAGTGCGTAGTTTTCTTTTTGTGGCTGAACCAATTTGAACAGTCCATTTTGTATCTATGGAAATACGCCAAAAATGTTATGTCTTCCTAAATTCCTCTATCATCTTTGTGATAGTTTTGTGAAAAAAAGCACTTGAAGCATCATTCCTGTTACTTGTTAACATTTTCTGTGGTTGTTTTAAGAAAATTCACCAGAGTTTTTGAGTCTTTGTTCTGAACGTTTTTGCTGTTCTTGTTTATTTAAGATTTCCAGCAAAACTTCATTTTTACTTTTCACAGAATTATATATATATTTGTAGGAATTATAATAAAAACACAAAATAAAATAAAAAGACCAAAAAAAAAAAAGAATAATAATTTCCTAGGAGGCTTTTGACAGGAAATACCGTCCATGCATGCATGAGAAAAAGTGGGCTTCCTGGTACTAAATAGAAACCGAGAAATCTCGGCCTTTTTAAGCTGGGATTTTCAACGGGACAAGATGTAAGTTTTGCTCAGAAAGGTTTTTCCCCTCAAAAAGTTAGTCCCCTGTGAATAAAGCCGATCCTAAAAATATCTCTAGTGTCTCGCGTCTTTTTCCTTTGCCTATTTTCAGCAATGAAAGCAAATCTACACATACTGGGTGTTTAAGTGAAAGAACCCCAAAACCAACCCAACAATAACCGTCACATCCATAATTTCTACAAGGATATTTCAACTTTCAAAATCCCAGCATTATAAGAATTCCATCTATCACCTTGAGGTATATTTTTTATCATTCACAATCTTTGACCTCACCAATTTACTCCCAGCACAAGTAATGAGAAAAGAAAGGGAAAAGGAATTCATTCCACTACCCAACAGGTCAAGTGGACTACTGTAGCCACACACCACAACAAATGGATTATGCTGGAAATGCAACATTTCAATAACCCAATATTTTACTCCTGTAAAAAAAAACAAAAAATAAAAAATTAAAGGCAATCCCAACCAAAAACAGTTTATACACACACACACACACACATATATAAACACAAAAATAATTGTGTTACCTTCCCCACAAATAAAACCAGAGATTTCATGACTGCCAACATGTATAAAAAAATATTATATTCTCCATAGCATTTGACATGCAAAAGAATCCAAGCATACTTTTGGTGACAATGAGTCTTTCTTTCTTTCTTTCTCTCACACACACACACACACACACACACAAATAACCCCCACCCACAAAAAACCCACATTTATGTCATTTCCAAAGTACAAAACAAATGTGGAGACTTCAACTCTCATTCACAGGTGGGATATAATTCAATGGCAAACAAGGAAACCCTCCTCTGTACAGCAATAACCATTGACTGCCTGACCTTTACCAAAAATCAAGCAAAGGAGAATACTGAATCAAATCAGCATTTCTTAAACTTTCTGAAGAGATCATAAAGCTGAACATATCACTCCTTTCTGAAGGACGGTTACACTCTTTCAGACAAAAAAAAATTTACTCTAAAACCACTAATAGAATATAACAGTTCCGCTGTTACTAAAGAAAACATTAAGTGAAATTTCTGAAGAGGTGACTGAGATAAATTTATCACTCCTTTTTGAAGGACGGTTACACTTAGCTACAAAATCCATCATCCAAAAAACTTACTTTCAAAACCAATGATCAACCAGGAAGATCCTGATCTAACGAAGCATAACATAAAAATTGCTAAGAAAATGCAAAAGTTGGACATAATCCTCCTGAAAGATTACTGCATCAGTAATAACCCAAATGGAGGTTCAAAGTAGATAATAATATTTATAATATCACCAAATACAAGACTCTCAAGTTGCGTGAAGTAAATAACCACTGCTAGTAGAGAACTGCTAGACAGTAAGAGAACACCACACCCTCTCTATGGAGTCCAACGTATTATATAAGGATTGGAACATACCCATTACTATCCATAAGTATATACATGATAAGATATAACTAGAGTCCCAGGCCATAGGTGGAAGCAATATTCTAAGCCTGGATGAATAGTAAACTTATTAATATAGATGTATTCTGGAGCAAAACATTGTGTAGCATGACATAGTGAACAACTTTTCTAACAGTAAATCTAGCAACTGATTTCATATAATCTTTCTACTTTATATTAGCAATGAACATTAGACAGAGAAGGAGCAATGAATCACTCTCCTGAAGGTTAGCATCAGCCATATTGATGGAAGACAGAAAGGATTCTCTCAGATGATTAATAGAGAGCAATTTCATTTCGCAGATGTTAAAATTAACAAGCCATTCCTTACTCCAGTTAGCAACAGATTGTAGGTCATTTTTGAGATCAGCTGCCAATTTGACCCGATTGAATCTATCAGTTTTACTTTTGAGACATGTATAAAAGAAGAGTTCATTAAGGAGCACATTTTGTAAAAACTATTACAAGGATACCATCATATCCACATTACAGATGACAGCAGAAACCAGAGACAGAATTGTATGCATATCACTCAACAGAGACTCAGCTCAAAGTTTATGCTGAGTTAAGAGTAGAATTCAAAGAGAATTAAGAACAAAACATTTTGCTTTTTTGGTAGAAGATATTAAAACCTTAAATTGAGTGAAGAGGGTAGAGATAGAAGATTTACTCTTATTTAAGCATCGTCAGTGATCATGAGAATAAACGTTATCAGAGACTATATGGTGCCTCAAACAGAGTTTACGTTTACAACTGTTACGAGCAGATACAAATAAGAATCTGTTGGGATTGGAACTGTTATGACAGTATATCCGAAAAAAGTGATTCCTGGGAGCTATAGCAGCTGGTTTGAACCGTGTAGAACATTATGACGTTACTTGGTATTTCTAAGAAAGGTACAAAAACATCAGTGACGGCTTCAATGATACTTGAGCAGAGTTAGGAGATAAGGTAAAAAACAAGTAAAAAAGTTGATTTATTAAGGAAACAAGAAGAAAATCCACTATTTTATTAAGAGACTAAGCAACAGGAAAATTGAAAGTCTGAACTTTAGTAACATTAGAATTCTTAAGCCACTTAATGGGATGACCTTTAAAATTGCCAAGCAAAAAGATCTCTGTAGATAAATGTAGAGAGAGATCTATTTCTATACTGCTAGACATTTTCTCAAATATATTGCAGTCCTGAGAAGAAGGGGAGTGATAAAGAAAGAAGAGATAGCTAACAGAGGAGAATAACAAAAACTGAAAGCACATGAAAGAAACATCTGGGGACTCAAGAGACAATTCTCCTGCCATTGGAAGATTTTCATAGATATAGACACCGAGGACATGCATATGTATGTTAGAATCTTCTTAGTAAAAAGGAAGATACCTTGAAACAGAGAATTTGTTGGAGTGATAATATTTAAATGACTTTCATTAAATGCAACGATACCTGGAAATTGTTTCAAGAGTAAAGATTCTTCATGAAGAGATAACACAATTATTGGAGAAAGAAAGGCTGGAGGGGTGGGTAGGTGATTTTTTGTTTCCTGGTTTATTCATATTTTTTCCATTGTATCTGACATGAAAGGCTTTTGTTTTAAAAATAAAAATAAGGAAAAAATGCCAAAATAATAATCATGATTCATCAGGTAGGGCAATATAAGCTGGCTGGAATATGGCTACAAAAAAATGCATAATGTGGCCTCAGGGTTGGCCACTCGAAATATATGCAGGTAAACCAACCCATGCACATGTATTTGAAAATAAGCGTAGGATACTTAACTCCTGATAAGGAAAGGAGTGATAAAAGAAAAAGAGATAGATAATAGACTGAAATAACGAAAGTTGAAAAAACATGAAAGATTCATCTGGTTGGTTGGTTGGATTTTATGGTATATCAACCACTGTGGGTCATTTAATGCCAAATTTAGTTTATATATATATATATATATATATATATATATATATATATATACTAATTATATAGGATTTGTATATACCTGTAAGATAGAGCTTACTTGCTTGCACACTGCAAAATAATTCCAGTTATTACTGTCTAAGACAAGGATTTCCATTTAGTAGAGGCAATTTGTTTGCACAATGTTAAAAGGTAGCATATATTGATTACACATCAGTCTACATCCTTGATAAGAGACCAATTCTTTTCAGGAAGTTTATTATATGACTTGGATCAATTTTTGTAAATAGTTCCTTTGTGCTTCTAATGTTGTAGAACTTTCTTCGAATTTTTGTGCAAGGTTTGTGCATTCTGTTAGTATATAATGAAAGTTGAAAGCACATGAAAGAATCATCTGGGGACTCGACAGACAATTCTCTTGCACTTAGGAGATTTTTCTGGATAGAAATACCAATGCACATGAGATCTAAGCAAAAATAATTGGGACTGGTGCTATAAAATGAAAACTACAACATAGACATTTAATCACCTTCCAAGTAGCCATCTTTTGGAGCGAGGTACTTTATTAAGCATCATTTCCATTGATAAAAGCCCTCCTTGAACTCTTTTTTTGGGGGGATAGTGAGCAGTTGTTTCATCATATTTTCTTTGAATTTCCTTGATTTCTTGAAATCTTGTTTCTTTTGAATGTGAGTTGATTTTTCAGTTTGAGTTTTGTTTAACAGCATATCAACCTCTGTGGGTTATTTAATGCTAAAAAGCTGAGATTTTAGGGTATTTTTTTTAAATGTTTGATTAGAGTGAGAAGTTTAATTTAGTCAGATTTTGATGATTTTTTTATTTTAGAAAAGTGAAGATGTCTTTTAGTTTTGTATTCAAAAACATATTGCTGGTAATAATTGTTTTCCTTCAAAAATGTATATTTTTCTATAAAAGTCTATTTTTATATTTTCATATTTTTTTTTACCCTAGTTTAGGGGTTAACAATTTTCCCATAGCTGGAACCCTAACAGGTGCTATCACTCTGGGTTAGGGTGGACTTGGGAACAACAGCAATTAAAAGGTTGTTCTATATTCCTTCCAATCAGAGGACTTGCTGCTGGATGCAGTTTACCATCATATCCAGGACCAGATTTGTTTTTAAAAAAGAAAAAAGCAGCAACATATGAGATACAGAAAAGTATAGTGGTTGTTGAACCTGGGAAATATTATTTTGGCCAAAAACTGTTACAATGATGGAGCCTCTGTGGTGTGATGAGATGACCACATTCTGCGCACTTTCTTCCAAACACTGCTTTTAACAATGGAAGTGAGTGAGAATGTTATTAACTGTGTGTGGGCGCACAATGGTGTTCAAGTTCAGTCAGTGTTAAAATGTTTAATTCTGCATACTTTAGTTCTATTAACATCAAAAGAGTTGCAATACTTTTTGACCAGACTCTCTATGTATCCTAGAATCTTTTTGACAAAGAAGATGATAGCCTGGAACAGAGATTTCATTGGTAGTGATAGGAGGATTTAAATTAATTCCACAAAGTACAAAGTTACTGTTACAGAGTAGCTAGCACACCTTCAGCACTCTAACCAATGGACTGGCTCATAGCCTTAAAGAGTCCATAAGTATGTATTTAAAAGGTCATTTTAATGTTGTGACAAGCAGATTAATATTCAGACTGATTTACTTTGTCATCTATTCACCATTTAGACCCTCCTCTTTTGCTCTTAAGCTTGTCTTGGTAATTGTTTGTAACTTATTGTTCTTTATTTTTTGTATGTATCTGTTAACACCAAATACTGTGCTGAAGAAATATAGTAAGCACTCATTCTTCTCGTTGTATCATTCATCTCGACAATACAACAGATTGGGGACAATGGATTTGAGAAATCACAATTGAAACAACAGATTGGTGACTATGAATTACGACAAAGAAAATATAAAATGAAACTAACAAAAAAAAAAAAAAAAAAAATACTCCAGTCAACACTTGTTACCTCTCCCCGCTATGGTCTGTCCTTTGAATTGAAATTTACCAAGCAGCTTAACTCGATGTTGATTTTTGGGAAAAGCAAGAATTGAAGAATGAAACTTTCTTAATTCAAATTTCCTGTGTTAAACTGTGAGGTATGTTACAATTTATTTCTTAAATCTGTATTTTTCATTTTTTTTTTCCCTCACTTTTTGGCGTTCATGCTTCATTTGGACTTTAACAAAGTTAAAACTTAGTGAACTCTCCACTTTTGGAAGTTTGTGTTTTGTGTGTGTTTTTTTTTTTTTTTAAATAGGAGTAGATAGGTCACACTATCGCCCGGTCAATACTCCTCCCACGTCTATTGAACTGGAGTAGAGGCTTGCCCCTTGTTTCCTGTTTAGGATGTGGATTCAGGCTTTCTCTTCTCTCTCTTCAGACCTTGGTATTGGTGCTTCCGTGAGTTTCCTGCGATCTGGCCAGTTGGTGGCAACGGCTCATCACTGTGAGGGTACCGGGTTGGCAGTTTCCTGGTTGCTGCTTCCGACTGGAAGTTAGGAGCCCTAACTCTTGCGTTGCGTCAAGAGCAGCTGCTCTGATCAACAGTTGTATAATATCGGGGTTCTTGTAGTGCCATGTCGCGCATGGATAGGTGTCCCTGCAAGCACTTTCGGTGGGCAACCCCGAGGCCACACCTTGTTGCAGCCCTAGCCAGTTTCCCTCCCAGCACAGATCGTGGATAATGACCGCCTGTATCCTCTACCATAGGTCCCTTTCTACAAACAAAATCATGACTAAAAAAATCAGAAATGACCCTAAACCAGTTAAATCCAAACCACCTAAACCCATTAACCTCTTCTTCACTAATATCCGAGGCATTCGTACTAACTTTCCTAGTGTAGAAGCATTCCTGCATGAAAAGTCCTCTGACATCCTTGCGCTCTGCGAAACTAACCTCAACTCAGCTATTCCCTCCTCTGACCTCTTCATCCCTGGTTATCTTCCCCTTTTAAGGAAGGATTCCACTGTCCACATGCATGGGCTGGGTGTTTATGTCAGCGAACACCTCCCCATAGCTAGAGTGACTTCACTCGAATCTACTGACCACCAATACATATGTCTCCGCCTGTCTCTCCTCAGTTCGGTTACCTATTCTTTCTTTACCGTTCTCCCTCCTCTCCTGACTGCTCCCTACTAGATAGCATTGCTGACGACATAGATAAGGCTATTTCCTATCACTCATTCGCCCACATATTTGTATTTGGAGATCTCAATGCCCATCACTCTGAGTGGCTTGAAAACGCCGTTACTGATCCAGCGGGCATTCACGCCATGAACTTTGCTATTTCCCAATCCCTTATGCAAGTGGTGAACTTCCCCACTCGCTCCCCAAGCACTCCCTCGGGTCATTCCGCACTGCTAGATATAGGTTTCACCTCTGCGCCTGACAAGTCTCGCAGCTTTGCCCTCTCGGCAACTCCGACCACGCTGTAGTCTCTCTCAGTATTTCTTTCCAATCTCACTCCCCCCAGGAGCCCCCTACCTATAGGACCTCCTACCTCTACCAAAAAGCTGACTGGGATGCCTTTTGCGATTTCCTCTGCGACGTCCCTTGGGGAAAAGTGTTCGCCCTATCAGTTGATGACTGTGCCTCTGAGGTCTCGTCATGGGTGAAAGCTGGCATTGATGCCTTCATACCCACCAGGAAGTATTGCTTAAAACCTCATTCGTCTCCGTGGTTCTCTCCGGCCTGCTCAGCCGCCATTGCCCACAGGAACCATGACTTCCGTCTATTCCGGAGACAGTCAACTGATCACAATAGGCGCCTGTTCACATCTGCTCGCAATGAGTGCAAGAGAACCCTAAATGACGCCAAACAGTTGTTTGCTGAGAGAATGCGATAGCACATAGCTGACGGCAAGTTCAAGGACTATTGGAGGATTTGTAAACGAGTGCTCAACAATAGGAAATCCTCAATACCTCCTTTAATCCATGGATTTGAGGTTCTCACGTCATCTGCGGACAAAGCTGAGTGCTTTGCCCACAGATTCTCATCCAACTCCACATTCGACTCGTCCGGAGTACACCCACCCGACTTCCCTATTAGAACTGAGGCCAAACTGCACAACGTATATATTACCCCGACAGTAGTATCCAGAGTAATTTCAAAACTCGACCCCCATAAGGCGTGTGGACACGATGGAATCCCGGTGATAGTCCTTAAGAGGTGTGCTCCTGAACTTTCCCGTCCTCTCTAAACTATTTAACTACTGCCTTCCTGCTTTCCTGCATGCTGGAAGTTCTCTTCAGTCGTTCCTGTATTTAAGAATTGTGGTGAACCCTCAGATCCATCCAACTATCGCCCTATCAGTCTTCTACCGATATTCGGGAAAGTATTCGAGGCTATAATCAATGCTGAAATAGTTCATCATCTCACCGCCCACAAACTGTTCCCCGACAGGCAATATGGATTCCGCTTTGCCAGGTCCACGGCAGACCTGCTAGCAACCGTAACAGAGTACATGCTACAGGCCCTTGATGAGTCTGACGAGGCTTGCGTGGTTGCTCTGGGCATCTCCAAGGCTTTCGACAGGGTTTGGCACTCTGGCCTCCTATGCAAACTTCAATTCATCTAAGACCAAGTTGTTGTCTGTCAACCATTACAAGCAACCTCTTCTGCCTCCCATAAGCATGGACCAAGCGATTCTCCTGGATAATACACTACGCCTCCTCGGACTTACCCTGTCCTCAGACCTAAAATGGAACCACTATATTGAATCCATAGCAAAATCTACTGCTAAGAAGGTTGGGTCACTATGTCAATCCAGGATGTTTTTTCCACCTGAATCCATCCTGCATATATACAAGTCAACCATCCGTCCGTGCATGGAGTACTGCTGCCATTTATGGTCAGGTGCCTCTGCCGTTCTCCTCAGTGTTCTTGACAGGCTCCAAAGGAGAGTTTGTAATGTGATAGGTACTGATCTGGCGGCTCAACTGCAGCCACTTCCCCATCGTCGAAATGTGGCCTCCCTTTGTCTGTTCTATAAATACTTTCATGGCTTCTGCTCAGATGAACTTAAGTCACTGATGCCTCCTCAACAGGTGTTTACTCGTGCAACCAGACTGGCAACTGGATCCCACCCATTCACAGTCAGGTTAGCTAAATGCAGATGACAATTCTACTCCTGCAGCTTCTTCTCTCGCACTTCCCGCCTGTGGAACTCGCTCCCGTATTCTTGCTTTCCTGATGGCTACAACCTCCAGAAATTTAAATGCAAAGTCAATACTCATCTACTAACCACTGGACTCTCGCTCTCTCCCCACCCCTGTATAACCTTCTCTTTCTCTCCACCTATGTATCTGTCATCGCACCTGCTTTCTCAGCTTTCTATTGTTCCTTTCCAACTAGTTTGTACTCCTCACTCTTTTCTAATTAATCTTTTTACATTTATGTATGTAGCCCCCTGCACATCAGTGGCGTTTCCGCCTTGCTCGGGGTGAAATGATAAAAAAAAACAAAAAGACAAAAAAAAAACAATATCAACAAAGGATGAACAAACATGCAGAATTTGTTTTACCGTTTCTGTTTTGTTAGCAGAACTCTTAATTTTTTGGCAAAATGAACTGGTTAGACTGTTTCAGAATTTAAACTGCTACATCCTATTGTTCCCAAAAAAGCTTTTTGAATTTTTCATTACAAACAGTGTTAACTGCAATGTTTTTTTGTTGAAAGTCACATTTGTAATAATATCTCCTTCAAATAATCTGGTTTGGTTAATGGCATATCAACTCCTCATGGGTCATTTAATGCCAAAATATTGTTCTCTTGTGAGCTTTGATAATTCAGTTTTTCCAAAAAATATATTGCTGGTAATCATTCATAATGGTTTTTTATATTTTCATATTTTAACCCCAGTGTAAGGGTTTGCCCATTAGATGGAACCCTGACAGGTGCTCTAAGTCAGAGTGGACCGTGGAATAACATTGATTAAGAGGTGGTTCCATGCTCCTTACAATCTCCTCGTCAGAGGTCTTGTTACCAGATCTAGTTTATTGTCATACCCAGGATGGTGAAGGGAATGAAGGTGATTAGCTACAATTTGTGTGGCAGTGAGGGTCTTAACCAACAAGGTTAGAACTGTTATAACTAAGGAATTCAGTTCCTTTGAACATTTTTTATGGAAATAGTGATAAAGCAGCAAGAGGGTTGTGACATTTTGTCTGTGAGAAAGGGGTTATGGATGAAAAACAATTAATTCCCTATAAGATGGGGAGAAGCTTTTGGATTTATAGTGAAGAATGTATAGCATCAGCTTCTCTCACAAATGATTCTATAGCAGTGTTAATTCACAGACTTCCCTTGTTTAGTGCAGCTAATGTGTACATTAGTAACTACAAAAAAGCAATGTTTAATTACCATGGTTAAATTGAAGAATGTTTTACCGCACTGATCAAATTTTGGTATACAAATTTTTAGTGCACTAATCACGAGATGATTGTATTCTATAACAATGTGGCCAACATATAATGTAGAAGGCTGTGTAGCATTGACTTAATTTATTCTGTAACAATGTGACTTTGCATATAGTGAATAAGACTGTATAACATTGACTTCTTAATTTATTCTATAAGAATGTGGCCAACATATAGCAAAGAAGACTGTAACATTGACCTCTTAATTTAGTCAATAACAATGTGGCTAACTTATAGTGAAAAAGACTGTGTAGCATAAGTATTAAAACAGAAAAAAGTTTGATTCATGCCTTTCTGGAGATTATTTATCTGAACTTTAATTTCTAAATTTTTATAAAGCATTTTCAAAATAAACTGTGCCATCACAGATTTGATGGCATATAAGACACACCCCAGTTTCTGCAGGGCAAGTGAAGAACAAATTAGTAATTAGTAAAATTATTAGTAAATGGTACAGCTTAAACTATATCTATGAGGTATGATTTTGGTTAAACAATCCACAATTACAATTAAACAAAAATTAATATAACTTGAAACTTATATGCAACAGTGTAGCTTAACGTCTTTCTTGCAGTTGTCATATTTAAAGGAGTGAAATTCAGTCAAAACTATTCCTTTATGTGATCTGTACAACCTGTATCTTGTCAACGTCTTAGTGGAATAATTAGGACATAAAAATTTTGATTGCATTCATACCAATGCAACTGCAAGTTATTGCAAGAAAAATATTAACAAAACAAACTTATTTTACAAATATATTCTTTGAATTTCTTGCATATAATTGTAGTGAAACAAAGTACTGAAATTAATATAATGAATATTATCACTTTTAATCTGCATTATAGCCTTTTAAATAATGGCAATAAGTATATGAAGGTTACTCTAAAGTCTAAGCCAATAGGAGTTGCCAGGTAGCTAATTTTGGCTGATTATCACAAATTTTAAACCTACATATGCCATACAAGATGCAGGGGAATTTTAAAAGATATTTTCAGTAAAACAAAAGTTGCATCTTATATGCCATCAAATATGGTAAATATTTCATAAAGTAAATTATTCCTTACTTTGCATTTAGGATTTCAATTTGAGCCTGACCATTTGTGACTGCACGTTTCTTTCGATTGGATGAAGAACATATTATGGTAACTGAAATTTCGCATGTTCCTACACATAACTGCCATGTTGCAGACATTATTTCCACCCTCTCCTGCATTTTTTTGTTAATTTCATCCTTGTAAAACTTCTTGTTGCTTTCACAGTCGGAAAATGAATAAACAAGTGTGACGACAACTACCACACTGACAGCATTACTAGTTGCTGGAAAATAAACAAAAAAAGTCTTCATATGAAATAGTAAAACAAACTTAAATGTGATATATATTAACTTTACTTTTTATCAGATGAAACATTGAAAGTCATTTTATTTTTTATTTGTTTATTTATTTTTTTAATAATCATTTCATCCTAAGCAAGGTAGTACTGCCACTGGTGAACAGGGGGTTACATGTGAAGGTAGTGAAGAGAAGGAAGAACAGGTCACAAAAGGTGTCAGAGAATGTGCAAGAGAAGGATGGGAACACTAATGTGTGAAGTGAGCTGCGTAAGAGTAGAACGGAAAGACAGGAGAATAAGATACACAGGGTGTCAGGGAAAGGATGGGAGTCAAGGAGATAATTTTATCCCAAGAAAGGTGATAAAGCCACTAGGACACAAGTGTGTGTATGTGCATGAGGGGTTTAACAGGAGGTGAAAGAGAAGAAGAAGCTGAGTAGCTGTTCTCTCCTGCATTAGTATAGTTCCCTTCATATAGCTTTCTTAGTGATCCCTTGTTTTTAAGACCCGTGTCTGTCTGATCCCTTTTGGCTCAGACTCGCTTCTAGTGAAGTATTATAACCAATCCAGTATGCAGTCCCTTTAAATATATCCAATATCATCCAGTATCACCGGTAAGATTTGTAACTTTTTACCTTTCCTAGTATATATCCATGAGTGGGCCCATGACGAAAAAATATTTTAATCAATATACCGTCTAAAATGATGGCTATATATATATATATATATATATATATATATATATATATATATTGATGAACCTACTATTGAGTATTCTACATTAAGACATAAAAAAAGGATCCGAATCACAGAGCATGACAGGAGGAGAGAAATATATATATATATATATATTGCCTGTCTGAAGATCGACCACTTTAGAGGAAGGTAGATTTTATAAACAGTAGCCACTTATGGCTTTATGCAATGTTCTTCAGTTACAAATTGAATACTCTGGGCTACTGATGGTTGCTTACATTATCTAGCCACAATGATGAGCTGTGATACAGTGATACAGGCTTGTATGCAGATGATTAGTTATATATATATATATATATTTGGCCAGCAATTTATCTTTTAAATGTTTTGTGAAAAACAGCTGACAAGAAATATTTTATAATAAATTTTTGATAAAGTTTTTCCAGTCTTCTTACATATTTCCTTTTTGCTGGAAATAAGAAATGTAAAAATGTTTCACAGTTTTCGACTTTCCAAGTGCTTTCAGCCACTTCACTGGCCATTTTCAAACAAATACACAACGGCCTTTATTATAATAGAGAGCATATATATATATATATATATATATATATATATATATATATATTCTTCACTACTCAATTGTAACCCTATTTCCAGATGATGGCTGGTTATTAACTTTTTTTTATTGATTTAAAAGATAAGAAAATTTCTCTAAAATTGAATAGAATGAGAAAAATACATTTATTTTTATCAGGAAAAGTAAACGAATTGATTGAATCTGTGTAGGGGGACAGTAGATATAATATCGTCATCCTGTTTTGACCATTGCATGACCCCAGGTCAAATTAAAATGTGAGAATTTCCTGTCTTTGGCTGCTTGCAGTTTTGAGGATGGATAAGCAAGCAACAGAGAAGGGTAGTTTTTCCCCCTCAACCGGAAGACTCAGTCGAAATAGATAACTGATATTATTTTCATTTCGAGCTAGTAAGACTTAAACAGTGGGGGGAAAAATGAATTCCCTGTAGCTAACTTTACCACCCTGGCTTTGTGCCTTTTTAATAAAATCAAGGTGGAAGATGAAATTAGCAGAATTGGGCCTGTGATTTTGCAGAAGATGGTCAGTCTGAAATCGGCAAGCTGTAAGCCAACAGAGAATGTTACTGCTACAAGAGATGTGTGATACTAAAATACCAGCCAACTAATTTGTGTGTTACCTAGATTAAACCTGTTTATAATGTGCATATAAATTTGATATAAATATACATAAATCTGCACCCATGTCATTGTTGGGTTGTACTGGTTATATTCTGTTTGCTAATTACCAGGAACCGGGTAACTATATACCGTCCTCTCATGAACCTGGACTGACCTAGCCAATTGATAAAAGGCCAGTCCAAGATCAAACAAACACAGTGTGGCTAGATTGGTCAAGGTTCAGGAAGGGTTGGCTCAGGTATGAAGGTGTTATACAATGACATAATAATTGCAAAAAAATAAGGGACTGTAAATGACCAAATATATGGTAAGAGCTTTCATAATTGGTAGTAAAGAGAATGAACTGATGAAGATGCTACCTCGTTGTTGTCTCTCTCTCTCTACCCCATGAGCGTGACAGGAAAGATATGCATGTGTGTGTGTGTGTGTGTGTATATATATATATATATGAATTTTTATTTGTTTAACAATATTATTTTTTTAATGGATACTCCTATTTGAGTGGAAAGTCTGTTTATTTTATATATATATATATATATATATATATTTAAATAGTACATTATAATTTCCACAGGCCTTAATTGTTTGAGAAATTGTTTGGAAAATATGATTAATGATTTCTCAAATGCTTAAGACCAATAAAAATTATAATGTACTGTTTAATTATACAGTGCGACTCAAAAGAATTTTCACCTATAACATTTCTACAATATACAAATTTAAACTATTGTAATGGCTTTTGTAAATATTAAAATAAATATATTTAATTTAAAATGGTGCAGTGGATATTAGATTGGAACGAGTAATTGGAAAGCCAAGTTTGAACTCCAGCTGAATTTGTTGCATACACTAATGCGCAAATACTTTTGGGAAAGATGTTAATCTGTCTCTTCTTCTAGCTATGAGTTAAATAGCAGGACAGACTGGGTTCTATAGCCTTGGTTGGCAACCTATCTACTCCAGAAAGAAATGGCAACCTTACTGTGAAAATATCTTCTGCTTCGTCAGTCATGTCTCAAAAGAAACATGATTGCCCAAGCGTGTATCATGTATGGTACTTAACTGATTCACTGATATTTATGGGTAAAACTGCTTATTATGCGGTTGGTTGGTTCTTTATTTTTAGCAGCATATCAACCTCTTATTGTATATTATCTGAGCTGGTGCATAATTTTGAAAAGTGTATTTTTCATGTTACAGCAATAATATGCAAACTGGCTAGCAAAAGAAAAATTGACACTGTTTTGATAAATATTTGATTGTTGTCAAAAAATACAGGCACAATTCCCTGTGTCAGGAAAATATTTGATTGTTCTGAAACCAACATAGCCAAGGTCAGATAATGTGGGCCTTAACATAGGGTAAACAATGTACTACAAGATGATGTAGTTGCTTATATAAGAGACAGATTAGTAGCAAAAGTCAGTGGGTTGGGATTTGAGATTGGAAGTCAGACTGAGTGAGATACAGGGAAAACCACAGACAAATGTGGCCTCTGGCTGGCTTGATGCATGTGTGCTGAAACCTCTGATGTCACCTGAAGAGCGAAGAAATGTTGTACGCTTTTATTTACGTATACATGTTACAGTTGTCATTTTATTAAGTGAGAATACCGTCAAGTTATCAGTGTGAAAAAGGCAAGTGATTTTTATAAATAAGATAACAAATTTTGAGACCCCGTTGTTGAATAAATGTTGTTTCATCTAAGGATATACAACCTACATGTCATTTTGGTTGAAATTTAATTTTCATCATCTTAATATTGAAGAGTACACAGCACTTTGTAGGTTATTTAAAGCCAAATTCTAGATATTTTGGATGTAAATTCTGCAATGTAATTGGTTCCAATTTGGCAGCTCACCTGCAGCTACTTTCTCACTGACAGAATGTGGCTTCCCTCTGTCTTTTCTCCAAGTATTTTCATGGCTTCTGCTCTGATGAGCTTCATATCCTGGTGTCCCATCCTCATGAATTTACTTGTGAAACCAGATTGGCAACTAGGTCCCACCTTTTTACCATTAAAATAGGCAAATGTAACTGCCACTTCACCTCTAGTAGTTTTTTTCCTCACACTTCCTGCTTGTGAACTCCTTTCTCCATGCTTGCTTCTCTGATAACTACAATTACAGTTTAAATGCAACATCAATTGCTATTTTCTCTCACCTTGACTCCCACCTCTCTCTTACCATTTCTTCAACATCCCTCACATTATTTTTTCTTTTCTGTCTTCCCTTTCCTCTCACTGTAACCCCCTGCATACTAGCGGAATTACTGCCTTGCTTAGGGTGAAATGATTATTAAAAAGAAAAAGTCTTCAACTACATATATTTTGTACATAATTTGATACATTCAGGGCAAACATATGCTTTTTTAGATATATAGACTGTAGAGGATAAAATGTATTGTTGGTAATTTAAAAAATACATATTGTTGGTAATTTCACTACAAAAATGTACTGTTATATTTTTTTTAGTGTTGTATTGATTTTTATTTTGGCATAAAAATAAATTGCTGGTACTTTTAATATAAAACTATACTGCTGATTTTGGTTTGAGGATTCACTATTTACCTATGGTTGGGACCCTAACAGATGCTACCACCCTGGGAAACAAGAGCAATTAAGAAGTGGTCCTATGCTCCTGAAAACCTCTAATCTCCTGATCAGAGGCTTTGCTATACTGGAATTTATTTATTGATTGTTGTATTCAGGACAGTAAGGTAATCATAATGAAGATGTTAACTAACCTATATTCTTGACACACTGAGAGTCACTTGTGGAACCAGCCTGCAGTGTTATTTTACCTGCCACGCATTTAAAGCAAAAATCACTGCCTGTCAGTTCCTTGTAATAACCTAAATCACATTCTACGCAGGACTTGAAATCAGGTGCAGGCTCTTTACCAGGTTGACACACAGCTGGATTAAAAAAGTAAAAAAGAATGACATATGAAAAAAATGTTTTTTGGAGATATGGACATTCATACATGATAATATCAGAAAAAAAAAAAGCAATAATTATAGTAAATTTAAAGCTAAAGTATCTAAAATTCAATAAAATGTTAGATTATGGAGAATATTTTCCTAAATTTTTAATATTACTGAAAACTTATAAAAAGGCACTCACGACATTCTTCAATTATTTTTTACAGATAAAGATCCCATCAAAAAAAAGCATTAGATAAACATCAAGCTGTCAACATTTGTAACTAAACAGCTGCTGCTGTGTTAAAAAATGCATGGCTGTGATATTTCAAAATTAAAGTAAATATTTGTTTCAAATAAGACTAATTATACTTTAACTCAGGTAATATTCCTCAAATAATGTTTCAGAAAAGCACATTTTATTTTTGAAAGAGTTTTTGATAAAGATAATTACATTGCAATAAACAGGGATTCAAAATGGCACCAAAATCAGATTTTTAGTAAAAAAACCAAAAACAAAAAAAAACTCCTAGTTAATTTAAAATAGTTTTGAAATACAGCAAAGTTATTAGAAACATTAAATTTAATCTATTAACTTGAAATTAAACTAAAATAAATGCTTTAACAAAGATTTTTAATTTTTACAAATTAATTTTAAACCTTACTTATTACAAATCTGTGGAGATATCTATATTAATATTACTACTACTAATAATAATAATATATAAAAATAAAATTACGTTTGCTTGTTTTACTTTTAACAAACACTAAAAGGAAGAAAATGGAAAGCAAATGAAGTGGAAATAAAAAGAGGGAAAGATGAAATTGAAATGAAAATAAATAGGGTGACGAGAAGAAAAATGGAGTTAGATGAGAAAAAGAAGAAAGAGAGAACAAATAAGAAAGAAAGAAAGAAAAACTGAAAGAAAAGAAAAAGAAATTGTGAAAGTGAAACTAGAACTAATCCTAGATGCTTTTATACTTACGCAATTTGCAATCAGAATTTGCTGTAGATGCATCTTGAAAAGTTGTGAAGTTTGTTCTACAAGGGATACAAGTCGTATTGCCAATGTTTGGTTGGTATGTTCCTTTAGGACATTTAATACATTGATTTTTGCTCTCATCAAATTCATAACCAGGTGAGCAATTAACTGAAAAAAAGAAAAACAAAAACAATATTGTAACTTCAATCCCTACCATTTATGTAGCATCAAGAAAGATCCTTTGCTGTCTCCAGCACTGATCCAAACTCATGAAAGGTGAATGGTCCAGATACACACCAACAGATGATGATCATCATTGAAATAAAAAAAGAAAAAAGAAAAAAGAAAACCCTTCAAGGTAACAAGACTCCTGCAAGTGGAACATCAGCTTCACAGTCAGCTCATGCAGTAGAACCAAGCGTACATCTGAGATGTTTTTAAGATTCCCCTCCATGGTTTTCTGGTCAATTATGGAACTTTATTAATCTTATTTTTTATTTAATCGTTTCACTCCCAGCAAGGCATTCCACTGCCACTATTGTGCAGGGGGTTACATAGGGGGGAAAGTGATGAGAAAGGATGGTTAGTTATAGGAAATGTCAGAAGGAGGGTGATAGATGGGTAAGGATACCGAGAATGAGGGTTGGGTAGATGGTGAGAGTGAGAGAATAGATGCAAATTAGTATGATAGGAGGTGTCTATTGACTTTACATTTAAACTTCTGGAGATTGTAGCTGTCAGGGAAGCATGCATGTGGAAGGGAATTCCACAGGCGGGAAGTGCGAGAAAAGAAGCTGTTGGAGTAGAAATTACAGTTACATCTTATCTGTTTCACTGTATTGTTTCTATATGCCGTGTCCCTTCAAGATTATGTTGATCATGGCTCTCTGCAATTTTCTGTCTTAACAGCTATTAATAAATTTGGTCAATTTGTTATCTCTTCTAAACCATTCCACCTTTTATTTACTCAAACTCGCTTGTTTTTCTGTTCGAATAACCGAATCTGTACTGTAATTTTCCAAGCACTCTATTCTCATCAAGTGCTCTAGAAATTTCAACCGTATTTTTCTGGTGTTAAGTGTAAGTGTCTTTTCTGTTTCCATTTCTTCTGAAACTTCATCGTTGCTAACATGTCACAGTCCATCGTATTCTCAGCCTCCTTCTGTAGAACTACATTTCTGTTGCTTCAAGTTTCTTATTCATCGGTAGGGAGATTGGTCTCCATTCACAGTCCTGAAAGAACTGATATTGCATGACAGTTTTGCATTTTTTGTTTGTTTCTAACAAAAATTTCCTGTTTCTTGATATTTTGCATAACTTTTGGAAGATGTCTTTTGCTATCCCAATCCACCTTTTGATATCTTGATATCACTTTCTATCCCCTGTTAAAACACTTATCAGATATTTAAATTCTTGGATGTATTTGAATCTGGTAATAGAGCTAAATTTATACTAAGAAGAATTACATATTGTCAGTTACAGTAAGGAACAAATACATCATTGTTCTTAATAAATATAGATATTTTTCAAACATGTTTGGTTAAATAATCTCAATAAATTCTATCTATAAAAAAAAAGAACTTATTTAACAAATTTAATATTTGAAAAATTTAATAATAAAAAAGCTGATAAAATTTTTCAATATTATTCAGTCAAACATGTTTGAAATAATTCTTTTTTATGTGCCATGGCCCTTCAAAACATAGGCAACCATAGCCCACCACATCTTCCTGTTTCCTGTTGCTCTTAATACATTGTTTTGTTTTTTGTTATTTCTCCCAAAGCTTTTTCTACTATCAATTTGTTTAAACCCATCAAGTACGTCATGCTGTCTTCTTTTTTCTCTATCTGCCCTGTGAGTATCAGATTCTCTAAACTCTCCTTTCTAATTACCTGTCCCAGAAATTTCAGCTGTCTCTTCCTGATATTAGTTTTCCTTTTCATTTTCTCCAAAACCTCACATGTTCGTAGAACCACATTTTTGTTGTTTAGAATCTTTCCATCTTTGAGATTGTCCAGTATTCCCTGTCATATAGGAGGACAGATATCATGTCACAGTCCAGGACTCTCTTCTTTGTTTCCATCAAAATTTTTCAATACTCTGTTTAGATTTTGGAATGAATATTGTTGCTAAATTTGTGATAAAAGTACAGATTTAATGTATGCTACATTATTGGTAAAAGTGCCCAATAGCAAAGGAGAATATGTGTATGTAAATATAAATATAAAAAGCATACATGGAGGTCAGTACCAAGTGCTGACAGTTTGTTTTATACTTCAACACAATTCTCAGGCCAAGCGTATTGTGGCTTTATTGCCTTGTTTGGGGTGAAATAATTCAAATAAAAATGTGCCAGAAAAAATTTATATCATTAACCAAATTGAGCATTTACGATTTTACTTCTAAATTCTTCAAAGAGACATTCTAATCTGATGCATTGACATCCATTCCTGATAGATGCAATGAGTTTCATTTTGTGTTGTCAATACAAGTAAAATGTTTGTCATCAACTGATGTCTCGTCATCCTGAATCATATTGTCCTAACTCAAAAAGAAAAAATGATAGTAATATCTAATTCTGTTTCTATCCAATTGGCTTGAGTCAAAAATACACTAACTGCATTTCCATACAGAGTGAGAAAGCTTCAACGAAAAGTGGACACCTGTTTAATATGCTTACATTTACCTTTTTGACTTTTAGGCAAACCAAACCAATGTCTGCCTTTTCGACTTTCGTGCAAATCAAACCCATGTCTACTTTTTTTTCCATTTTTTCCTTATGCTGGGATTACCTCCTCCAGACTTATAACATCAAGAAGTTTCGGCTATATATATATATATATATATATATATATATGTGTGTGTGTGTGTGTGTGTGTATATATATATGTCATCCACAGACAGATTTGTTTTGCTGTATCACAGCTCATCAGTACAGTTAGACATCTG
Source organism: Ascarosepion bandense (assembly GCA_037127315.1). Classification (NCBI taxonomy): domain Eukaryota; kingdom Metazoa; phylum Mollusca; class Cephalopoda; order Sepiida; family Sepiidae; genus Ascarosepion; species Ascarosepion bandense. The sequence goes on from JBBBDQ010001648.1 coordinate 239,453, forward strand.
ATTGCTTTTAGCCAGGATTGAAACCCGACTGAATTGTCATCAGTTGGTGATTCTACCTCTGAGCTACGGGTGTTCAGTAGAAGAAGGCAGACTTTAGCATGTGATATACCATGCATGTGTCCGAGTGGTTAGAACATTCTCCATATCAATAATGTTATTTATCATTTTAAATGCAGTTGTAGTGCCAAACTACATTTGGTAGAACAACCCAACATATAGATGCTAGAATACAGCAACATATATCTAGAAAAATCACAGATGGAACATTCTAACTAAAGAACGTTCTTAACAACACATATGCTTCCTTCATTGCAAAGCATCTTATTAAAAGCCCAAATTGTGCTGCTAACTTCAGCATTGACTCGTTTATCCTCTTGAGTTGTGCTCACCCTATATTGCAGATAAAGATGTTGGAAACAGTTTACATTCAGTCCAGTCAGCCCTCCTTACAAAGAGAAGAAATATCTGTGAGGACTAAAAGTGATTTTAATTTAAATTGTATTCCACCCTCATTAATATTACATATCGTTATTATTTTCTTGCAATATATAATCCCTCACCCTCCATCTCTCTTTCGAGGGAGGGTGAAACTGCTTAGCGGTGTTTTATTTGTTGCTATTTTTTTAATCATGAAGATTAAAATAGGTCTAACCTTTTGATTGCTATAATATATATTTATTATAAATTATATTTTAGAACATGTACATAATTTTTCTATATATATCCACGACAAAGGTATGTTTGTTTTGACATTGAAACCTCAATGTCTCATCAGGCAGTGTGTCGGTGACATTGTAAGAATTCTTTCTTTGTTCTGTATTCACTCTGATATATATATATATATATATATATATATATATATATATATATATATTCTGGGTCCTGAATTTTGAATGAATGCAGCTGTAGCTCTGCAGACGCCTGTTAGGTGGAGGGCAAATGCAAATCCACCCAGGTGATTTATGAAGCCCGCATTTCTCCATCAAACAATAAAAGTAACTACTGAACCAATATTGGTATGTTCGATGGACCTTTTAAGCAAAGATGTTATAACCACAGGTATTCTTTTTCGAACCTGGGCCAAAAGTACAAGACAGACCTTTCACGAATATTCTGGAAAATGAAAGAGGAAGGGCTGGATCCTGTAATTAGCTGGAAACTAATAGGTTCAGCCTGTATTCGGAGGAATTTTCATGATAGGTGCTGAATGTGTTTACTAGAAAAAATTTCAATCTTGAAATATCCTCACCAGTACCTGCTCCTGAATCTTAGAAGGGAATTTATCAGTAAGTGCCGCCATAAAGCTAATTTTTTGTGCACTTAAATTTAAAGTTTAAATTCCTAAATTTTAGATTTTAGAATATAAATATAAATTTAATGATTTTGATAAATTAATTTTAATTTTAAAAAGTCTTTTAACCCCTCTATCTTCCTCTCCCAATCTCCTTTAATTGTCTATCTTTATAAAATATGGATTCCTTTACTAAACCCCCTTTTTTCCTTTGTTAGCAGATATTTTTTTAATAAATTTAAATTTATAATTTTCTTTAATTGTTATTTAGTTCGTCTATACTCTTAATATTTAAATTTATTTTCCCCCTAGTGTTTCTTTATAGTAGGTATTTCAGAACCACTTTTTATTGTTAAGATAAACGTGTTTGACACATTATTGTGTGTTTCCTTTTGATATTATATCACACATATTCCTTCTCTTTCCTTCTTCTCTCCTTCCTTTTCTGTTCTGTTTAACCCAATCCTCAATTTAACGACCTCCTATTTCCTTAACTCTTTTCGTCTATCAAGCTAGACATCCCAATCTCCCATCTCTTCACTTACAAAGTAAAAAACAAAAATAGACTGATCTTAAAAGAATTTTTGTGACGTATATTTCTCAAATCTTGACCGTTATTTATTTTTGTCCCCTTCTTAATCCTATTTTTCTTCATTTTGAGATAGAACTGTGTCGCTGAGGAGACGTGAATTCTCTATTAGAGATTTCATGTCAAAATGTGCATTCGACATTTTTGAATTTTGAAAATTTTCTTTAATTTATATATATATATATATATATATATATATATATATATACACACACACACGAGTTGAATATATGGATCAGAATCCAGCAAGATGAATAGACTAAGTAAAGAACAAGTAGGAAAAAAGTGTCTTAATGTTTCACTGATAACAATTTAATATATTCATCCATTGCTTTGTTACATGTGACATGTATCTGACCGATGAAACCATATTGCAATCCACATACTGTTGCTTAGACTTTTAAATCATTCGTTTTTAATAAATCTCTGAAGAAGCTTGTTATAAGTGAAACATGTTATATTAAAGGCACATTTTTCCTACATGTTCCTTAATTATTCTATATATATATATATATATATACACAGTTATTCAGCAACCACATATCACTTCTTAGTTTGTATTTGGTAAACTGTAAAAGGGTCATCACTAGCCATAGTCCAACAATAATCAGCCAAAATTGATGACCTCCACCCACCCTGATATAATTTCTCCATTGCCCAAATGTTTTGATCAAATTATTCATCATTTCAAGGTGATTAACAAAATCCAAAAAAGGCTCTGCAATGTAATCAGTTCTGACTTGGACTGTTGAATTCAGTCACTTTCTCACCAATATCATGTGGCCTCCCTCTGTCTTTACTACAAATATTTTCATGGCAACTGCTCTGATGAGATTTTTTTCATCTGGTGCCTTGTCCATGGGAATTTAAGTATGCTACTAAATTGGCATTTAGGTCCCACCCTTTTACCATTGAAAAAGTTAATTGTAACTGTCACTTTTACTCCAAGAAATTCTTTTTTGCACTTCTCGCCTGTGAAACTCCCTTCAATTTACTTGCTTCCCTGATAGCTACAATCTCCAAAAATTTAAGCCCAATGTCAGTTGCCATCTTTTATTTTCTTCAATTGCATTCATCTTTTATCCTTTCGTCCCTGCTCCCCTCTTGTCAGTCTTTACTTTCACTGTAAACCCTTGCATACTAGTGGCAGCCCCACCTTGCTGGTGTTTTAAAATATAAACAAAAAACAAAACTTTCACATATCTAATAAAAAAAAAAGAGAGAAAGAATGGGAGTTTAGGTCCCAAAAAACCTGGTCTCTGAATTGAGGAAACATAATACCTGAAATTTTGAATTTACCATAAATAGTCAAGTATAGTGCAAGTTTTATGATCAGTTTTTTTTATGCAAAAAATTGGAAGCCATACTATACACACATAATTTGTTTGAAGAGGGTAAAAATCATGTACTTTTGGTGGCTGCTTTGCCAGCAGCAGAGGAGAGCCACTCCAGCAACATGCCATGGCACACATTTAAACCACAGTTTCTAGTAAAATAAAGAGCAACATATGTTTAGAGAGTACATTTACAATGATTTGAATTGTCATAACCCAAAGTATGTACCTCAACTCATGGGACACCCAGCATTATGTACCATTAATCCTGACAAAAAAAATGTGTCATTTGAAATGCAATGCCTCAGCAATGAAAACACTTGTGAAGTGAAGATAAATGCAAATTTGAAATCGGAAAGAAATTGATTAATTCTTCATTTCTATAAAGTATTTGTTGATTTTAAGAAGCATATATAGTGGATGAGATTTTACTCTTCATGTAGCGACAAAAGGGAAGAAACTTAAGCAATGTAGGAGTCAGGACCATGATAAAGCAGCTACCATAGTCAGGCATGAACAACAGAAAAAAAAAACATTTGTCTATACCTTTGAGATGAAGTAGTATTTACATTATATTGTTCAAACTGTTGTCCTCATCTTTATTGCCATGTTTATGAATTTTCAGCCATTGTACATTCTGGCCTTCTTCAGGTGCTAGGAATTTTGAAGCAAACTCTTTATTTTGATCACTGGGGTATATAATTCTCTTTCCATGTGTGATGCCACTTTCGGATACCCTGTAGTTATCTCCCTTTAATTCAACTCTCTAAGTTATTTATTCACGACTGCTGTAGCCTGGTATTAAACTCACAACTCTTTGGGTCAAGTCACTGAAACTAACCAATGCTGATATTCATATACTTAAATGGTATTTAAATTTTCATATTCGATATTTTAGGGTAAGTAATTTTTCTTATATTTTGGAGTAGTTTTGTACAAAAAAGAATAAAGAACAATTATTTGCAATGAAATATTTCCAGGATTATTTCCAGTGTTGCAGTATTTGACTACAGTAGGCCCACTAGTATTGCTCAAAAGCTGGGCTTGCATTATATGAGATATATAAAAAAAAATCAACTCTTTCACAAAATAATCGTAGAGTCTCGTCATACATAAGCAGGCTTATACATGAGTTTATATGACAATTAATATAGACTTCGTTGGTGGAAATTTTTACTTAGCAAAATAAATTCAGCACCACAAGAAATATAAGAATATAGGACCAGACCATGATTTTTTGATGAATATAAGAAAATTTATGCTGAAAAAATGATATTTGGTACCTGGCATGATTAACCAAAACAAGGTAATTATCAATTTAATGTATGAAAAGAACTGAGTAATTTAAAAAAATTTTCCCCGTGAAGATTTAAATTGTTTAAATATTTGGGAACTTTCAATAAATAAGAGAAAGATTCCTTGAGTGTATTTTTCACATTTGGTAAGATCAGGGAGAAAAAAAGTAAAATGACTTCTCAAAATGAGAGAAGTTATCTTAAATAAAAAGAATGAGATCAATATTCTGATCAACTCTTGCAATGATAATGACTCTTCTCAAAATGATAGATGGTGTTGCAAGAGAAAAAAATTTGTCTCCTTTTAAAAAGCTAAAAATAGACATTCACAAAAATAGGAAATAGTCACATGATCTAATCAGACCCAGTAGAGATATCATTAGGTGGGAAAGTCAATCTTTCTCTTTTGTTCCTGGAAAGTCAAACTAGAAAGACATATATATTCAGGCTCATGTCAATCAATATAAGATAAATATCAAACTTAATAGTTTATTTTAGATGGCAAATCAGTTATGAATATTTTGGATATAAACATATATATATATATATATATATATATATATTCCAAGTGTTTTTATATTGAGACTTTTGAGGCTTATTTGAACTATTTTCAGATGTTTATGTGTGTAATTACTCATTTTGTGAATAAAACCAATAATCCATACATATTTGTGCACAACAATGGCATTTTATACGAAAAGAATGAAATCAATAATGATACTCATTTTGCAATTATAATGACAGAATACATCTTAAACTACAAGAATGAGATCAATAGTTTTAACAACATTTGAAAATTTATATGCTAGCATAGTCTTTAGTAAAATTACTTTGCAGCCGAATAAACAAATGACCTGACTTCAATACTTACAGTGTGGAATGCTACTGTGATTTTATTACAAAGATACATTTAATAAATATAAAATCTGAATTTTAATAAATTGGTTTAAATTTATTATTTCAGATGTCATAACAATTTAAAAAAATTTTTATGCAATATGAGAAATTGCAAGAATTCTTGATGTAGTCTACTTACCAACAGTACAATTAATGGCACTGGTACTGCCGGTTAATGGTGTAGTGTAGGCTGTGTTAGGACAACTTATACATGGAGTATTTCCAGATTGAGTCTTGAACGTTCCTTTTTCACAGGGTCTGCACAATATTGTCAGTACCAAATAAATTCATCATATTTTTAAGCACATAAGCCTTAACTTTTACACATTTGTTACAAAAGAAAACATTACAAGTCATTTTGCCAATGAAAATAATTTCTCACCTGAGACACTACTAGAAACTTTCAAAGTTATTATAGCATTTCCAATTTCTTTCCATGTGGCTTCATTAATTTTTGTGATATCACTACCAGTGTTGAGTAGCATTTTTACATCCACATTATTAATTTTTACATTCATAAGTTTTCTTTTATTTTCTGCAATTATTATTTCCATCCCAATGCTTTGTACAAAATTTCTTCTGTGAGAACATTTTCTAAGTGTTGTTTTACAGTGTGACTTTATGTCCTACTTTACAAGACTCATAGCATTCTGAATTCTTAAAGGGACAGTCATCTCTGAGATTTGAAACATGGATTCTTTTTACTTTCTGTACATTTTTCTATTGCTTGTACATATGCACATTCTTTTTTCTGATTTCTTCGGCATTGCATCTTAGACTTAGAATTCTCTGACATTTGTCAGAAATTGCCTGTAGTGTAGATTTATTATTTTGTTCAAATTTCGCTAGAATTTTTACTTGTTATTCTGTGTCTTTTGTTTTTGTTGTTAACGCTTGAATGAAAATAAACCCTTTAATCATATCTGAACACTGCTTGGTCTGAATCTTTCATACACCTTTTTAACAATTTCAGCATATGTGACAAAATCTACATCTTTTTTGTTATATTTATACATTTCCAATAAGTTTTGATAAAGTGCTTTTGTCGCTAAAATATTTTTGTCAGAATATTTACTGTATCTTCAAAACAAATCTCTCCTGGTTTTTAAGTACAAAGTTACAGCATTTTTCATGTTCTACCAGTGATAATTTTCTCAACAAAGTCTTGTTTTTCTCTCATCTTCATAATCGCTGTATTCTTCTCGGAAAATGTGTTCAACCAATTTTTGTTGTTTCTGCAGTTCCAACAACTGCTAATGCTGTTGAATATGTACCACAGAAGCCAATATTTCCTCCATTTTGAAGAATGTTACATAGAGAAAAAAAAGAAGTTAAACCAATGTGGTTCCAAAATTCTTATTTTCACTGGTATCCTGTGTACTAAAGTAACAAGTATTTTTTTTCTTACTTGTTATCACTCGGTATAAGTTTCAATGTCCTATTAACTCCCGTTATGACTTGTGTGAATTTCAATATCCTTGTAACACCCATTATAACTCGTCTGATTTTCGATGTCCTCGTTGTAACTCCTATTGAAACTGGTATGAGTTTCGATCATCTTCATCACTGTTATAACTTGGTTCCTTTCAGTTATAATGTGAAGACTTGCATATGCATTCACTGTAACATCTCTAAGAAATACTCTGAAGACCGACTTCAACTGCCTATTTTAGACTACTTGGAGAGCTTTATCTTGGCTAGTTCATTTTATCACTGGGGATGTCTTATTGACTTCACAACAAAATCTTATCATCTAAAATTAACTGATGGCTTAAAATAACTTGCATGAGGTTGATAAAAAATGAAAATAACATATCAATAAAAAATCTTCTCATATTTCATCATTTAGTATTACCTTCTTCCAGTACCAAATTAATAGAACAACAGTTCCTGTATGACCACTGGTTAAGCAATAGTAAGCATGGTCAGTACCTAAATAGGTGACTGCCTGGGAATACCAGATGCTGTAAGCTTTGATATGCTGCTGGTATAATAGATAATGACTGAATTCTTAATTGGAGGGTTGGGTTCAAAATCTTGTTTGGCTTGTTAGATTCAATTATGTGCAAATATTCTTCGGAAAGGTATGAATCCACCCCATCTCTTCTTAGCTATAGGTTAATTAAAAAGTCTTGTATCATTAAAATTAATATCCCTCATAACAAATTTTTATAATCTAAAACTATTTTCTGATTTTAAATAATCTGCTAAGGATTGATAAGCTATAGAAAACAAATTAATCAATTATATCATTCTATATTGACACTATTTGACTTTTTCTGTCATATTTTTATTGTATTTGTCTTTCACATCTGGTCTGGTGTTCCTGCTATGCAATAAGAGATTCTTGAAAAAACTCAAAATCAATCTACAATGTTATTAGTCTTGACCTGACATCTTAACTTCAATCCCTTTCCTAAAGATTTTCATGGGAAATGTTCTGATGAGCTTTTAACTTTGGTTCCTCAACTTTACAAATTTAAGTGCAGTGCTAGATTGGCAACTAGGTCTCATTATTTTACAATTGAAATTGTTAGATGTAAATGTAAATTCTATGCTAATAGTATATTGCTTTTAAGTCAACACTGATATTCAAAAATTTAAATGCGATGTCAATTGTCATCTTTTGTCTCCTTGAATCCCATTATTTTATTGTTCTCCTTGATGTTTTACGTTCTTAAATCTTTTCACACTCAGTGATTTTTCATCTATAGCAAACATGTTGATTAAATGCCAGTTTTCATTCTCATAAAGTTCAATTTATAAATTGGTTTCTATTGGCTATAATGTCAAATCTTCTTTAGGCACTTGCCATGATGTAAGAAATACTCTAACAACTGACTACTTAATGTGACACTGAGATCCAAATGTGAATTGGCATGGCCAAGGATGCATTCCAGAAGCTGGGTAGAGTACTGAGACAGGAAAATTTTGCTAGAAATGAAGGAGAGAGTACTGGATTGCTATGTGATGTCTGTTCTTCTATATGGCAGTGAATGCTAGACAATCTTAAAACAACTGGAATGTGGTTCTACAGAAGTATGCTGAGGATACCAAGAACTGAACATGTGAGCAACAATGAGGTTTGAGATAGGATGTAAACAAAAAGGAAACTAATAATTAACACCAGGAAAAGACAGTTAAAGTTACTGGGACATGTAATGAAAAAAGAGGGCTTGGAGAATCTGATACTCACAGTTCAGATAGAAGGAAAGAGAGACAGGGGAAAGCAACATGTAACATACTTAATGGGCTTGAGCAAGTCCATGGCAGAGCAGGGTTCAGGTGGGGTAACAGGAGAAATCGAGCTAAGAGCCACTAGGGACAGGGAAATGTGGAAAGCCAAGATTGCCTACATCCTGGAGGGACACGGCATATAGAAGAGGAGGAGTTATAACTAACTAATCAATATTGAGAAGAGGTAGATTACTAATTAGAATTTGATAAATAAGAAACTATAATGTGGATATGAAGTGGGGGATTACTTTTAAACTGATCCCCCATTTTGTAGTTTATATACATTTATATTCTAGATTTACGGGCAAGTGAATGGCAGGCAGGGTTTGGGTGAGGTAACAGAAGAAAGCATGTTAAGAGCCACAAGGGATAGCGAGACATGGAAGGCCATGATTGACTACGTCCTGAAGGGACATGGCACATAGAAAAAGAAGAGTTCTTTATTATAGTATCTAGGCTAGTTTATTTTGTCACAAAACAATATCTAAAATGGAGGTGGCTGAATAAAAACTGGTTTTATACTCACCAACATTGCATTGCTGAACAGTGTTACTTCCATTGCCGGCTGTAGTAAATGTGGGATCAGGACATGGAGAGCAAGGAAAATTGCCAGATTGGTTTTTGTATTCCCCAATGGCACAAGGATTACAAGAGCTGTCACTGATATTGTAGAAACCTTCTTCACAACTCACTTTTAAAGCAAAAAGAAAAAGTCATTAATGACTTCAACAAGGCAGAATATATTTTCTTAATTTTTACATTAATTTTAGTTATGTAGTATTTCTTGCAAATTAATATTCACAACAGAAAAAAATTTAATTGGAGGCATCTTTGCAATTTAGAAATAGAATAAAAAAGATATCATAGATTTGAATAAGAAAGAAAAAAAAAAGAAATTCTATTCTTTATAGTTTTAAATATTGGCCTATCCATTACTAGCAGGACCCATGGAAATTCCATCATGGGCATCTTAGCAATTTAGGAATAGAATACAAAGGATTTCATAGACTTGAATAAGAGAGAAAAAAAGAAATCCTATTCTTTATAGTTTTAAATAGTGGCCTATCCATTACCAGGTGGACTCATGGAAATTCTCTCTTTGGCAACTTTGAAATTTAAGAATAGAATACTAATGAATTTATAGATTACAATCATGGACTAATATTGTTTTAATTCGTACAAATTTGATAAAAACCTCATTTTCTAAATTTTGTTTTTTATGATTTTGACATTTGCTTATGGTTTTGTTTTGAAAAAAAAATGGTGACAATATTGTAAGTGTGTAAGTAATAAAAATAACTAAACTTACAAATGTTGCAAATTGTACGGTTACTATTTGCCAGGAAATGCATTGGACACTCGTTGCACTGTACTGGTCCGGCTACTGGTTTGTAGTAATCTATTTTGCATGGAATGCATTTATCTTGTCCTTCAGAACCTGCTGGGCAAACCACTGTAAAATATAAAATGGATATATAGATGTGATGGTAGTTACTGTTGGTTTTTGGTTCTTTCACTTAAACACTCAATACTTGTTAAATTGCTGTAGTTGCTGAAATAAATAAGCAAAGAAAAAAGAAGGAGACAGAGACACTCAGAATATTTTAAGATAAATTTATATTCACAAGGCAGTGATAATCTTTTTGAAAGGAGAAAAATCTTACCAAGCAAAGTGATATGTCTTGTCCTGTTGAGAGTCTCAGCTGAAAAAGCTGAGAATCTCCAGTTTCTATTTAGTGCTAGGAAGGCCTCTTTTTCTTGTGAATGTGCAGATGGTCTTTCTTGTCAGTGGACTCTTGGGAGATTATTATTCCTTTTTTTGGTCTTTTTATTTCATTTTATTTTGTCTTTTTATTTTAATCCCCACAGATAAACAGATAATAATATGTAATATATATATATATATATATATATATATATATATATATAATTTTTTCTCACTGCCTGATGTGATGCTAATAAGATAGTACCAAAACACAACAGCTCTTATTTTGCAGTAAACTATGTTTTGATTGTAAGCTTATAATAAAAATATATAATGCTCTACTAAGTACTAAGCACTCTTAATAAAGTAAATGCCTACTAATAGTAGACTGCTAACCCATTAGTTTGTACTACTTCTTATATATATATATATATATATATATATATATATATATATATATATATATATAATGTAGAATCCTTGGTATTTTGTAAGGTAAATTTCAACATATACAAACTCCAAATAGAATTCAATGTTAAAATTTATTGCTAAATTTAACAGAGTAATATAATCAAGGAAAAAGTTGGGATATTTTACAAATCCATGGGCAATAAAATTTTGCAGCCAAGCCACTCTTCAAACCCAAATCATACAACAGTGAATGTTTAAAATCATCCAGAAAATAGTCACATGAAAAAGAAGAAAAAAAATAAAGAAAAATTTTAAAAAGAAAAAGAGAAAGAAAAGGAGAATGAAAAGGGTAAGGGGAAAGGAGATTAAATGTAATGTATTAGATCGACAAGTAGTGTCTATGGTCTAGATACATAATAAATTTTTGTTAAGGAAAGCTTGAGTATTGACCAGAGTTGTAAGTCGTCTGTTTTCTTTAAAAAACATGACATTGAAATTTAACATTTAAACTTTAAAGATAAGGAGTTATATTTATGCTAGAAAAATAAATTGTAAATTCTTCTTGTGAATACAAAATATAATATTAATAACAGTAGTATTATCATATTATTATAAATATGATAATACTACTATTATTAATAATATATTTTGTATTCTCACTGAAAACCAAGTAGTGTATTTTTCCCTATTTCCATGCAATCAAAATGTAATGGTCCATTTTTATGAGGTATTAGAAGGGTTTAAAAGTTGTGGGAAGTAATGAATGGAGGGACAATCACAATAAGATAATATGGGGAAAATGTTTTTTTAGTTTCTTCCATCTTCAATGGTAGAATCAACAAACAATTATATCCCAATCTTGAGAAATTAAAAAAAAAATTTCACCGACATAACAAAATCAAAAACAATCTTTTTGAATTACATTATTCAAACTGTTGTCCTTAGCTTTATTGCCATGTTTACGACATTTTGGTCGTTATATGCTCTGGCCTTCTTCAGGGGCTAGGAATTTTGAATCAAACCCTTTATTTCAATCACTGGGGTATATCATGCTCATTCCATGTGCAATGCAACTTCTGGTAGGCATGGTCCAGTGGATATAGACGTTGGTTAGTTCCAGTGACTTGACACAAAGAGTTGTGAGTTCAATACCAGGCTACACCAGTGGTGAACAAATAACTTAGAGAGTTAAGTTAAAGGATTGATTGATTGATTGTTTTGGGCTTTACGGCATATCAACCACTGTGGGGTCAATTCAATGCCAGTGTGGTAATATGTATATATGTTGTTTTGTTTGGTTCTGTAATATATTTCTGTTATGTATTTGGTTTGGTAGCTATTCGTTTGTTTGCTGTTTTCGTTTGTTTTGTTTAAAGAAGTTTGAACAGTTTTGTTTCTTTTAAATATTGTATAATTTGATGAGGTTTTACTTTTTGGAACACTTTGCAAATGTTTGTTGTTTTGTAATATTTCTTTCAGATGTTTTTGTACCTTTTACATTCTATCAGTAAATGTTTTATTGTTATCTGCTGGTTGCAGAGTGTGCATTTTGGTGATTCTGTAGCTTTGATCAGATATGAATGGGCCAGTTTTGTATGCCTAATTCGAATTCTATTTAGTACGATCTTTTCTCTTTGTCCCTCCATTGTTTTTTGGCTTTCTTTTTTGATTGGTATTCATGTAATTTGTTTTTGGTGCATGTATTCCACTCAGCTTGCCACTTGTTTTCCTGGAATTCTCTGATTTTTCTTTTTAGGTCTGTATATAGGGTTTTGGATTTTTTTTAATTTGGTCGTATGTGGCATCTTTAGCTAGTTTGTCCGCTTTTTCATTTCCAGGGATGCCAGTGTGACTTGGTATCCAGGATATTACAATTTTTTTACCTCTTTCAATTATTTCATTGTATTTTTGTGCTATCTCTGTAATGTCGGGGTGGGGGGTTTCCCTTCCAAGGCCTTGATACAGGATAGAGAGTCAGTGTATATAATGAATTTTTGTTTATTCTTAATGAATTTGAGTGCTATTTTAATGGTTTGTAATTTGGCTGTGTAAATTGATGTGTCATTAGATAGCATCATTTTAGAATGTTTTTTTTCCATCAGTATATGCTGCGCTTGTTCCATTTATTGTTTTTGATCCGTCAGTGCATATTTCTTTGAATTCTGGATATTTTTCTCTGAGTTCTCCAAAACTGTTTTTATTCGTTAAGTTGTTTGTGTTGTTTTTCTTAATTTAGTTAGTGTTAGATCTATATTTGGCTTTTTTAATGTCCATCGTGACCTGTTATTTGTTGTTTGTGTGACTATATTGTCAGGGTTTTCATTAATTTGGGATATTGCTTCCTTAATTCAGTATCCAAAGGAGGGTATGATTTTTAGTTTACTTGGGTAGAAATGTCTAAATTGTGAGTTGAAGGTTGTTTCATATGTTAGATTTTTGGGATTGCTTTGCAATTTTATTGCATATTGAATACTTAGTTTTTCCCATCTTAAGTGTAGAGGTGGTTCGTGGGCTTCTACGTATAAGTTTTACATTGGTGGGGTTCGATAGGCTTCCAAAGTAAGTCTCAGACCTTGATTTTGTATGGTCAGTATTTTTTTAGGTAAGGTTTACAGGCAGAGCTGTATATGGTGCAGCCATAGTCTAGTTTAGATCTGATGTGTGCATGATATATTTTAAACATTGTATTCTGATCTGCTCCCCAGTCTAGTTTAGATATTATTTTTAATATGTTTAATGCTTTTAAGCATTTTTGTTTTAGATTGTTGATGTGCGTTTTGAAATTGAGTTTGCTGTCGAAGGTGATTCCTAGGAATTTAGTGTGTTGTGCTATTGGAATTGGTTGACCATTTAGTTTAAGTTGTGGGTCAAGGTGGTATTTTCGTTTCCTGCAGAAGTGGATGGTTTTGCTTTTGGATAATTTAAATCCATTTTTGTTAACCCAGTTTTCTATATTATTGAAGCAGTGCTGCATTTGCCTTTCAATTGTTGGCATGTTTGGTGATGTAGAGGTGATTGAGAGATCATCAACAAATGTCTTTTTAAATCCCGTGTTCATTGCTTTAGTTATAGAAATAGAGTGGGGGATATTATGCTACCCTGCAGTACCCCGTTTTCCTGTTTATATTCATCTGATATTGTGTTTCCTAGACGTGCTTTGAAGGTTCAATAGGATAGAAATTTCTGAATAAATATAGCCATGTTTCCTCTGATTCCCATATTGTGAATATCTTTCAGGATTCCATATCTCCATGTAGTGTCATATGCTTTTCCAATGTTGAAAAAGATTGAGACTACATGTTGGTTTTTTATTAAGCCATTATGGATGAATGTTTCTAGTTGTATAAGTTGGTCATTGGTACCTTGGTCTTTCCGGAATCCACTTTGATGTCTAGGTAGGATGTTGTATTTTTCTAAATGCCAGATCAGTCTTGCATTGAACATTCTTTCCATTGTTTTACAAATACAACTTGTTAAAGCAATGGACCAATAATTGATAGGGTTGGAGTGGTCTTTTCCTGGTTTAAGAAATGGGATGATGGTGGCTTCAAGCCAGTATTTGGGGATATTGTTGGACCACCATATGTTATTGATGATCTGTAGAAGAATGCTGAGAGAGGTGTCTGGCAGATGTTTTAGGAACTGGTAATGGATATCGTCTGGACCAGTAGCTGTATCTTTGCATTTTTTGCATTGAGATTTTTAATTCTGTTACAGTAAAAGAGGAGTTGTAGTACTCCTTGTTGTTGGTTGTAAAGTTGAGTTTCTCTTTTTCTGTATTATTTTTATATTTTTGGAATTTGTGATGAGGAGGTTTTGCTAAATTCTGCTGCTATTATGTTTGCGATTTCTTTTTAATCAGTAATCTGTCCTCTGTTTGGTGTGCTTATATAGGATATTGGTGTTCTGAGTTTTTTTACCCCCCCATTTGTCTTTCTTATTATTTCCCATTTTTTTTTATGGAGTATTATTGTTTAGTTTGGAGATATAGTTTTGCAAGGTTTCTTTTTTGTTTGTTTTTTATTATATAACAAGCTTTTGCTTGGGCTTATTGATATTCCTGTAGATTGTTTTTTGTGGGATGTTGTTTGAAAATCTTCAGCATCTTTTTCCTATTGTTTACTGCCTCTTTGCATTCTTTTGTGAGCCATGGGGTTGATTTTGGGTGTAGTTTTGTAGAAGATTTTGGAATTGTTTTTGCTGCTATTTCATTTAGTATACTGGTGAAGGTTAACATTGGATCTGGCTTGTCCACTATTTCTTGGTTAATTAATGTTGAGCAAAGGTTTTTGAATTTAGCCCAATTTGCTTTATGTATTTGCCATTTTGGTTTTATTTCTTCTATTGTAAGTTTCTTGATTTTTAGGAATATTGGGAAGTGGTCACTACTGCAGTGATTATTATGCACCTCCCAGTGAAAGTCCATGAATATTGTGGGGGAGCATAGTGTCAAATCAATAGCTGATGTTATTCCTCTGCCTGGATGGAGGTATGTGTGTGATTTGTCATTGAGTATACATATTTCAGAGGTTTCCAGTTGGGTTATTGTTTTTACACCCCTATATTTTGTTGTGAGCATTAAAATCTTCCATTAGAATTGCTAGGGGGGTAGGCAGTTGTGCTCTCAGATTTTCTATTTCAGTTTTATTTAGTTTTGGGTTTAGGGTGGGATGTAGATTGAACAAAAAGTTATTGTTCGGTGAAGTGTAGCTTTTATTGCTACTGCTTGAAGGTTTGTTTGTAATGCTATTTTCATATGTGGTATTTGGTTTTTAATTATGATTGAAGTGCCACCAATTGGTCGGTTGTCTTTTTCTGATCTATTTGTTTGAGGTGGCATCCCTTGAAATTTATATTGTCAGTTTCTTTTAGCAAGGTTTCTTGTAAGCCAATTATGTCTGGATTATGTTTTGCTATCATGTATTTTATTTCCTCATAGTCTGGCTTTGCATCTCTACAATTCTATTGTATGATGTTTTTAGTCATTTGTATAGTTAGGGTTTTTTTCCGTCTACCTCCATTGTTTCTAGAGTTTTGAATTTGTTCTGGTCTGTGTTTCTTGTTCTTGATGTAGATCGGGATCTGTCTTTTTTTAACTTTTTGACTTGCTCTTAGTTTGTTTGGTGAGAGGTTTGTTTCTTTTCTTCCTTTTGGCGTGTTTGGTGTTCGTTTGTTAGTTTTTGTGGTGTTGTTACATCCTGTGATGGTTTCATCTGGGTGTTGTGTTCGGATTTTGGGATCTAATGAGGTTTTGTTTTTGGTTGTTTGTGTGTTGATTTCAGCTCCTGCTTTATTTGTTTTTTTTTTATTTCTTCTAGTAGCTTTTTCATTTCTTTAATTAGACTAGTGACGTCTTCAAGTTTGATGTCTGTATTTGTTACATATTTGTGGCATTCTTGTATGTTAGAGTTGGAAGTATTTTTTTTGCAATTTCTGCATATTTAATAATCTCTGCCATCTTCCTTGCTTCTGCGTATGTAACGTTCAGATTATGCTTCATGTCAGTGATTTCTTTTTCTTTTTTCCACATTTCGCAATCTCTAGAGTAGGCTCCATGATTTCCCTGGCAGTTTGCACATCTGAAGGTTTTTTTGACAGCTTGTGTGTGCATCGTTCTCTCCACATCTTCCACACACTGGATGTTGTGTGCATCGGTCTTGGTGATGTACGAATCATTGATAATTATAACATCTTAGCGAATTTGGTATGTATGTTTCTATGTTTATTTTTTGGTAACCTATTTTTATTTCATTTGGTATTTGGTGTTGATTGAATGCTATTATGTATGTGTGTGTGTTTATTATCTCTCCATTCTTTTTGATTTGTATTCTTCTAACTTCTGTTTTGTTTTTGTAGGTTGTCGCAGATTTTGTCTAGGGTGCATAGAGACAGTTCAGAGCTTTTTCCACTGCCTTACATGTATTCAGTGCTTGATGGGGGTATGTTTTTATTTTTAAGTTGTTGAAATGTTTCCAGCTTAGTAGTTCGTCTGCTTGTATTTTGCTACATATTTCTATTAAGAGGGTTCCATTTTTTTGTTTTTTGACCATTTTTGGTCTTATGCTTCCTGATAGTATTTTTTCTATCTTGAAGGGAGATATTTTGGTTAATGGTGTTTCTTCAATGGACTCAATCACCATAAAAGTTGGGTAGTTTTCTGGTTTTTCATTGTTTTCACTGTCGAAGCTTTCTAATAATCTTTTTTTCCTAGGTAACTCATATCTTTGCTTGTTTGTTTCTTTATCATTCCTGCTCCCCACCCACCTCAGAGCCCTATTTATTGGGAAATGCCTGGGGGGAAACCCATTCGCCCTGGCACAACAGGGTTAAGGAAAGATATACTTGATCATGGCGAAAGCCACAAGCACCTGTGTTCCTTAACTTTTCCATCCAAGTAAAAACAAAAAAGGGGGATTCAGCCATGTCTTGTCTCTTTGTCATCATGTTCAGTTGACCCTTAGCCACCGCCTTCACCACTTATTTGGGATAGGCATCAATGGAATTTAGGTTGGGATTGAGATAACAAGTTTGGTGTGTATTATAATTGTACAAGTGGTGGGCTGGACGTGACCAGCTGATTGATTGGATTGGGCCAATCCGACCACTCATCTAGCCCAGGTAAGGGCCAAAATGGTGTGTTGCAGGGTTGTGACCACTCTTCACCTGGATCACAACCTGCTCAACCACTAGGATCCCCTCCCCAGGCGACACGGGTCGTCACCCACGGCCAACAGATGGCTCCATTGAGGGACTTTTACCCTCTGCAGGGGTGCAGTCAGCATATTCTGATGCCCTGCTGACAGGGCACTTAGGTTAAAGGGAGATAACTACATGGCTACCAGAAGTGGCATCACACATGGAAAGATAATAACAGGGTGAAACACACAGCGCCTCCTTGGCCTCACTCTCTTGAAGGACCTTCAATGGAATGACTACATCAAATCCATAGCTGCATTTACTGCTGAGAAGGTTGTATCATTTTGTTGGGCCAGGAAATTTTTCTCGTCAGAATCCATTTTGTACATTTATAAATCTACTATTCCTCTGTGCATTGAATAATGTTGCCATAGCTGGTCAGGTGCTCCTGCTATTCATCTTGAGGCTCTTAACAAAATCCAAAGGAGGTACTGCAATGTAATTGATCCTGACTTGGCAGCCCATCTTCACTCACTTTCTCACCAATTTGATGTGGCTTCCCTCCATCTTTTCTACAAGTATTTCCATGGCAACTGCTCTGATGAGCTTTTTCCCCCCCGATTACCCCAACCACGTGTGTTTACTCGTGCTAGTAGATTGGCATCAAGGTCCCACCATTTTATCGTCAAAACAGAGGAATGTAACCACCTCTTCTACTCTAACAGTTTCTTTTTTGGGACTTCCCATTTGTGGAACTCACTTTCCTTTGCTTGCTTCCCTGATAGCTAAAATCTCCAAAAGTTTAAATGCAATGTCAGTTGTCATCTTTTATCTTTTTTAACATCTTCTGTACCTTGTTTTATTTTCTCTCATTGTAATCCTTTGTGCACCAGTAGCATTTCTGCCTTGCTTGGGGTGAAATGATTATAAAAATAAATATACATGAGGGTGTGTGTGTGTGTGTATATACGCATATATTTGAGAGAGAGAGACAGAGAAAGAACAGACTTGGTACTGGCTCAAAAATATTAGTACATACTAAACAAAATAATAACTGTAATAATAAAATTAAAACAAAAAAGGCAAAATTTGTCATTTCAATAATGGTTGAAGTAAATATTTTTTATCTTTAACAAATGATAAAAAATACTCATCTTTGAAGATGTTGTAAATTGAAATGCCTATTTCTTATTGAACAAAAAATTACACTTAGTAGAGAAAGGAAGTCATATAAATGCCTTATGTATGAGTGTGGCTTAATTTCAAAGTAGTTGACTTTTTGACTGGATAACCTGTGTGTGTGTGCGCGCACGTGTCAGATATGAAAGAATGAAGAGATTCCTCTTTGACTCAACTGGTGGACTGTGTTCCTGATATAAAGCTTATATGGATAAGCTGTTTTAAGAGTCATTTTGATTAGTCTATAAATCAAATAAAAGTATTTCATTTAAAAATTTAGCAACTTATCAATGGTTGTTTTTTGTTCAATTCCTTTTAGTCTGAATTAGAAGCTTTTAATTCAAAAGAAGCTTTTCTTTTTGGCTTTAAAATAATTGTTTATTAGACTGGAATTTGGATTTGCTTCAAATTAATATAAATCACTAACTATATAAAATTTAACAAGTTGTCTATCTCATTTTTATTTATATTAATAGAAATGCAATCGATTCAAACTGAAGCATTTTAAATGGTAAGTATTAAAGAAAAAGCATTCCTGATATAAACATTATTCAGATCAGATCAGGTTTTTTCGAGTTATTTTTTGGGTCATAAATCAAAGAAAGGGGTGTTGTGTCAAACAATAGCAACTTATCCATATGATGTTGGCTGGGTTCTTTTGAGTCTGAATTAGAAATTTTTAATTCAAAAGAAGTTTCTCTTATTTGTTATGAAATAATTGTTTATTTGATTGGAATCTGGATTTGCTTTAAGTTGGTTCAGTATAATTATACATACAATCAAGATTTAGTTGAGTCAACCCTATGAAGTCAGAATTAGAAGATTTCAGTTTGAAAGAAGCATTTCTTATTAACTCTAAAATAATTGTTTGATATACTTGAATTTAGTTTTGCTTTTAGGTAATTTAGTATAATTATTCACTAGATCAGGATTGTCCGGTTAATCCATTGAATTCAGAATTAGAAGCTTTTAGTTAAAAAAAAGCATTTGTTATTGGCTCCAAAATAATTGTTTATTAGACTTGTTGTAATTTGAATCAAATCTACATTCAACATTATATTTAATTATACTAATTTTATTGTGAAAAGCATAAACTGATTGATGTTGATAAAACGTTTTCTATAAACTTATATAGAATCCATGAATGTAAGAAAAACATTCATTTTTAAACTAGAACAATTGATCAGGATTCTGTTGGCTGGACCATTAAATGTTTAAATTAGAAACTTTTAGTTTGAAAAAATGTTTTTTAAATTATGACAAGTATTAGAGATCAAAGTAATGTTGTCATGCACATGTAAACAGTGTTAATAACCTCTCATCCCAGAAATTCGGACATGCACCTCATGAAGGTCGGAGAGCACAATGGATTAAACATTGTAACAACAAAAATGAGGGCAATAGCGCACATATCTGTCAGTTGAGGGTCATACATGATACATGCTTGGGCGATCATGTCTTGAAAGAAACATGACTGACTGGGTAGAAGATTTTCCCGCAGTAGGCTGCCATTACTTTCTATGGTAGACCAAAGCTATAGAACCCAATCTGTCCTGCTATTCAACCCATAGCTAGAGGGAGAAGAGATGGACTATAATATATTATTATATTAATAGTAATTAGTGGGAAATCAGTTTATTACTTCAAAAATATAGAAAACCTATTCCCCACTTTATATCCAGTAGAAGCTTTACTTATATTTCCAACTATTATATTCAGTCAATCAGTTAAGTGCCATACCTGATACATGCTTGAGTGATCATGTCTCAAGAAAGACATGACCAACTGGTCAGAAAATTTTCCTGCAGTAGGTTGCCATTATTTTCTGTGCTAGACTGGTTGCTAACCAAGACTATAGAACTCAATCTGTCTTGTTATTTAACCCATAGCTGGTGAGAGAAGCAATGAATTAATACATTTCCCAAGGCCATTTGTGAAACAATTTCAACTGGAATTCAGACCTGACTCTCCAATTTCTCATTCTGAGCTGATATCCATTGCACCACAAATGTACAATCTGAATATAAATGGTGTAAATAATGAAAACTCCTCATCCCAGAAATTTAGACAAAAAATATGGTGTTTTACTTCATGCTTAAAATGATATTTTTCTGTTGTTCAGAATCTTGGAGAAAGGGTGCAGATAAGATGGTGCTGAAAATTTCTTAACACAACCAATGAGTGATTAGGGAAAAAAAAAATGTATTATTCTTAGTAATCTGATCAGATTTTGGAAGTGCATCAGTATGAGAATTTTTCAGCACTCTGTAAATTTTTGCTGTTTAACAATGTATTATATACGTACCTATAAACATTAATGGCTATGTCCTAATCCTTATAAATACATTAAAACACTATTGTGAGGTGGGGTGATATTGCTGTCTAGACAGTTCATCACTAGCAGTGGTTTTTTACTTCACGTGGCTGGGGTGTATTGTATTTTATTGATGTTATAAAGATTCCTATTTCATTTTCCAACCTCCATTTTGGTTATTTCTCATTCAGTTACCTTTTAAGGTTACAATAGAATTGAATAAGTAAAACTTACGCTGACATTCGTTTTTATCTGTGGCTCCTAAACGGGAAGTGAAGGTGTTGCTTCCACACATCTCACATCTGTATTTACTCCTTTCAGGTTGATAGGTGCCATTTTGACACAAAGTGCAGTTGTCTCCATTTATAAATGTACCTTTTGGGCAATCTCCTGTTAAAAAAAAAAGAGAGAAAAAGAAAAAGTCTTCAGACAATTTTGGAAGTATATCAGGAAATATTTATTGAAATTTTGAAGATGAAGGCTTGTATTTCAAGAGGTATAGTTATAAAAGGTGACTGAGTGATTTGTATTTTTTTATAGCTTATCAACCCTTTGTGGATTATTTCAAACCAAACATTTCCTGGATTCTAGGAATATTTTTTTGTGATTTAATATTGCGTTAACAATCTTCTCAAGATAATGATTTTTCTAGGTACAAGTCCTATTATTTAATACATAGCTGGATAAGGAGAAGAGATGGATACATATATATATATATATATACAGCTAATTTTTATGGCTTATCAACCCTTTTGTGGGTTATTTAAAGCCAGAACATATCTTGGATTGTAAGAATTTTTTTAAAGCAATTTCCTAGTGTAGAAGCGTTCCTGCATGAAAAGTCCCGACATCCTTGCGCTCTGCGAAACTAACCTCAACTCAGCTATTCCCTCCTCTGACCTCTCCATCCCTGATTGCCTTCCCCTCTTAAGGAAGGATTCCACTGTCCACATGCATGGGCTGGGTGTCTACATCAGCAAACACCTCCCCATAGCTAGGGTGACTTCACTCGAATCTACTGGCCACTAATACATATGTCTCCGCCTGTCTCTCCTCAGTTCGGTTAGTTACCTATTCTTTCTTTACTGTTCTCCCTCCTCTCCTGACTGCTCCCTACTAGATAGCATTGCTGACGACATAGATAAGGCTATTTCCTATCACCCATTCGCCCACATATTTGTATTTGGAGACCTCAATGCCCATCACTCTGAGTGGCTTGAAAATGCCGTTACTGATCCAGCAGGCATTCACGCCATGAATTTTGCTATTTCCCAATCCCTGACACAAGTGGTGGACTTCCCCACTCGCTTCCCAAGCACTCCCTCGGGTCATTCTACTAGATATGTGTTTCACCTCTGCGCATGATGCCTGTCAAGTTTCGCAGCTTTGCACTCTCGGCAACTCCGACCACGCTGTAGTCTCTCTCAGTATTTCTTTCCAATCTCACTCCCCCCAGGAGCCCCCTACCTATAGGATCTCCTACCTCTACCAAAAAGCTGACTGGGATGCCTTTCGCGATTTCCTCTGTGACGTCCCTTGGAGAAAAGTGTTCGACCTATCAGTTTATGACTCTGCCTCTGAAGTCTCGTCATGAGTGAAAGCTGGCATTGATGCCTTCATACCCACCAGGAAGTATTGCTTAAAACCTCATTCCTCTCCGTGGTTCTCTCCAGCCTGCTCAGCCGTCATTGCCCACAGGAACCATTACTTCCGTCTATTCTGGAGACAGTTATCTGATCACAATAGGCGCCTGTTCATATCTGCTTGCAATGAGTGTAAGAGAACCCTAAATGATGCCAAAGATTATGCAACAGTTGTTCGGCTCCAAGGACTATTGGAGGATTTGCAAACGAGTGCTCAACAATAGGAAATCCTCAATACCTCCTTTAATCCATGAATTTGAGGTTCTCACGTCATCTGTGGACAAAGCTGAGTGCTTTGCCCACAGATTCTCATCCAACTCCACATTCGACTCGTCCGGAGTACACCCACCCGATTTCCCTATTAGAACTGAGGCCAAACTGCATGACGTATATATTACCCCGACAGTAGTATCCCAAGTAATTTCAAAACTCGACCCCCATAAGGCATATGGAGACGATGGAATCCCAGTGATAGTCCTTAAGAGGTGTGCTCCCGAACTTTCCCCTGTCCTCTCTAAACTGTTTAACTACTGCCTTTCTGCTTCCTGCTTTCCTGCATGCTGGAAGTTCTCTTCAGTCGTTCCTGTATTTAAGAATTGTGGTGAACCCTCAGACCCATCCAACTATCGCCCTATCAGTCTTCTACCGATATTCGGGAAAGTATTTGAGGCCATAATCAATGCTGAAATAGTTCATCATCTCACTTGCCCACAAACTCTTCTCTGACAGGCAATATGGATTCCGCTTTGCCAGGTCCACGGCCGACCTGCTAAAAACCATAACGGAGTACATGCTACAGGCCCCTGATGAGTCTGACGAGGCTCACACGGTTGCTCTGGACATCTCCAAGGCTTTCGACAGGGTTTGGCACTCTGGCCTCCTATGCAAACTATGGGGTTATGGTATTACCGGTCGCCTGCTTGACCTAATCCAATCTTTCTTAAATAACTGCAAAATGAAGGTCGTTTTGAATGGGCGTGCCTCTTCGTCCTACAGCACGAATGCTGGTGTCCCACAGGGCTCTATCCTGGGCCCGACACTTTTCCTTATTTTCATCAATGATGAGATCAAGTCCCAAGTAGGCATCTACGCAGATGACACTACAATATACTCCCGCACCAGTAAGAAACCTGTTGTGGCGGACACACATAATCTCGCTGCTGACCTTGAACGGGATCTACACTCTGTGGTGAACTGGGGCAAGAAGTGGCTTGTCAACTTCAATTCATCTAAGACCAAGCTGTTGTCTGTCAACCATTACAGGCAACCTCTCCTGCCTCCCATAAGCATGGACCAAGCGATTCTCCTGGAGAGTAATAGACTACGCCTCCTCAGACTTACCCTGTCCTCAGACCTCAAATGGAACTACTATATTGAATCCATAGCAAAATCTACTGCTAAGAAGTTTGGGTCACTATGTCTATCCAGGATGTTTTTTCCACCTGAATCCACCCTGCATATATACAAGTCAACCATCCGTCCGTGCATGGAGTACTGCTGCCATTTATGGTCAGGTGCCCCTGCCGTTCTCCTCAGTGTTCTTGACAGGCTCCAAAGGAGAGTCTGTAATGTGATAGGTACTGATCTGGCGGCTCGACTGCAGCCACTTCCCCACTGTCAAAATGTGGCCTCCCTTTGTCTGTTCTATAAATACTTTCATGGCTTCTGCTCAGATGAACTTAAGTCACTGATGCCTCCTCAACAGGTGTTTACTCGTGAAACCAGACTGGCAACTGGGTCCCACCCATTCACAGTCAGGTTAGCCAAATGCAGACGACAATTCTACTCCTGCAGCTTCTTCTCTCGCACTTCCCACCTGTGGAACTCGCTCCCAAATTCTTGCTTTCCTGATGGCTACAACCTCCAGAAATTTAAATGCAAAGTCAATACTCATCTACTAACCACTGGACTCCAGCTCTCTCCCCGCCCCCGTATAACCTTCCCTTTCTCTACACCTATGTGTCTGTCATCGCACATGCTGTCTCAGCTTTCTATTGCTCCTTTCTAACTAGTTTGTACTCCTCACTCTTTTCTAATTAATCTTTTTACAGTTATGTAGCCCTCTGCACATCAGTGGCATTTCCACCTTGCTCGGGGTGAAATGATTAAAAAAAAAATATTGCATTAACAAATTTTTGGAGACAGTGATTTTTCCAGATACAAGCACTACTATTTAACCAATAGCCATACATCATTACACCATAACCATCCTATAAAAGCCAGTATTCAATGTAGAATTTTTTAAAAATCAAACTCAAACAAAATAAGCTTACTCCCACTTTATTCACTGAATAAAGCCATTTCTGACACAAGCTTAAAACTATGGAATGCTACTACCCTGTTTAACTCTTTACTGTTGGCTTGAAATATTTACTAACCATCCACCATATCTTGGCAAAATTCAAAAACAATTATACTGCCTTGTGGGTGATAAATTATTATTTTCTACTTTTAGCTTCATCAGGTTCATGTGTATAAAGAATTAAAATCCCTATCAAAACCTGTAATATGATATTGCAAATCATCATTTTGAAATTATCCCCCAGGCAGTTCCTTTTGTTTAGAAGGACATTGGGCTCAACAGTCGGCATCCTAAAAAGGGTGATTTCCAAGGAGGCTTGAAGAATTTTCTCACATTATTGTTGGTTAAACCAACATTAAACATCAACTATATGTCACGTTTGGCAGTGCCATGTGTCCAGTGAAGTATATTCTTCATTCTAAAACAGGTGTCAACACCAATGTAAACATTTCTGAATTATTACTTTTTTCCTGTTTACTATCAGCTACAAAAAAATTATACCAAACAATAAAAAAATGGCAAAGAAAATCAGTTTTGTGTTATCAGGCAATCATTTGAAATAAATGTTCAGGTTCTTAATACCCCCCCCCCCCATCAAAAAAAAAAAAAAAAAGAGGCAAATAAAAACAAACAAACAACTTATTACACCACAGGATTAGATAAATCAACCATAACATTCCTACAGTAAAATTATTTACAATGCATTTACATTATACATATAATCACCCTTTTCTATCACTAAAACTTTCTTTCATTCCTGACCACTGACAATCCCTTTTTTTCCCCCATTTTCAATGCATTCCTATAGTAAAATCTTTAACAATGCATTTCCATTATATATATATATATATATATATATATATATATATATAAAGTAGACACCTCCACTAAATTGCTGAAAAAACAGCACAGCATGAATAAAAAGGCCCCAAACTTAATAAAAACAAACTTTTACATCAAAATGTTTATGTTATTATTCAGAAGAAAGATCAAAGTATTTTTTAATTATTTAAAAAAAAATTTTAACCCCTTCTAACATGTTTGAAATTTTGGTAAAAATCTTGTTTAGAATTTAGTTTGTGGGTAACTAAATCATTACGAGAGTTTACAATGGAAAACGTAATATTACATGACATAGTTTTTTCTGGTGACAAACATTAATTTGGAAATTATTGAAAAAATTAAATAACTGTCAAATTTTAATGAAACTTTCAGGACTTATTCAAAATGAATTAAATTATTTTTGAAATTATTATTTTTAAAAACATTTTGGTAAAAATATTATTTTACACCTGTTACCCCACCTCCACGTAAATTCGTGAAATTTTAAGAGATTAAACTTTGTTTCAATAAATGGTTTTATTAGTTAAAAGCAGGACCTATTGGGTAATGCAAATCATCTATCATTTTTTTTTTAAATCTTTGCCTCTATTTTCGAAAACCTGCTTCTAATAGTAAAATAAAAAATACAATATAACTATGACATTATTTAATTTGATAAGCTTTTAACTGCTTGAATAAATAATATAAATTAAAGACATTATAGTCTGAAGAAAATAATTGTTTTTAATTAATAATGAAATTTTAAAAAGTTTTCATTTTTTTTTTAATTATAATAATTTATAAAGTTTCAAATATATTTTAAAAATACTTCAAAGATTTGTTGGGGTTAGTTTAAAAACTTATTAAGTGAAATTATATTTACTAATCGAAAATTACGAAGTTTAATACAAATTGTTGTGTCACCCAATTTAAAATTTTTATTTTGTGTATTTGAAGTTTTTTTGTATGGTAATTTCTATGTGTCAATTAAACAGCCATGTGTTTTAGGGTTTCCTTTCCTTACCTGAGAAAAAAAAATTTGTACAATTATGTAACTTGCATCTGTGAAAACTGTCAATATATATGGTAGAAAGGTCAGAAAGTTGAAACTGGGAATTAAGTTTTATTTACAAATGTGTTGATCACTCAAAAATGGCACAAAAATTGAAAAATAAAAAAAAATAAAAATTTTAGATTACAATCAATATAATATTTGTTTAAAATATACCAGATTATTTTGCTTACTGGAAATAGTAAATTTAATCATTTAACTTTCAATTAAAACTAAAATAAAAGTTTCAAGCAAAACTTTTTTTTAAAAATTCAATTTAAAAGTTATCATAAAGGAGTGAAGCTACCTATATAATAGACATATTCCATCAGTAATTCTTTCCTTCATTTTTGACCTACAAAAGACCCTTTTCTTCTTGATTTCCAATTCATTTCTATACGAAAATCATTAGCAAAAGTGAAGTTGGGCAAATGAAAATAGCAAAATGTTTGACTTAATTTTTTATTGAAGTCTATTGGTAATTGATCAACAAATAATTGATTAAATATCTGAATGAGTTAATTCAAGTTCATTTGCGGGAGATGAAAACTGAATAAGTTATAAATTAAGGATTTCTAAAATTTTGCAGCTATATTAAACCCAAGAAACAAAGTGCAAAGATGAACTAAAAGACAAACTCACGTAAGTCACACTGAGTGATATTGGTAGCCCCTTCAGTTACCGAAGTTGTAAAATTCTGGGGACATGGACTACACTTTTCCAAAACTCCTGCGCTATTTTTCTTGTAAAATCCTTTTGCACAGGGAATACAAGAATTTCCTGAAGGCCCAATTTCATATCCAGCAGAATGGCAATAAACTGAAAAGGAAAATTGAAAAATTACATTAGATTACTCCATCTTATTACTATTGCTTTTCCCCCAACACTTTGGCTCTATACACTCTTCATTATTACTATAATTATTTTATTTCTAGTTTTATTCCATGTTATTATTATTGCTTTTTTCCCAACACTCTGGGTCTATACACTCTTCATTATTACAATTATTTTATTAATAGTTTTATTCCATCTTATTATAGTTATATTTCAACACACTGAGACAATATACTCTTTATGGTTAATATTATTTGTTACATGTTTCATTCCATCTTCTTATTGTTACGTTTTATCCCAACACTCTTCATCATCTTTATCTATCAAGCAGGCTTACTTATTAGGTTGATTATCCTAAAATCGCCAGGGTACTGGTGATTTACTGCCAACCCATGAATAGATATGTTGGCTTTTGTCAAAACTCTCTGAAGTTTTATATCTATGTTTATATATATATATATATATATATATATATATATATATATATATATATATGTATGTATATATTCATTGAAACAACAGTGTCTTTGTCTGCTTTGACCTTGGTATATTTTGAAAGTAAAATGATGATAGATTTCAAAGAATTAAGATTATTTACTTACATATACAGTCTGATTCATTTTGGGATCCTGATGCTAGGGTTGTATAGTTGGTTGCACATTTTAGGCAGTCACTTGTAGTTCTGCTTGGTTGATAATAACCCGGAAGACAAGCCTTGCATGTGTTCGTAGTGTTGTCTCTGAACTGACCAGCCAAGCAGATTCCTGCAAGACACAAGTTGAAAGAAAAATAATGCTTATGCCCAGTGACTTGTCCTTCTAATCAGAGTCATTATATAGCCTGGGTATTTCTTGGTATATTAATTAGTTAATCTATATATCACTACAAATCTTTGTAGGCTCTATCATTGAACGTACACTGTTTCTTGTCTTCCTCAACGAGTCTCCTAGTATCATCACTTCCTAACTAAGTATTTATGCTGAGGACAAAAGTAAGCTTCGAGTTGGAAGAAAATAATCATTATATCTAAAATTTATAAACAGTCTATACATTTAAAGATATTTAAAACTGGTTTTTGGTCTTTAGTTTGTAAACAAAGTGAAATATTAATTGTTTATTTATAAATAAATCCAAGACAGAAGTTGTGGAAAATATATTTGATTAGTAGAGAATCTCATTTATACAAATAAATGATTTCATTTTTTATGTGCTTATAAAAGCTCTTTAACATTCTATATCCTTCATCAGTCTTTCAACCTTTTAATTTAAGTAACTTTTCAACGGTCTCAAAATTGCAATTTTTCAATTGCCTAAAGATGCTTATTTTCCTATCAAGATATCCTCTTTACAAGAATATTGTTAAATGCATACATATATATTTCTTAACTGTTGTCATACTTCTTTTAATAGGCTATAAACTAACTAGCTGAGCAGGTTCCTGTAAAGCTTAGCGTTGAAAGAAAAAAATCATATTAGTAATTCATAAACAAAACAGTGTCAGATTATATTATGCAGGTTGACATTTTCACAATCGAATTAGTAAAAATTTTAGATATGTTTATATAGACAACATATTATGTGTGTTTCAGATTGTAATACGTATAATTTAAAAAAATATTTTCTTTTGCAGTGCTCAGAATTTAGCATGCAAACAAAGTGCTCTATATTTTTTATTTACAGGAATAATAGCTGACTGCTTGTATCTGATCATGACTGTCTGTTAGGGTGGCTAGCCAATCCCTATTGCAGACGCCTGCTTAGGCCCATATGTGTTTGTTCAACACCCCGGGGAGAAATTTCAGGGTTTGTGGGGAGAGGGGAAATCTTTTTACTTTTTCTTGTCTTTTTATTTATGAAATTTGGAGTTCATCATGAGTTTAAAAATAAATAAACCAAAAACCTTCTCTATGAAAATAATCCACATAAATTCATTTGTAGTAATATGGATTTGGTTTGATTTATTTTGTTTTACGACATGTCAACCTCAATGGGTTATTTAAAGCCAAGAAAACTTTTAGAACAGGTTTGTATGAATAGAGTATATATTCTTTGTAAGAAATCAGTTTGTAGATCAGGTTTCATTGACATTGTTTTGTGAAGAGGCTTTTGTAGAGAGAGTCAAATATATTGCTGGCATTTTTACTATAAAAATTTATTTTTATGCTTTCATAGTGTTTTGACCCCAGTTTGGGAAGGGTTTCACTATTTGATCATAACTGGGACCCTAATAGGTGCTACCGAAACCTGGAAACAACAGTAATAAGAGGTGGTTCCACACCACTCAAAAGCTCTCAATCACAGGCCTCCAGCTGGGTGTAGTTTATCATCATAACCAGGATGACTAATATGGAAAAGAACAAAGATTAATTTTTACTTTTTTCTTTTCCATATTAGTCATCCTTAATAATATGGGTTTTATTTGGAATGTGCCTTTTGAGTTGAACAATCTTGGGAAGACAGGGGAATGACATCCTGACAGATGTTGAAAAGTGTGCCTGGGGAGTAAAAAAATAAAATGATGCCTGTCTTCTAGAGTGGCTAGCAAATCCCTGTTGCAGACACTTCCTCAGCTACATTTGTGTTTGTTCAACACCCAAAAAGACCACCTGTGGTTTATACAGCAACTATGTTGAGCAGATCTAGTTTCAGTTTCTTGAAAAGAGCACATTATTTGGCATGATCAACAGTCTAATCAAGGTCAATACACATAAACCCTTTGTCACAATGACTTGCTAGATCATGTTAGTATATCCACTGATGACTCCCACATGATCTAGTCAACCCAACTTCACTCACAAGGCTTTGGTCAACCTGTGGTATAGTTTTCCAGCACTTTCCAAAGGTGCCACATGCTGGGATTGCCTCTTCTAGACTGATAACATCAAGAAGTCACCTTCCAGACAAATCAACCATTTGAACTCAGGCTTCATGGTCAGAAAGCAAACATTCTAACCACTCAGCCATGCCTCCATATAATAGAAACCAAGAAAGCCATTTTTCAGAAAAAAATTCATGAAAGAATGACATTCTTGCTGAGATATACAAAGCAGAAGGCACCAATACACTTGAGGTCTTTCACAATAGCCTGTAGAGCATCTGGGGAGGGAGACGTTGCCAGACAGGCTTCCAATAACCTTATTGCCTCTCTATACAAAATCAAATACATCAAACTGCAGAAAATACAAAAGTATCTCATTCCTGGAAAAATTTGGGCAGATTCATCTCTATTTTAGGGAGGAACCTATCAAAGATGACATGTCACTTCAGATGAGGCAGAAGCACCTTAGATAGGATCTTCTATTCATTGGGCAAAACAAGCCACTCTACTCTCTATTCAGCAACCTGAGAAAAATCAGGAGGCTTTTGTATTATCCCTGAGTGCATCAGATAACCATAGGTTTATAAAGATTATCCAGCTGATGAAATCCCAGCATTACTCAATATCTTTTTCACAGTCATGCTGTCTCATGCAACTTGAAGCCAAGAAAAAGAGTTTGATATTATCAGGATAACTCTTTGATCTTGGTCATCTTAGTGTCAAAACAAAAACTCTTTAACATCTCAGGGGGCCCTCTTAACTCTAAGCAAGGCAACATAGCCACAAAGATGCAAGAAGTTACTGAGGTGTTAGAGAATATAAGAAAAGAAAAAATATTTAAAAAGAAAGAACATTAAAAGAACAAGAATTAAGAATACAGTAGATATTGATTGACATTGCATTTAAATTTTTGGAGATGAAAATTGACTGGAAAGTAATAAGCAGGGAGAGAGTTCCACGAGTTAAAAGTGTGATAGAAGAAACAGTCAGTATAGAACTTAGTCAAACGATTTCAACTGTGACAAGAGAAGACATTGCCACCAATCTAATACTGCATTTACATTTATAAAATCTAGGTACTGTAAAGAAAAGTTCATTAGAACAATTACCCTGAAAGCATTAATAGAAAAAAGACAAGGAAGCTACATTACTGGAGTGAGAAAGCAACTGATGCCAAGATGTCAGGCCAGAATCTTTGTGAAGACTCTAAAATTTAAATATAACTAAGGGGCATTAGACCAGATATGGCAGCAGTATTCAAAACAAGGATGACAGATTCTGATGAGAAAAATTATCTAGCATGACACAGGGAACTGAATTTCATAGCAGTTGACTTAGTAAATGAATCGATACAATCATTCCACTTTATGTCATTGGGAAATGTTAGTTTAATGTGGTGCAATGAATCATTCTCCTTGAGGTTAGCATCAGCCATACTGATGGAAAGTGAAAAAAGGTTATCCCAGATGATTAGTTGATTCTTGATCTATTCTTTGTGGCTTCATATCTAGTTGGTTTGACACTCAGTTTTGCTAAAACTGAAAAGTTTTATTAAACTGCGCCAAACGTCAGCACCAGTTATTACTATTGCAAACACTGATATCTTCAAGTACATGAGTAGTATTATCTGCTGGTATGGCAGTTCCACAGTTCAGGCTAAATATCCAAAAATCACACCAACTCAAAGCAGTTCAAAACAATTATGAATCTGAGTCAACCATTGAATGTTACACATAAGCAGCTGTTAATTAAATGAAAATATAGAAAGTGCAAGGATTAAGGAAAATCAAACTTACTTAAATCACACTGAGTGATATTGGTAGCCCCTTCAATTACTGAAGTTGTAAAATTCTGGGGACATGGACTACACTTTTCCAGAACTCCTGCACTATTGTTCTTGTAAAATCCTTTTGCACAGGGAATACAAGAATTTCCTGAAGGCCCAATTTCATATCCAGCAGAATAGCAAAAAACTGAAAAACAAAATAACGGTATTACAGTAGATTACTTATTATCCTAAAACACTGGGACAATACTCACTTTATGATTCATATTATTTATTAAAATTTTTATTCCATCTGCTTATTGTTGCTTTTTAATTCTAACACTATGTCAAAATAGACTTAATTATTACTAATACATTATTATTTGGTCAAATCCTAACACTGTGTCACAACAGACTTTATTATTACTAATAGATTGTTATTTGGTCAAACTTTGATATTGATTACAGGCACAATTTTATTCCATCTTATCATTGATGCTTTTTATTCCCACAGTCTTTGTCAATAGACTCATTATTATTACTATTATTTTATTACTAGTTTTATTAGCCTGGATTAAAAGCAACAATTAGAAGATAGAATAAAACTAGTAATAAAATAATAATGAAGAGTGTATTGAGCCAGAGTGTTGGGATAACAAACAACAATAATATAATGGAATAAAAATAATAAAATGACATTAATAATAAAGTGTATTCAGCCTTTAACACACTGGTCCCTTAGGTCAAATTCTGGTTATCATGGCACTATATATTTAACCCTTTTCATCACCAGGGTGGTTATCCTGGTCATGGGACTGTATATCTAGCACTTCCACTTCACGGGCATATTCCGGTCAACATACACCAGACCTAACTTTTCCACCTTGGCCCCTCAACCTCCAGCGTCTTCCTCTTTGGGTTGAGGTGTCTATTCGGTCTTAATCAAACTCGAGGGGTTGGCTGTAGGTCCCTGAGCATCCGTAGGTCAGTCAACCGGCTCACTCTTTTAAATCTGCTTTCTGCCCATGTTGTGATTATTAGATCCAGAAAGCAGAAGTGTTGTTCATTCATGGTCGACCAAAGATGTAGGCACGGCTGGGGAAGTTGGTGTTAAACACTTAGAATACAGCAAAAAGAAAAAAGAAAGAAAAAATGTCTGTAGAAAGCCGAACAAACAACTGTTTGTTGCACTGTTAATGTCTTTTATATATAAGAAAAGAATAGAAAAAGGTTACAGAAAGTAAAAGTTTTTTTTTACCATAACAACTCACACACTGAAGTCTAGAGAGAGAGAGAGAGAGAGAGAGAGAGAGAGAGTGTGTGTGTGTGTGTGTGTGTGTGTGTGTGTGTATGGCTAACTTGTTGTTAAATTGTTGCAGAAGATATAACTCTTTTCAACAATGTTCTCCAGACTTTTTTGACGAAATCAATTCTTCTCAAATAAAATGCTAGGATCAAGTTGCCTTGCAAAGGTGCTGGTAAAAATGACAGCTGATGCAATTCTGATATTGCTGGGCTGGTGACGAACATTAAGTTTCATATACTTAGCGGTTTTTCACTGCGACTGCTACAAAGACGACATTTCTCAAAGTCCTTGGATGACTTTTAAATCTCAACAATCTGCAACAAACTTGGGGCAATGCTTAAACTTTTCAAATCATAAATCTCCTTGTCGGGAACTACTCAATCCAAGCTCTTCATAATACATCAGTTTCATATTATCATTTCATAATCTTCTTCTTCCTCTTCCTTGTCCTTCCATTGTCACCACAAAACAAATACAATCTGCAACAAGCTTCCATTTGAAACAATAGGACCAAATTCAAGTAAAATATAAAATATATTTTACTCTCCTTTTTCATACAAAGACGTGTTTGGTTGTGTGGCTGATTGGTCCGAATTGTCAGCAACCTTATTCCAGCAGGTGGTGGGGGGAAGTAACCCGTATGCTCACACAGTTCTAGTCTCTCTTGTCAGCATTCCCTTCATTGGGGAGACTCTATATCACAGGACCGTATGCTTTCACAGTCGTCGTCCGATTCTGTTTACTTCAGCATTACAATGAGCTTATATAGGAAACCTGGGGTTATAAGCCAAGCTATCCACACACTTATCACAGGTGATCACGAGTGTTTGTTGCGACAGCCAAAAATCATGTGACCTCCAAAAGTCCTTTTGCTTACTAAGTGCTATTTCAATTTCACTTGCAAAAAATGATTTTCATTCATTTCTACTGTTCTCCAATGACCCAAATTAAACGGCACTCAACTTATGCTAGATCATATTTCACCATTAATAAACAAAATATATTTCGATGTTCAATCTACTCCAAAATCCTTTTTAGAAAAATATTATTTCGTTTATTCCCACTGTCTTCTGATGACCCCAAATTAAACAGGCATATCTTATGCCTAGATCAAATTTCACCATTAATAAACATTACGCACTAGTTTATTTCACAGTTCAATTTAATACTGCCACATTTTTTTGGAAGTTGAAAATCTGTTTAAAAAAATCTTAATAAAAATTAAAAACAAAGAAATGAATAACATGACATTTTGGCTGTTTCGGCCTTCTTTAGGTGCTAGGAATTTTTAACCTTTTAAATGTGTGTATGTGTTCGACACTCTCTCTGTCACAAGCCAGTCTTAGGATATAAAAAAAATTGATGATTTTTTGGACAAATCTTCTCATTTTTACTTACATATACAGTCTGATTCATTTTGGGATCCTGATGCTAGGGTTGTATAGTTGGTTGCACATTTTAGGCAGTCACCTGTAGTTCTGCTTGGTTGATAATAACCGGGAAGACAAGCCTTGCATGTGTTTGTAGTGTTGTCTCTGAACTGACCAGCCGAGCAGATTCCTGCAAGATACGATTTGAAAGAACAATAGGCATGCTAAGCATAGTGACTTGTCCTCCTAATTAGAGTCATTATATAGTCTGGGTATTTCTGAATATATTAATTAGTTAATCTACATATCACTACAAATCTCTTCAACATCTTTTTGGTTAACTACCAGAAGTGACCTTATTTTGGACAAACAATGTAGCTTTTGTCTCTCTAAGTCCAGTACAGATGTGTGAAGAGTTAATAATGAATTTGTTTATCAGGATTCTGATGAGAACATTAAAACGCGGGTTGTGGTTTTAGATATCTCAAAGGCTTACAGTAGGGTTTGGCATGATGGCTTTCTCTATAAGCTCAAGAGCTATGTTAACTTTGAGTGAATATTTGGTCTAATTTCTGTACAGGGTTAATCCTTTTCTTATTTGTCAAAACACATCATTGTGAATTTTTGTAAAAGTGAAGAGGAGAAGGGAGTTAATTTTAATTTTTAATTCCCAATCCACCACAATCTCAAAGGCGTCCGGTAAGGTTTGGCATGATGGCTTTCTCTTCTACAAGCTTCATGTTTACTCTCAATGAATATTTGGTCTAATTCAGTTCTTTTGAAAAAATTATGTTGAATGGAAATGCTTCTGGATCACTTCACCTTAATGCAGGGGATCTCTGAAGGCTCTATCGCTGAACGTACACTGTTTCTTCTCTTCCTCAATTAGCCTCATAGTATCATCACTTCCGAACTAAGTATTTATGCCAAGGGCAAAAACACTTAGTTTTAAGATTTATGGCTTCATCATGTTGAAACATCATCAGAGTTTAGCAATGTCAAGTCTAGTTATTACCGAGGGGATTGTCTGCTTGGGAATACCAAGTGCTGCAAACATTCATGAGGAGGTGGTGCAATTCATATTGGCTCAAAATTATTAAACAGAGAGCCAATTTCTGATTTCTGTTGGTTTCCTTATATTCTATCTATATATATGCAAATATTCTTGGGAAAGAAATCCACCTCTTCCCTCAACCTGCTAAAGGGTAATTACTAAAATTTGTATTACAAAAACTATTATCTCAAAAAGTAAATAATAATATTATTCTTATATTTAATATTTAATGGCATTAAATAAACCCTAAAGATGATATGCCGTTAAACAAGATCCCAAACTTAGAAACATGTCTGATAGGTACAACAATGTAAGACTGGCAGCTGCTCTTGAAAATGCCTTCCAATCAGTGATTTACTGAGGCAAGGAATAGCTCGTGAATTTTAATGCCTCCAAAAGAAATATACAATGACACAAAGTGATTCTATAAAATTATAAATTTGAGTGAATCATCGACTGTTGCATACAAGCAGCTGTTAAAAAAATATAGAATGTGAAAGCTTACTCAAGTCACACTGAGTGATATTGGTAGCCTCTTCAGTTACCGAAGTTATAAAATTCTGGGGACATGGACTACACTTTTCCAGAACTCCTGCACTATTGTTCTTGTAAAATCCTTTTGCACAGGGAATACAAGAATTTCCTGAAGGCCCAATTTCATATCCAGCAGAATGGCAATAAACTGAAAAATAAAAATTGGGGAATTACATTAGATTACTCCATCTTATTATTGTTGCTTTTAATCCCAACACTCTCACTAAACACATTCTTAATTATTACTGTTATTTTATTACTAGTTTTCAAAAATGTTTACATGTTTTTTAGACTTTTTGCATCACGTTACATTGACTGAGTTTCTGCACACAAAGAAAAAACTTTGTGCATTCACTTTCTTTGTATGAAGGTGTGTGCGTAAAACTTTTTCCCATTTCATACTCTGTTGGAACCTTTTCCATTTTATTCCCAATTTCTTATACAAATAAAAGTTTTAATTGTATTTCTACCTTGCCTCTCTTCTTCCCATTGTCTCCATAATTAGTTTTCTTGTCAATTATGCTCTGCTGAAGTATTGGCTGAAGAGATCCTAAGATTTATTTAAGTGGGAAAAGAAAAAATGGTTTCCTTATTTAAAATAGTATTTAAGTTACGTGGTGTCAAGTCTTTGTTTCAATATTTCCGTTATTCCTTCTTTTATTAGACATAAATTGTTTATGATTAAAATTGAATCTTGTTATTTGATTGAACGAGATTTTATTAAACATGAGCTGGATAAATTATCTAATTATTTTTTCCTTCTGTATTGGTCTTCATCAGGAAAAATCGTCTTTTTTTTTATTGTTTTCATTTTTTTAAGTTACTTAGCAACCAAACGTTTGCAGTTTGTAGAATGTATTAATTCAAAGAATCGGTGTTATCTTGACTCTCTGGTTTTTAAACGTTTTGATTTTTAAAAGAAGATTTAAACACATTTTTAATTTTTTTAATGTCACTATCACAGAGATGGAAAAATTAGTTCCCTCCAGGGGACTGGATTTTTGTGTTCCTCTTACTAAGTAGAAAACTAATTTTCAGCGAGTTTGAATTTTTGTTTGCTCTGGGAAACTTGGATAAAACAGATAATGTAGTTTGTAGTCTGATGTGATATATACCAAAAACTCACACATTGGAATAATTTATAGTTTATAACCCACTAAGATGATGCACAGAGTTTTCCTTTGTGTATATCATATTGCTCTGGAGAGTACCCAGAGTATGTATAGATCTATCTCTTTAATTATTTATGCTAAAAAGATCTTTTTGGACCATCTTCCCTGTTTATGGGTTTTACATGATTATATATATATATATATATATATATATATATATATATATATATATAAAGGAAAACAACACATCATCTGAAGTGGTTATAAACTATAATTTGTTTCAATGAGTAAGTTTTTGGTACCCATCTCTTCAGACCTCAAATTACAACTGTTTTAATTTTATCAGAAAATTAAAAAACCACCAAAAAGGTGTTATAAAGTTAGGATCATAAATGGTATAGGGATGGGAAGTAAGTTATTCATCAGTCAAATGTAGTGATTGGTGGGATGTGTCAATACAAAATCAAGATACACACTCCCACAATTGTACACATACAAATGTGTAAACATACATACATATAGTCAGCATGAACTTGCTCAGCTAAAGTGACCAATTTTTTGCATTAATCCTATATAATTATAATATATGGTCCCTGTCCGCGAAATGATTGTCATTATTATCCATAACATATACAATCATACTTCTCTCTCACCCATCAATATTAAACCCACTATTAAAAAAAATGGTTATTAGCATGCACCACTCAAATACCTTTTCATGAGCCCTAAGGTAATATTTATCCTCAAATAGATTTTATTATGATGGGATCTCCTTTATGTCCCTTTTTTCACATTATTATATGGCACATTTAGAAAATAGAATACTTAATGACACTAATAAACCCCTTACATATGTTAGATACATTGATGACCTTTTTGCTTCAGCTAAAAATACTCATCAAATTACACAACTTAAAAACAAATTTGGAAGTCACTCTGTCTTCAAATTTAGATTAGAACTTAATATTAATAATAAAATTCCATTCCTTGATGTATTTATTGATTCCAACACATAAATTTACTACTTCTTTATGTAGGAAACCCACTAGCATTAACTCATGTCTTTTCAATTATAATAGTGAATACCCGCCAAAATATAAGTTAGCCGTTAATCCAACACAAATGATATCTTCTTCCAAAACCATATTCTATAAAGATTTACATAACATTAAACAAATATTTGTTAATAATGGATTTCCTAATTCTGTTGTTGATCCACAAATTAAAATGTACCTTAATAAACTTAATATACCCCTAAAAAATTGATAATATAAATAACAATTGTGTACGTCAAGATGAACATAACACTTAACTTATATTATTGTAATCAAATGCATAATTACAAACAAGATGAAAAAACACTCAAAAGCATAACAAGTAGAAATGTTGAACCCATTAATAATAAAAAAAAAAATTAAGCACATATCTAAAAGAAAATTAAAAACAATTGTCCTCATTGCCTTTAATAACCCTACAACCACACAACTAAATCCTCTACAGAAAACTCATGTAGTGTATCAATTTACATGCACATTCAGAGATTGTATTTCTGATACTAATAATAATGTATGTTTTACTACAACCATGCTCTCCCGTAGATTTGCCTGCCACCTTTCTGATTTGAGTTCCATTAAACAACATTCCATAGAAAAACATAACCATGTACATAATATTAAACAGATATTAGTCAATAATAACAATACTCTCTGTCTGTCTGTCTCTCTCTCTCACACACACACACACACACACACAGAGTAAAAAGAAACTTCAGATATTGGAGACCATCTACATTAAAACAGCGCAAACCACACTTAATAAAATTACATTTCAAACTAGTCACAACGTATTGCATTGCATTGCATCTAGACATATGGTTCCGTTGTTAATATTTTGATCTCTCACGTAGTATGACATGAGTTTGAGTTTGAGTTTTGTTTAATAGCATATCAACCTCTGTGGGTTATTTAATGCCAAAAAGGTAGTGCTTTAAGGTGTATTTGTTTTTATGTTCAGTTATAGTGAGAAAGTTCATTTAGTCAGATTTTGATGAATTTTTATTTTATTTTAGAAACTGAAGATATCTTCTAGTTTTGTATTCAAAATGTATTGCTGGTAATGATTTTTTTTTCTTCAAAAATGTATTATGGCAATAATTTTTTCTTCAAAATTGTATTGTTGGTAATATTTTTTCTTTCAAAAAGAAATGTATATTTTTATACCTTCATAGTGTTTTGACCCCAGTTTGGGGGTGTTAACTATTTGCCCATAGCTGGGACTCTAACAGTTTGTTTAACGGCCTATCAACATCTAAAGGGTCATATAAGGCCAGAAGCGTATTTTTTATTTTAAATGAGAGTTATTCCCTGGAAACAGGCATATTCGGAACACAGCATGCTATTTTACCCATAGCTAGGAGGAAATGTTATAGTTTATATGTCTATGTTGAAGCTATATAATAAAGTTAAATTTTATTAAATAGGTCAATTTTCCGAAGGAAGGCTAGTATTTTGTCCATGTTGATGTTTTCAAATAAAGATCTTAAGTTCTGTACTTTATAAAACTGTTGACAAATTTTTGCCAGTTCTGTACAATCAATTAGTATATGTCTTATGCTATTATTCATCTGGCATTTAGAGCATTTAGGCAGATCTACTCCTCTTAACAGCCAGGAGTGGGTAAAAAAGGTGTGTCCTATCCTAATTCGAGCCAGTATTACTTCTTCCTTTCTGGATTTCCTTAATGCACCTCTCCATTCTCCCAAATTTGGTTTAATTTGGAAGAGTTTGTTGTTCTGACAGGTCGACCAATGTTTTTGCCATTTGACTTGAATATATTTTTTTATTGCAGGCCTTTGATCTGTGAATGGGACCTTCACATTGAAGATATCCTCTCTCAGAGACTCCTTTGCAGCCATGTCCGCTTTCGTGTTACCACAAATGCCAATGTGGCTGGGGATCCAACAAAAGACAATATTCTTGGTTTTGTTCATCACGTTTAATCGATTTAAAAGTTTAACGATAATCGGGTGATTGAGATTCTTGTTGTGGATGGACAATAGTACAGAGAGTGAATCAGAGAATATAACGAAGCTGTCACTTACATTGTCAGTGATTAGATCAAGTGCCAGTTCAACAGCTGTGGCTTCACCACTAAAAATTGATGCTCCATCGAGTAGACGTCTTTTTTTTGATGACGTTATCTAGTAGGGCACAGCATCCACATTTCTCACCTTCTTTCGATCCATCTGTGTATACATGTTTATAGGAAGGGAAACTATTGACAATCTTGTTCAGTTCTTCGTAGAAATCAGTAGAGTTGGTCTTTGATTTAGGGAATTTGGTGAGATTTAGCAATACTGTTGGTTGGATGATTTCCAATGGAGGGCTTTCTGAAATGAGTGATTCGTGGATTCGTTCCAGGTTTATATTGCATTCTCTGATGATTTCTTTCATCCTTAGGCCAAATATTTTAATTGTTTTCTTTTTCTTATCATAGAGAGGGTGATATAATGGGTTTACAATACAGTCATAGGCAGGATTGGATGAGCAAGAAAGGATTTTGGCCAAATTTTGTAAAGCTAGTTTGTTGCAGTGAATTGATAATGACGGTTCATTGGCTTCTGCATATAGACTATCAATGGGAGAAGTTCGAAAGGCTCCCAAGGCCAGTCTAAGCCCCTGATGATGAACAGTGTCTAATGACTTTGTATATGACATTCTGGCGGCGCCATATATGTAGCAGCCATAGTCCAATTTTGATCGCACTAATGATCTATATAACTTCAGTAAGGTTTGTCTATCAGCTCCCCAATCTGTGTGGGCAATAACTCGTATCAGCTGGATAGCTTTGTTACATTTGTTTTTTAAGTGTTTGATGTGTGGAATAAAGGTGAGCTTTTCATCCAGTATTAGTCCTAAAAATTTATGTTGGTCTACAACGGGAATCTGAATCACATCCAGTTTTAACAGAGGATCTGGATGTAATTTTCTAAGCTGGCAAAAGTGCATGCATTTTGTTTTGTTAGTGGAGAACTTAAATCCATTCTTGGTTGACCATTTTTTTATTTTGTTAATGCATTGTTGAAGCTGCCGCTCAATTATGGGGATATACCTTGTGCTGTAGCAGATTAAAAAATCATCGGCATACAGTGAGCAATCCACACCTGGGTTTATACATCCAACAATATCATTGATTTTTAAGTTAAATAATGTTACAGATAAAATACTCCCCTGTGGGACTCCCATTTCCTGTTCCTTGGGGTCCGAGAGGCATGCTCCTACACGGACATTAAATAATCTGTTGTTTAAAAAGTTATTGATGAAAATAGGTAGTCTTCCCATCAGTCCAGCTTCTTTGAGATTTTTCATGATACCATATCTCCATGTGGTATCGTATGCCTTTTCCAAGTCAAAGAAAATAGCAGTAATATGTTTTTTTTGGATAAAGGCATTCCTAATAAAAGTTTCCAGTCTTATTAAATGATCCATAGTACTCCGCTGTTTTCGGAAACCACATTGAAGATTGGTTATTGTTTTATTGATTTCAAAAAACCAAACTAATCTGTTATTAACCATTCTTTCAAGAGTCTTACATACACAGCTTGTTAGTGCTATGGGGCGGTAATTGGAGGGGTCAGATGCATCTTTTCCTGGTTTTACTACAGGAATGACTATGGCTTGTTTCCATATGGCAGGTATATTACCACTGATCCAGATGTCGTTAAAAATAGATAGTAAATACTTTAATGATTGATCAGGTAGTTGTTTTAAGAACTCATATGATATCTTGTCTGGTCCCTCAGCTGTGTTATTGGCCTTCTTTAATGAATCCTTCAGTTCATTAAAAGAAAAAGGTTTATTAGACTCTTCTTCATTATTACTTTTAAAGTTCAGCTTGATTTTTCTGATTACTATTTAATAGTCTGGAATTTTTTACTGTGATTTTTGGATGACGAGTTATTTGCAAGAGAATCTGCAAGCAGGTTGGCCATGTCTTTTTTTGGGGGGTTATTTTGTTGTTATTTATACAGAGGTGCTTGAGGGGGGACTGATGTTTTTTCCTGAAATTTTCCGCACCATATTCCATATGGTTTTACTTTTGGTGTTATTATTAATTTTGGAAACAAAGCTCTTCCATGACTCCCATTTGGCTTCTTTTATTATTCGGCGTGCTTTAGCCCTGCATATTTTAAAATGGTTTAAATTCTGAGCAGTGGGTTGGTGGTTAAATTTTCTTAATGCAGCACGCCGTAGCCTGATAGCCTTTTTACAATCATCATTAAACCAAGGCTGGTTATATTTAGTTGAAGAAGTTGTTTTAGGGATACATTCCTCAGCTATAGAAATAATAGTATCTCTAAAATGAGTGATCAGGTCTTTCTCATGTTTTCCAGGTAGGAGTTTATATTTGCATAATTGTTTGAATTTATTCCAGTTGGCTTTTTTAAGGTTCCAGTGAGGTATTTTTGATATTATTCCAGGGCCAGTATGTTCTAATGTTATTGGGAAGTGCTCACTTCCACATGTATTCTTATGAACAGTCCAGTCGTAATCCATAAAGATACTTGGATCACTTATAGAAAGATCAATTGCTGAGAACGTGTTTGTAGCAGAGTGAATAAAAGTTGGTTTCTTATTATATATACATAGGTTGTTATTGTTGATAACATTTTCTATTATGATTCCTCTTCTGTTTGTGTCTGAGCATCCCCAAGTAGCGTTGAGACTGTTAAAGTCACCTAATAGTAGGAAGGGATGAGGGAGTT
Organism: Ascarosepion bandense; assembly: GCA_037127315.1. NCBI lineage: Eukaryota > Metazoa > Mollusca > Cephalopoda > Sepiida > Sepiidae > Ascarosepion > Ascarosepion bandense. Next base: position 282,716 of record JBBBDQ010001648.1, read on the forward strand.
GGTTAATAAGATTTTCTATTTCTGTTTCGTCTATAGGGTCATTTGCAGGTAGATAAATGGAGCAAACTGTGACAGTCCGATGTAAAGTGGTTGTAACGGCAATTGCCTGTAAATTAGTTTGTAAATTTATCTGGCTTTGTGCTATTTTATTATTGATAAGAATGGATGTTCCTCTGGAAGCTCTACTTGGGTTATTTACAATGTGGTTGTATTCAGAAAAGTTGCTGAGTTTAATGCTTTCAGACGGTTTTAAAAAATTTTCTTGTACACATATTATTAAAGGACATGAACTGGATATTAGTAGAAGTTCATTCAGATAGGCTTTAATACCTCTGCAATTCCATTGAATTATTTTGCTGGCCATGGTTAAATTTTATGAATTTGATTTCCGTTTATCTTTATGAGTATTGAAATGGTTGTTTTCTACAGGAGGGATACTCTCCGTTTCCATGTCTTCAGAATCTACAGATGTGCATCGGGTTTTTTTTTTTGGTGTTTTTCTCCACTACAGTTCTTTGTTTAGAAAAAGATCTCTGTACAGTCTGCTCCTGAGGAGTAGTGACTTTCTTTGGGGGAGGGGACTTAGATTACTTCCGTAAAGCCGATTTTTTTTGGATAGTTTACCTCTGGAGAAGAGGTTTTTGTTCTGCCATGGAGGTATTTGATGTTGATGGTTTTTCCATGCTTGAAGGTTCAGTGTTTTTGTCAGGCTCAGTGAGTGGATTAATTTCTTTCAAGAAAGCGGGGAGTGTTTCTGGTGTAAGTTTTGATAATTTACTGAGTAGGAGTTTGCAAGAATGGCATTCTTGTTTTTCAAAGTTGTTTGGTTTTGGTTTAGTAACTGATGCATATGATTTAGTGGGGAATAAGCCAGTTGTTTCGACTATCTTTCTAGCTTCAGAGAAGGATATATCATGTGTAAACTTGATAGTGTTGATCTCTCTTTCTTTGTTCCAGATTATACATTGTTTGGAGTCTGATGGGTGATCTTCAAGACAATAGATTTTGCTTTTTAGTTACATTCTTGCCCATGGTGGTCAGAGTCTCTTTCTCCACATCTTCTGCATGTTGGAAGTCACGTGCACCTGTCTTTATGGTGTCCAAAAAGTTGACAATTGAAGCACTGTAGAGGGTTTGGAATGTACTGGTTGACCTTTTCAATTGTAAATCCTATTTTTAATTCCTTCGGGACTTTGGGGTGGTTGAAAGTGAATATATATATGTGTTTGTTTCGATGACATCTGTTCCTTTTCTAATTTGAATACGTCGCACGTCTATTATACCTTGTGTTTTTAGCTGAGTCTTAACTTCTTCGATAGTGCAGAGTGAAAGCTCAGTGCTTCTGACTACCCCTCTAGATTTGTTCAACGTGTTGTGCGGATATGCTTTTATCTTTATTTCAGAAAAGGTTTTCATTTTTAAAAGTGTATCAGAATATGATTTTTTTTCGACTCGGACAAGTAGCATACCATTTTTAAGTTTCTTTACCATCTTTGGTACTATAGCACCAGAAAGTACTTTTTCAATAACAAATGGGGATATCTTTGTTAATTGTTTTTCTTCTAATGACTCCAAACAATAAACTGAGAAAAATGTTTTGTAATAATAAACTCACTTTCTGAGTCTGATGGAAATTCTATATGGGGGGCGTTTGGAATATTTATTAGACATACTATATAATATATTATTCATTGGAGGGTTATCCCCACCCACCAAACCAGGCTGGAGCCCACGAATGGGATCTGTCAGTGGGGAAACCCATTCGCCCTGACTGATCAGGGACTTCCCCTCCAATATACTCGACGGCGCGAGAGACCCGGAGCACCTGTCTCCTCCCTCTGTGCACCGCCCCATAATGTAGGTGCACAGCTGGATGGCTTGCAGCCATGTCCGGGCCTATGTATCTTGCACCGTCGATTGACCCTTAGCCAGCGCCTTCTAACATCTATTCATAGAAAGCTGATGGTAGTTTTCTTATATATAACTTTCCATGGTCTGGTAGTTTTTTGTTTTTGGGGGGGGGGAATATGTATGGTAGGATATATCAGTCTTGGTAGAAAATGTTTTTGGAGGGTATGTTTGGGAGTAGATGTTAGGGCTTGACCTGACCAGCCGGTTGATTGGATCGGGTCTCTCCGACCGCCCGTCTAGCCCAGGTAAGGGCCGAAGTGATGTGTTGCAGGATCATGACCTCTTTGCACCCGGCCTATGGCCTGCTCAATCACCAGAATCCCGTCCCCAGATGACACGGGTCACCACCCACGGCCAACAGGTGGCCCCATTGAGAGACTTTTACTCTCTGCAGGGGGGCAGTTGGCGTATTCTGATGCCCTGCCAACAGGGCGAGGGGACCCTAACAGGTGCTACCACTCCAGGTCAGGGTGGACATGAGAACAACAGCAATTAAGAGGTGGTTCCATGCTCCTCACAACCTTCCAATCAGAGGTCTTGTTGCCGGATGCAGTTTACCGTCATACCCAGGACCAAGTATGACATGACATCATGAATTTACAACCAGCGTCTGCTATTCCATGACTATTATCATCACATAGCAATCTTTTATATCAACATAACAGGATATCATCTTTGAGGATGAATATCTTTGTGCAAATGTCTATATAACCACTCTGAAGTTGGATCACGTGATCTGAAAGCTTAGACCAATGACCAGCATAATAAAAAATATCCAAATGTTAGACAATTTTTTTCTCTATTTTCACCAGAAATTAATGCTAAAATACAATGTTTATAATGGCTCATGATTAAACATAATAATCATTTATTGTCTGTTATATTTAACAATATATCTTTATATAAAGTGACACGCATAATTATTGGATACATGTCATTTTCTGTTATAACTCTAGTTTATGTTCCCTATTTTGCCTGATATTTGGTAAGTAATATCTTGTAAAGTTGTTTTAGTTGTATGTGGAAGGAAAATTAAAAACTCATAATGGAATCCATTTTTTTTTTATCAAAGTTCAAAATTACCCTATGCAAAAGTATTGGATACATCAATTTAATATTTTGTTGCGTAGCCTCTGCTTAGTTTTACTGCTTCCAGTCACTTTCTATAATTGGCCACAAGTTTTTCCACACTGATCCACCATTACTTTACCCCATTCTTCCTTGCATAATTCCTCTAATTGCTTGATATTTTGTGGATTCCACTTATGAACTTTAACTTTCAAAGTATTCCACAAATTCTCAGTTGGATTCAAGTCAGTCTCCTGACTTGGCCAGTTGAGAATACTAATATCATTATTTTCAAACCATTCCTTTGTAAGTTTTGCACTATGTTTGGGATCATTGTCGTGCTGAAGCACAAAATTCTGACCATGTCCTAAAGAAGTTGCAAATTTCTGAAAGTTCTCCTCTAGAATCTCCCTGTACATACTACCATTCATTCTACGATTGATAACTTGTAACACACTAGTGCCCTTGGATGAAAAGCGTCCCCATATCATAATGGAACCACTCCCAAACTTAACTGTGGGGATGGTATTGTGCTTGTTGAAGTGCCATTTTTTAGCCAAATACTTGTCACTGTTTTCCTTCTGAATAGTTAAACTTTCATTTCATCCGACCAGATTACCTTTTCCCAAAACTGCATAGCTTTCTTTTCATTTCTGTTGATCCACCTTGAAGTCCTCTCCTTTATTTTTCTTGGTCTTCCATTTCTTGGAAGGTTTGCTGTACCGTTGCCATACTTCTTATACTTTCTGATGATATTTCCTACTGTACTTAGTGCTAGATTCATTTCTTTGCTAATTTTTTGATAACCTTGTCCTCCTTTGTGATGTTCAATGATTCTATCTTGCATATCTCTGGATAAGTCTTTAGTTTTTGCCCATTTTTAATCCTTGAATTGCAAAATGCACATCAAAGAGTCAGGTGATTAGTAGCACTATCTTGTAAACAATTGTGTGCTTCTCTGATTGGTCAGAGATAACATTCCAATACTATCAAAAAATTTGAATATTTAAAGTCTTGTAAAATACAAAGTTTTGATTAGAAATTTGAAAAAGTGTCATGTATCCAATACTTTTGCATAGGGTAATTTTGAACTTTGATAAAAAAAATGGGTTCAACCATGAGTTTTTAATTTTCCTTCCACATACAACTAAAACAACTTTACGAGATATTACTTACCAAATATCAGGCAAAATAGCAAACATAACAGAAAATAACATGTATTCAATACTTATGCGTTTCACTGTATATATATTTTATTATCGTAATATTTTTATTATAAGTAGTTCTAATAAAGACGTTTTACATTGCTCTACCAATACTTTTATGTTTCAATATTATTAATTGTACTTCATCAGGGGATGGTTGGTAACTGGTTATAGGAATGATTTTTATGGAACAATATTTTGTTTTTAAATTCCCATAAAAATCATTACTATCACCAGTTAACAATGATCAGCTGACAAAATACAATTAATAGTATTGAAATATGAAAGCTTTTGTGTAGTGCTGTAAAACTTTTTTCATTATAACTATTTATAATAATAATATTACTCTACTTTGTATTGAGCACTTTTTAAAAGAAAATGCTATGAACTGTGAATTTTCACTCCATTTGTTTATACTCTAAGATATATATATATATATATATATATATATATATATTTTTTTTTTTCCAAGACAAGAGGGGAAAAAAGTTGGGTAGCATGTAAATTCCTTGAGGTCAAACCCCTAAGTGAATCTCCATTCTGATTCACCGAACACACACACACACACAAAAAAAAAAAACCAAAAAAAAACACCCACATACATTCACAGTAAACTGAAAGTATTTGTCATTTGAATGTAAATCGTCTGCACAACCACACCAGCATTGCCTGATGATGAGAATTAATCTCCAAACATAGAAATTTCCATGTAGCAATGAAAAATTGACATAACCATATAATTATATGATAGATAGATAGATAGATTAAAATAATTCTCTTGCTCTTTGTGTCATCTGAAAACAAAAGGATGATATATTTAAAAAATTAGAAAACTTTTACTTACATATACAGTCAGATTTATTTTGAGATCCTGTGTTTAAGGTTGTGTAGTTAGTTGGACATTTTATGCAGTCCCCTGTGGTTCTATTGAGTTGATAAGAACCCTGAAGACAATCCTTGCATGTGTTTGTAAGATTGTCTCTAAACTGACCAGGTGAGCAGATTCCTGATGGAAACAGAAATTGTTTTTAAAAGATTAAGTACAAGGGATAGTATACATTTACAGTACTATATATATATATATATATATATATATAAAATTATAAAATTGGTATTAACTGGCATATTTATTTAAATTTATTTGTTTGAACATTATTTTTAATGGATACTCATATTTGAGTAGAAAATAAGTTTTTTCTATAATTAAACAGTATATTTTAAATATCCACCAGCATAGATGTTTGAGAAATCTTGTTTGGAAAATATCTATCTAACATTGAACCACAAAAGATATCATGGCAGACAAGGTCTAAATTAAGCCTTAAATACACATTCTCCTGATTTCTTTTAGAACATCTATATAAAAAATGAGGACAAAACTGGAAGCAGTGGAAATGTGGTTCTACAGAAGGATGCTGCGAATATAGTGGACTGAGCATGCAAGCAATGATGAGGTGTTGGAAAGAATAGCAACAAAGGAAAACTAATACTGAGCATCAGGAAGAAACAACTGAAGTTCCTGGGACACGCAATGAGGAAGGAGAGCTTGGAGAACCTGATACTGACTGGCTAGATAGAAGGAAAAAGAGACAGAGGAAGGCAGCGGATAACATATTTGCAGGGCCTGATCGGGTGAATGACGGCTCGGGGATTGCCAGGAGTAACAGGAGCAAACATACTAAGAGCCACAAGGGATAGGAAGACGTGGAGAACCATGATCGCCTACATTCTGAAGGGACAGGGCACATAGAAGAAGAAGATCTCTGCTCAGAATCATTTCCTATTGTAAACAAATGCAATCAAAGACAATATTACAAAATTATATGGAAATTTAGGAAATTCGTATTAACTGACATATTTAAATTTTTTTGTTTGAACATTATTTTTAATGAATACTTGTATTTTAGTGGAAAGTCTGTTTTTCAATAATTAAACAGTAGGATATAAATATATAAAGCTTCTTATAATATATTTTGTTACATGTTATAAGTTGTAACATAAGAAAAGAATGATTGACCAAAACATCGAGCCAAATCATAGACAAATATTTAATTTAGCAAAAAACACCAGATAAAATATTTACAAATATACAATTTTTGTTGCATTCAAAACAGAAACTTACAGTTTACTACTGGCGAGTGTTACGAGGAGAGAAAGGGAAGGTAAGGAGTCATGTATCTTTACCCAGTTAAGCTAGCGAAGTAGTTTAAGTGCTATACTTTTTGGAAATCTTCAAAAGTGTATATAAAGAAGAATTTTTTGTTTGGTCAATGAAACAGTAAAAAAATCTCTTTACCCATTTAGTTCCATGAGGTTCTCTTTCAGGTTTTAGTTGGCAACTTTTGGTAGAGATTCTTTGGCTGGATATAAATCCTTGAATCAAAGCCAGATTTGATAATGTCAGCAAAACCTTTTAACAACTAACTACTCTCTTCCCAAAAACCTATTTTTAAAGGGGCTAATACCTAATTTGCATATTTCTAGAATCATCTCCAATTCTCTAGATGTTACTGGAATATTCTAGAATCATCCAAACGTTCTTTTTCTAATTTCTCTACTTAACTATTTCATGAATTCAAACTTTTTTGTAATAACAAGTAGGACTCAATAAAATTTCTTTCTATAACTTTTTAAACATGATTAATATTATTTTTTATATATAAATGCATCCTTGTAACTATATATATATATATATATATATATATTCACAATTTACATTGTTCGGACCTATTGTACTTATCTTTATTGCCATTATTATGTTTTGTTTCTTCAGGTGCTAGGAATTTCAAACCAAACCCTTTATGATGATCTCATTCCATGTACAATGCCACTTCTGGTAGCCAAGTAGTTATCTCACTTAAACTTAACTCTGTAAGTTATTTGTTCATCACTGTTGTAGAGAAGTATTGAACTCACAACTCTTTGGGTCAAGTCACTGGAACTAAGCAATGTCTATATCCACTTGGCCATATTGATATAGCACTGTCACGCAGGCCAGACACGTGGTTTGTCCTCAGGTTGCCGTTTCATCCAGTTGAATGCTTATGGCTTGATACATGAAAAATAACTGGTCAGATTATTAGCCACAAAAAACTAGGAGACAAAATTGTAATAGTTGGCAAATTTTCATCTGTTATTAATTTTTGTAAGTGCCAGTTATAGATGAGCAAGTGAAGAGTGAGGTGAGAGAGCAAACTGTCTAACTGATATCTTCTTCCTTTTGTGTGATGAATGGTTCTGTTTTCTAGTTGACTGGAGACCACTGTCATATTGAGAAACAGCATTGTGATGTCAGCAGTCATCTAAAAAGGATCATTCAACAAGTTCGGCTGATTGTTTTTATCAGGGTCATTTGACATGCTTCTTGTGATGTCCACTTCCCTCAGTTGATCTTTTTTGTCAGGGTCATTTTCACATGCTTCTTGTGCGCCCACTTCCCTCTGCTGACCTTTTATGTTAGGGTCATTGGATGTGCTTCTTATGAGGCCCACTTCACTCAGCACCATCTTTATTAAGACAATAACTGTCATAACAGTTTCTGTAACTTCTTTTAGATGTTTTCAAAACTGCTATTGTTACATTGAGTGCAGGAGAGGTAAAGGAAAGACAATGAGCCACTTACCTGACAAGCTTGTGTGAATGAATGGCGGAATGAGGGTGGGAGCAATGACCTTAGAAAAGGGAGAAAATTTGAAAATGGCCACAAGAGGTAAAAATTTGTTGATATCCATGAATGCCTGTTCTGAAAGGGTGTACAACATAAAAGAATGAATAAGAATTTAATATTTAAGCTATTATACTTTTGACAAGTTCTATGGTCCTCTACAACTTCCTGCTTCTTAACTGATCTTTTGTGTACTGTTCATTCTTAAGATGAAAAACCATAGCTCTCCACAACTGCCTGTCTTTCAAACTGGCTGCTTGGTCAATGAATATTTCTTTCTAAGGAAATGGCTAATATTACCATTTTGCAGAATCATATTTCTGTTGCCTTAAGTCTATTCTTTATCTTTGAGAAGATTGTCCAGCATTCGCTGCTACATAGGAGGAAAAGAGATCACATAACAGTTCAGTGCCATACATGCTTAATGTCATCTAACAATGAAAACAGAACAAACTCATACGTACGTAATGGGCAAGAAGAACTTCCTTCTCCATATGTTGTGAAGTTTTCTGGACATGGAGAGCATTGAGTGAAAGGATTGGACATATTTAGCATTCTGTAAAATCCTTCTTGGCAAGGAGAACAAGGAACACTCATATTGTACCGGTCTGAACCAGAGTTACAAAATACTATGGGGAAAAAGGCAAAATAAAGCATTTACATATTAGTTCTGAATTACAAGACATTTGGGTATTAGTTTTGAATTACAAGACATTCGCGTATTAGTATGCCACTGCCCTGCTGGTTGCTGTTGGTTTCAATCTAGATAGCTGGTCGTAAATTGTCATGGTGATCTCTCCTGTCCCACGTTGTACTGATTAATCACAAGGTAGTCATGTGAGTTCTCCACTAGCTGTCTCTCTGCCAAACTAAACCAAACTGGGAAGCATGCACACAATTAAATAATAAAAGAAAGAAATATAGCACCAAAAAAAAAAAAAAAAAAAAAAAAAAAAATAAGTGGACTGACATCTGAAGTGTTGTGAAATAATGTCTTTATATACAGATTATACACAATAGTCTCTTGAATAATTCCCAATCCCTGCTTCTATCAAACTGGTAACGGAATGGACATTTCTTAAGTAAATCAAATTATTCTCCTAAGTAATAACAAGAAATCTGGCTGGCCACAGCTTGCTGCTCCGAAAAGAGTTCTAAGTTCGTTATAAGTCTAGTCAATGTTACGGAAATTGCCTAAGTGTTGGGTTACTCTCTTTCAGTTAGCAATTTCAAACTTGTCTGCAAATTCTCTTCTTGTCTGCCTCTTAACTCTGTTTGGTTGATTGGCGACAGGCTTCTCTATGGTCGGCACCCAACGGAACGGCAATCATCTCTCTGTCTCTTTACTTCTTCAACTGGGAACTGTCTTTGGTCATTACGTCTCTGGACCGGGAACTTGAACTCACTGCCACTCAAGCTGCAACTACTGTTTCACACATGACTACTTCACTATCTTCAGGTCTACTTCCCTCTATCAGAGTTAATTGGAGGATCCTTTTCTTCACTTTTTCCTTTGTCATTAATCTCCCTCTGCCTGTTACCGCAGTTCGGGGGAGGGTAACTTTATATCCTCCTCTGCCACTACTGTTATGCCCTTGTTGTGGGAGCCTCCTAATGGCATCTTTGCCACATCTACCACTAACACAGCAGGGTTAAACTCACTTCTAGCCTTATTTCTATGTAGCCAATCCTCTCCCAGGCATCATCTCCACACACAGTCCAGGAGTAATATAAAATTTCTGGAGACACTGCGTCCCCGCTACCTTCATTGGAAGATTCACCATACCCATTATTTTTATAGAACCACCATCGGCCTGTGATTTCTATATCAGGCCTTATCATTCTTCCCCGATTTTTCAATTTTCTGTATTCCTTCTCCCTCAATAATGATACAGACACCCCTGTATCTACTATGGCCTTTACTACTGAACCTCCTACCGGTACCTCACTCTTTCCTGAGTCAACAAGGAGAATACTTTTGCTCTTCCCCTACTGTGTGGTTGTCTTTCTGTCCACCTGGCCATAGGTGCTGGGAGCAGCAGTTCTTCAGTAATGTCTTTACAAGGACCCCCCCCCCCACCGCCCTCTATTCCTATATTTATTTCCTTTTTGGGCCTTAATTGGGCAGTCTCTCTTTATGTGTCCTGGTTTCTCACAAAATCAACCCCTCCTTCTTAGGACATTTCGCAATGAAATGCCCATCTGCCCACACCCCCAACAGTGTATCTGTTTACTCTTTATCTGGGCTACCCACTCTCTTTTTCCTCAGGGCGATTCTTTCATGTCTTCCTGTTTCAACTCTTAAGGTTTCATCTTCACCTTTGGCATTGGGGGGGGGGCCTTCTTGCTTCACACCATTTGGCCATATATCCCCTACTTCTGCCCAGGTGATCTGGGGGCAACCCCCCTTTTGTGGAATAGTCTGTTGCACGGTGGCCTTTATGCTGGCACTTCCAACACACCAGGCCATATCTACCTGACATGGGTTTATGAAAACTGTATCTTCGGGGCCATTCTTTTCTATGGCGGTCTTCTTCCTATTACTCTTTTCTGGGCTGGACTTAACCGAATTTTCTCTATTAAAATTTTCTTTCTCACAAAACAATTTCAGGGAATTTTTTTCTTAAAACAATAGGTATTAACCTTTTTAAACTGACTTCGCCCAAAAAAAGCTGACACAATTCTGTTGACATTGTTACCTAGATAAAATATTTTCACCTGTGTTGTTTAATATCCATTTTCTGAGTCATCGATGGAAATGCTCTCGTTATCTGTCTTACCCTGATGTCAGTGAAAATGTTTCTTTCTCTAAATTATTCCGGGACCAGTGTTATCTTAATTCTTTTCACAGTTCATGCTAGCAGGACAATTGGATACAATAATTATTAATAAAAGTGAAATTTCTTTTTCGGCTTTTACAATTGCCCGGTGAAAAAATAACAATTGAATTTATCTCTTTCTTTAGGTTTAGAATAACAATTGTTAGCTTTCTTAGGTGGGCCAAAATCGACTTTATGACATTAAACAAATCCATTTCTCCTTTCTTCCTCCTCTTCTTTCTCTGGTTTAAAATAAGAACAGAGAAATACCATTTGTTATCTTTTCGTCCCTGCCTCAGAGAATAAAGATAAATGTCTTTTAGTGCGTTCTCCTGACTTATAATAGTAATTAGAAGATTTTCTAGTTATAGTTAATAATTAATTAATAAAATTAATCACCTCCGTTTTCCTTTGGCTTCTTTTTGTCCTTCATACTATATTTAGATAAATATTAAATAAAATGTTTGGAATGTAGCTTTTTGTTTCCACAACCTTTTAGATTGCAGTATTGGTAACCTTAAGTGGGAGGAGTTTAAAATCTATCTGTAAAAAAAAATATTTCTTTTTAAAGATTTTTAAGTGGTCTTAAATTTTTGATCGGGAGTGTATAGATAATACAATACATATATATCATACAAATATATTGGCTAAAACATTTCTGACAGACTCCAAATCTTCAAAGCAAAAGAAATTATTAGTAAATTGTTGTGAAGAAAGCATCAAATTACCTCATCAAACCAAGTGACAGTGTGTTGTGTGTATTCTACAGCATAAAATGTGGTGAAAAGAAAAAACTATATAAAATTAGTAACGCAATAAGAACTGCTATGAGTATCAGAGGTTATGATATTTTTTTCCTCCCTGTCTCGCATCGCAATCAGAAAAATTGTTTGGTGAATAAAGGCCATTGCTGTTTTGTCTCCCAAGAGTTTGATTTTTCTGTTTCTGCTGTTGTGAGGGGAAGATTAGACTTCTAACCCCATTTTTATTACTACATTACCAGCTGGACTATTCACAACAGATTTGTGAATGAACTTAGTGTTTGGAAATTAAAAACTTACCTTCACAAGATGATATGTTTCTGGAACCTTCTTTTTGTGTTGATGTATTTGTTGGGCATGGAATACAATCTTCTTGCCACACTTCATCTTGATAAGTTCCCAAGGGACAATCCTTACAAAAAGTTCCATTCAAGAATTCCCCTTCATTGCAGGCAGCTAGAAATATGAAAAGGAAAACAAATAACAGGAATTCTTTTGACCAATATCCTCATTTCAGTCATCACATTTCAGAAAGTCCCCACCCCCTGCCCTAACCAATGTCTATATCTACTGGGCATTGTGTCCTCGAGACATTGATTAGTTCCAGAGATACCTACATGGCTATCAGAAGTGGCATCGCTCATACAATGAGAATGATATACCCCAGTGATTGAAATAAAGTGTTTGGTTAGAAATTAAAATGGCAGAGCGTACAACGACCAAAACATTGTAAACATGACAATAAAGATGAGATCAATGGTCCAAATAATGTAAATACTACATAATACTACAAAAAAAAGAATGAAATGTGAAAAGCCCATTTTTTCATTGACACAACTATTATTTGTACTAACTTCATTGCTTATTGCTTTAATAATCAATGATTAAAATTCATGCATCTTCTTTGTTCTTGAGAACTGACAACAAAAATAAACACTGTTTATATATTAGATAGTTTAATTATGTTATTATCTTTATAAAACCAGATCTTTTTCCGGTTCGTGTGATACAAATTTCCACCACTGGCCGGATGTGAACACTTCAAAACTCAAGGCTTTGTTAATGGTGAATAGGCTCTGCACATTTCACTTACATACCCAAGAAAAATGCAACCACTCCTGCCAAAAGAAACAAAAATTGAAACTGATACAAGCCTAAGAAAAGAATATAAAAAGCCATCATCAGGATTTCTTAGGCAGGCAGCTGGCAAAACAGCCACAATTCTTAATACTTGTTGGCAGTGATCTCTCATCTCCAATGACACCAGCTAACAGCTGTCACCACAGTAATTCACAACTCACTCTCCTACCTTATGATTGACTTTTATGACTCTAGTTATCTCTTTCTTGCATTTTTTCAATCATACAACAATTTATTTCTTAAAACCCCATTGTTTCTTTGTTCTACCACCAACCGAGCAAAAGCGAGCAAACCGGATGTTGGCTCTATGCCAACCAGAAAGCTAATGAATAAAAAGTCGTCGTGCGCAAGTGGATTCGCGCAGATGTTCCGGCTGAAAAATAAAAATTAATCAAATATCAAATTACCATTTTTTTATTTACCAGCCAATGGGGAGCCCAGAACCAAATACAAGAATGAAATTCGAAAAGACCAGCATTTTGATCCAGAAGGAAAATATAAAAGGCCATGACAAAAGGCACCCAGACAGACAGTCAGGACTTGAGGAAAAGAGTGTAATTAGTTTTTCCCTTGACCTACGTCAGTCAGGCGGCTACTATGCTTGCCTTTTTCTCCCTTTGGTATCTCATAAGTACTATTCTGACCTCTTCCATCTCACTGTCTCAAAAGTACTAACCGACCTTTTCAAAGACATTCCACACAAACCAACTTACTGACTCGCTGACCTTAGAAACGGCAACTTGAAAATGAACATTCTTTTCTTTCAGCTCATCATTATCTTCCACGAAATCTTTTACCTCCGTTGAACTTTTATTTCAAGCATTACTTATTTTGGAAAACATGAATTGAAATGTATATATGTATCAATGTTATTTTACACTCAAAATTGCCTTTCTTGAATTTATAATCATTTTTGAATTATAGTCGGCTATCTTTCCACAAGGCCAAATTCCGTTAACCTGATACGGCATACTGCTACCCCTTACTACAAACGGAATAAAATAAGAGATACCCGCTATACTACTACCATACACTTAATATAACAATTACACTATTTATCAGATTCTTTATTAGAATGGTTGGCAAAGTATCAGCTAATTTCTGATCAATTCAGATTTTATAAAATGATAAAAAAAGATTTCCTTGTCGGTTCATGTATTTGTAATAATTTAGTAAATGTTTCATTTATGGATAAAAGATTTTCTTTGTATTTATTTCTTTACAAATTGGTAAATGATAAATATTACATTTCATTAATTTTAATTTTATTAGTTTTAAGAATGTTGTAGATAAATAATTTAATAAATTGCTTAATATTTTTGTCGTAAATTCTCAAAAACAAAAATGTATAAATTCACTTTCCTCATAGGTTTTCTTTTATTACAAATATAATCATCACTTTTTAAAGCTAGAATGTGCAGTCAAAGATCAAAAGCCTCCGTCAAGGCAATAGCGATTCGCAAGCGATGACTATTAAAATGAGAAAGAATAACTGCAATGAACTTGACCGCTCTCAATAGAGAAAATACAAAAAAATGAACTCGACCACTCTCAAAATTAAGTACAAATTCAAAATAAGACAAGGGAGACAAATCAGTATTCAAAATGGCCTACAGGGGGGTAATTAACTATTTGGTATGTGAAGTGTAAAATTTAATTAATAAAACCAGAAAAATAATCCAGAAACTTTCTCTTATACCGGATTGAACCCAAAATCTAATCAATTCATGCCAGTCATAAGATCAATCATCCCTGAAAGTTTCATCAGAATCAATCCCGGGGGTTTTGAGATATACTGACCATGATGAGACAAACAAATGCAACTGAATACACAATTAATAACTCTGCCTTAAAAGCGAAGATAATAAAAACATTGCCAAGGAGTGAAAGGAATTTAAAATAGTGTCAATGGAAAAACCGTACTTTTCACACTCTAGTTTTTTGCAGGCATGAAACTCAAAGTTTGCCATTAACACTACCATCAAGCTGTTTTAGATTTTATGTGGTTAGAAACTGAAAGAAAGAATAACTTACGAACAGAACAATTACTGGCCGAGACAGACCCAGTAGTCAGTGTTGTGTTCCTACTACAGGCAATGCAGCTGGCATCATTTTTATTTTGGCGATAGGTCCCTTGAGGGCAAACCTGGCAGGTTCCATTTTCGATTATTTGATAGCCAATTTCACAGGAAGCTGTAACCACGAAGAATAGTAATTACTAGTATTATTCACTTATTGTATAACTTTATAAAAAAAATGACTTAAATTAATTAACTGATTAATTATAAACATTTCTTAAATTGGTGGAAATTTAAGGCAGGGCCACAAATTTGACCTTGTAAATAATTCAACTCACCCAGAAAGGAAAAAGAAGACAGTGTAAATCCAAAATTTATATAATCAAGAAATTGCTGAGGTGAGTTGAAGGCAATGAAAAACTGACCAAAGTCCAACTGAATGACTTCATAAAGAGATTAACGCTAGTTCAAGTACTGTTAATGTCTCTGGGTAAACATTAACCTATCAGATACCTCAACTTTGCATATAAACCTTGGTAAAGTTTTTGTTTTTTTTAATCTAATTTTTCATGTGATCCTGGATGTGCGTTGTGGTGCAGTGGATATCAGCTCAAAATGAGAAATTGGAGAGCTAAGTTCGAATTCCAGTTGAATTCCTTGCATTCAATTATGCACAAATACCCTTGAGAAAGGAATTAATCCATCTCTTCCCTCCAGTTATGGGTTAAATAACAGGACAGATTGGTTCTATAGCCTTGGTTGGCAACCAGTCTGCAGCAGAAAGCAATGGCAACTTACTGCAGGATAATCTTCTGCCCAGTCAGTCATGTCTGTTTCGAGACATGATTGCCCAAACGTGTATCGCGTATGGCACTTAACTGACTTCATGTGATCCTATGATATTTTTTCTTTTAAGGATGTTAATTATATAAAAATTGCCCAAATGTTTTGTTTATCTGAGTGCTTTAGGCTACACTTAACTATTATCGAGGATGATTTTTATTTTATGTGCAAAAGAATTTATGTAATGTGATGTATATTTGTAGAGTAGTGTGTATGTTTTATGTACTAAACACAGTAAACACATTGTAAGTATGTTTGTAGATGATATTAATGAGTGTTGGAATTTTTTTTTTTATTGATAAAGGCACCATTATTTTCAATTTTTTTTTGCATGTAGATGATGCATTCATAAATGTGTTGTCAACACGCATAATATGGACAGGGTTTGGTAGGTCTATGTGTGTTTAAATGAGATTGAATTGAGCTTTGTTCTAAGAAATGCAGTGTGAGTCTTTGAGTCAGTTTTGTAGTTGTATGGCTGATATAATTACTTATGAAATTGGGTGGCTCAAGAACACAGTTCTTCAAAGGACATGTAAAATTGTAAATAATATTGGTTTGCTGTAGTTTGGATGTAACGAAAAGGAAATCTGTAATACGTCTGTGTTTCAGGCAAACAAAACTTGTGATGACAACAGATACTCTCTTGGTTTCCTTGTTTTTCCAATGTCATTGTCATTGTAGTATTAGTCTTCTTCTCGCTCAAACATTTTGTCAACCAACTAAGTTCGTACCACACAAATTGTCGCATTTCCTCATTTTATCAGCTGCTTATTTGCATATCAATACCTATGGGCGGCTTGTATGTCAACATGGCCACCTCTCATTTGCATACTTTGTAAAACTGTGCGCCTTCACACAGGAACAAGGTGTTAGATCACCTGGATGAACACACTGGATCTTGTGGGTGAAGTGTTATTTTTGAGGATGAGGTTAATTATTTTAAGTTTTGTATAATAGATGATTAGTTTAATTTTTTTATTTAAGTCGACAAGAGTTGTGAATTTTCAGATGATGTTTTGAAAAGATTCGTCCTGTTTATAATTGCTATGCATTTAGTTTTTGTAGAAAATATTAAGGTTATTGTTTTTATCTGAGTGTTTATTGTCGTTATTAGTAAAGTTTGAAAGAGAAAGTCTAATGGTGTAGTCAACCAAATAATTTGGAATAATTTGCAGACAAATGCAAATAGGCACATCCCCTTAAAACTCTCTGAACTGAAGAGGTTTCATGCTTTTAGTTGTTCTCAAACATCTACAACCCCTTTCCTCTTCTCCCCTTTGAGGTTTATATCCTGTTCTTTTTAATGGAGATCTCGGTATCATTTCATCATCATCTTCTATATCTGAGTCACTCCTGTTATATCCATAGGTTTATCTTCTATTGTATTGTCCTGATCTGAAGAACCCATTGTTTCTTCTGTCAAGATCTTCCATCATGATGTCTTCCTTGGTCTTAATTGGTCGAAATGGGCCATTAGGCCTTTTCCTTTCTTTGATATAATGGATGTGTTATGTTCTCTTTGCATGAGGAAATTAGCTGTCTCAGTATTAGCCACTTTGCCTTTCTTATACTACATCCTTTTTATTTATCGAATGAGACATTGTTAATGGAGATCTGGTGTTTTTTATCAATTAATGCAGATGGACTTTACAATCTGTCTGCATGTGGAATCATCCTATAACTAAGAAGTAACCTTGGTAAGTAACCATCTATAATATCTCTACTTGGGGAAAATGCTTTTAATCCCATTTTTTACTGTGGGCATCATTCTTACATTAAAACCCCATTGTGAGTGATACAGTGGCATTTTGTAAGCTGACAATCTGCCTCAACCAATTACATAGACCATCATAAAATTCTGATACCAATATTATAGGGACATCATTTCTAGAAAATATCACTTCTCTTAGTATTTGTTATATTTTAGTCAATTTTCTTTCTTTAAGTTGAATGATTTCAGACCATCCTGAAAAGGAGTCTACTAAAATTCAACATAGTCCCATGCCATTAATGTGTGCACGGCCCATACGAACACACAACTATGCTTCCATTTCTTTAGGCTATGAGTGCATTTTCTTTTGCTGAAAATTGTTTATTTCTGCACATATCTTTTTATGTCACAATAATACTATGGACACTGTGCCTCTAATTTTCATTTCTTCTGTGTAATCCTTATCCCACAATGTGCATCATCATGTACACTTTTTGAAATATCTTTTCTTACTGTCTCTGATGGTACTATCACATATTGATTGAATATAATTCTGTTTTCTATTATTAATTTATGTTTTATTTCTTTATAAAATCTTTCAGCTTTGGAACAATTAATGCACCTGTTTCTTCTTATTCTTTCAGGATTCTTGCTTAATATTATCATCAATCTCTACTTGATTGTAGGCTGATTTTAGATTAATTTTTACAACACATTTCATGCCCCACAATTTGGGGATAGCGATTTTGATAATGTTAATGGGAAAAGAGTCCAAGATTTTTTGAAATGACCACGTATATTTAAATCGCTGTTTACTTTTCACAAGACTACAATAGGAGAGGCCCATTTACCACTGCCTAGAGTAACATGCTCCAAACTGAACTCTTTATTACAACCATTGGAGTATAACATTCTTTTTCCATGTGTGATGCTATGGAAAAAGAATGTTATACTCAAGTGGTTGTAATAAAAAGTTCAGTTTGAAATTCCTAACATCTGAAGAAGGCCAGAGTGTAGAATGGCCAAAACATTGTAAACATGCCAGTAAAAATAAGGACAATAGTCCGAACAATGTAAATACTGTAAATACTACTTTATCTTAGAAGTATAGACAGAATTCTTACCTTAGGTCTTCATATTAAAAAAAAAATCATCAGTTCTCTCTTTTTCAATTTTTTCTATGTTGTTTATTTTCTTTTAACTTTTCATACAAACTTAAAATGATATTTTCTTAAGCAAATTTTTCCAAAAGCAGGACACATTTTTTTGTCAGTTTCATGTTCATAGTTACAGTATTTGCATTTCTTGCATTCCTTTTTTTATCTTGTACATTTCAACATTGTCCTTAGTAGAATTATGTTTTTATCAATTCTAGCTGTTGTACAACTTCCATACATGCAGTTAGAGACAAATTGTTCAATTATAATTGTTCTAATATTTTGGATTTATGAAATCTATCAACCAAACCTTCATCAACTGTAATTGAATCAATTAATCCTCAATAGTCAAATTTTGAGTTCCAACCTTTTCAAATTTGCAAAGTTTGCTAGCTTCTCTCAATCTGGGAAGATATTGCCTAAGTGAGTCATCATTTTTATGTCTAATGGACAAAAATTTAGTTCTTTCTGCCATGACAAGTTTCTTTGTAGGTTGTGAACTTTTTATAATTTCTGAAATTACATCGAAAGTGAAATTTTCCAATTATTTGGGGTATGCCTGAAAAGAAATTTTCATTATAGCTTTTCAACCTGCTGAAGCCAGAAATAAACCAGTTATTTCCTTTTCTCCCCCATCTTGCCTGGTTACCTTTCAATTTTTTCCCTAGACTGGACTGCAAAACACCGGATCCATGCAACTTAAAAAATACTATTGGTGATGCCATAATAACATTGATAAAAGTCTCAGAACTGTCTGGTCTATTGTGTTCAGGGTAAGGAAAAATAATTAGTTTCAATAAGTAGTCGAATACTTGTATTGATAAATGTACTCTTACTGTGATAGAACACGTTCAAGCCAGGTAGGCCACATATTATACCAGCACCAATTATTCAATTGTTATTGTCCAGATATCTTGGAGTTATGAAATGTATGATACTTTCAATCAATTAATCCTCAATAGTCAAATTTTGCGTTCCAAGTTTTTCAAATTTGCAGAATCTGTTAGCTTCTCTTAATCTGTGAAAATATTGCATCACTGATTCTTCTTTTTTTTATGTTTAATGGACAGAAATTTGGTTCTTTCTGGTATGACAAATGTCTTTTTAGGTTGTAAACTTCTTATGATTTTTGAAAGTTTGATGAAAGTCAAATTCTTCAGTTGTTTGGGGTATGCCATAATGGAAGTTTTAATTATAGCTTCACAACCTGCCAATGCTAGGAAGAGGACAGTTATTTCATTTTCTCCCTGTCTTGCCTGTCTTTCAATTTTTTAGCTCTCACCTGGGCTGCAGAACATTGACACATTCTGCTTTGTCTAAGCAACTTAACATCTTATCGGCAATGCCATATTGTTATATAGCATTGTTCTGTGACATGATCAGGAGTCAAGATATAAGTCTTACATGCTTTTGAGTCCTTGACTTTGTTTTTTCATAATTGTTTCAACCCAAGCAAGGCAGTCATGCCACTGGTATGCAGAGGGTTACAATGAGAGAAAGTGAGGCAGGGTGGGGGGGTACAAAGTACAGGGGATATTAAAGAAAGGATAAGAGAAAAATGGGAATCAAGGAGATAGAAGATGGCAATTGCTGTTGCACTTAAACTGAAGAAAGGCAATGTGTGTCTTGTAAGCAATTAAAAGGCAGTGTAATATTCTACCAAATATTGAAAAGAAAATGTATACTTACGATAACAAAGTGATGTAGAATTTGATCCTTCGAAAAATGTAGTTTTACCTAAAGCACAAGGTAAACAAAATGTCTTTCCGGCTTCTGATTGGATGAAACCCTTTTCACAAGGTAAACATTGACCAGTCTTATAATAAAATCCAGGTGTGCAATTTTCTGGAGTTAAAAAAAAAAAAAGAAAAATGAAAAAAAAAAGACAAATATTATTTGAATATTATAACTAAATTGCCACCTACTTAGCTTGTAAGATTAAATGGCTATATATTTATAGATCTATTAATAGAAATTCATTAGAAACTATTTTACTATAGAAATTCTTAAGAGAAATGATTTGATTAATAGCATATCAACTCCTTATGGGTCATTTAATGCTGAAATTTAATTTTCTTTGGACATTGCAAAAACAAAAATATGATATATGTTATTCTGCTTTCATAATTGAATACATGGTATATGACACTCAGCTTTTGAGCTTATACATGTTTGTATGAACGTAATTACTGGAAGCAGTAAGATGTGTATTTTCTGTTGTAGTTTTGTTGAAGTTATATTTTGGAATACAATTTGATTTAATTGTATGATATTATATAGATTAATGTCATGAAAGAGTTCTTTCATGTTGAGTGACATATTGCTGGTATAATTTTACTATAAATAGGTATTGCTGGTAATGCTTTTATATAAGAACGACTGGACTCATGCTCTCAAAAATGACAGACAAATATTTATATCAATATGCTGTCTAAAATAATGGCAACATATATATTGATGTATCTACTATTGAGAATCTTACATTCAAACATAAGAAAAACAAAAAATTCAAACCCCCTGAGTGTGACAGGATATATATATATATATATATATATATATATTCTTCATTACTTGGTGACAATTATTGCAAAAAATAAAATAAGGCACTGCTAAAGAGCAAACCTGGGGCAAGAGGTTTAATAACTGGCAGTAAAGAAAATGAACTGAGCTGATGCTGCCTCACTACTGTCTTTCTGGTAGAGTGACATAACGCTGTCTCTCTTTTCAAGAGTATGACGGGAGTGAAATAATATATATATATATATATATATATATATATATATATATACATACACACACACACACACACAAATCCACAACAGTCTTTATTATAGTAGAAAGGATGTATTGCTGGTATTTTTTACTATAAAAATGTATTTTCATTTTGTTTAGCTGGGACTCTAACAGGTGCTAACATCCCAGGTTAGGGTGAACCTGGAAACAGTAACAATTAAGGGGTGGTTTCACACACATCAAAGCTGCAAATCTCCTGATCAGAGGCCTTGCTGCCAGATGTACTTTACCATCATACCCAGGACTCCTTAAGGAGAATGACTTTTTGTGAGTTTTTTTAGGACACTGATTTCAGAAATGTATAACTAATTTAAAGGGCATCAAAGTTCAAAATAGATTTATAGGGTGCTTTAAATGCTTAAAAAATTGTTTGATTGAAAATGTGTGAGGCTAATGTTGTCTAACTACCTATATACAGTAATGGTATGTTCCTGTCCCTTTAAATATTGGGGAAGAGAAAAGTGATTATACTGACTAGCAGTGTATCTACTTCATGCAGAGTGTGAGTTTTGTACTTGTTGATATACTATTATTCCCAACCTCTGTTTTGGTTATTGCTCTCGCAGAAACCTTTTAAGCTTATAACAATTAAAAAAATCAACTACAGAATTTGATTATTTCTTTTTACCAGAGATGCACCATCAAAATACACAGTTCCTACTCTGAATAAAATTAGGGTCCCAGCTATGGGCAAATATTTAACACCCAAACTAGAGTCAAAACTCTATGAAAGTATATAAATAGATTTTCATAATAAAAAAAACAGCAATACATTTGACAAAACTGTTGTGTACCTACTTATATACAGGAATGGGATGTTTCTATCCTCTTAAATACATGGACACTATAGAAGTAGGGGAGAGTGATTATACTGACAAGTAGTTCACTAGCAGTGTATCTACATCATGCAGCATGTGAGTCTTGTACTTGTTGATATACTATTATTTCCAAACTCTGTTTTAGTGATTACTCACACAGTAACTTTTTAGGGTTACAACAAAAACCCTCTTTACAAAAATATTCCAACGAAACCTCATCTACAAACTGACTTCTTCCAAAAATCATATTCTATTCATATGAACCAATCCTAAAAATCTCATTGGCAACCAAACCAGCATCTCGGGGATTCTCTACTTAAGTCCCTCTAGGTTTGTAGGAAGAGGGAGGGATATTGACCTGTCCTTTCACACAGACCCATAACAAAAAAAAAAATCATAAGGTGTACATGGCGGCCATTTCAACAGCACATTGTCTTTATCACTGGCATGCCCAATCCAATCTTTCTGATAGATTCTCATTGAGGTAAGTTGGCACTAAAGCACTGGAGAATGCTACGCAAGACATGCTACAGCGTGTTTGGCAGGAGCTGAAGGACTGACTTAATGTGTGTCTTGTAATGGGTTGTACACATATTGAACATTTGTGAAGCTTTGTGAAATCATTTATAAAATTTACATTCATATGAATAACTTGTTTGAATTTTAATAATTTGGCTGGATTATGTAATTACTCAGACATTTACATTTTAAGTTATGTCAATCTTTTTTATACTTCATATAAATGACTGCTAAAAATAACTTGATAACAATGTGGTATGCTTTGTTCTACTGAAAGGAGCAGAGTGCACAAACAAAATTTAGCCATACACAAATTTATACAAGATGATTAGGGATTGGATCATTTTTATGATTCTTTTCTATGAGTGTTATTAGTACCTTGTAACACATTACAACCTGGCAAATGGTTGGATCATGGTTGACTAAACTGGTTCCTCCACCAGGCTTGTCAAGTGAGAATGATAGCTAGACACTCAACAACAACAAAAAAAAATCACAAAGAGTTGATGAAACTAAAAGCTATCTAGCTCCATGTGACAAATAGGGCTCTATAGCTATGGATGCAACAAGTTCAGCAATGCCCTGTTATCATTTGGCAGAAGGTTTCCTAGACTGAAGCATCCTAGATGAAACCTGCATGTACAGTGTACAATGAATAAATTGTGCCCATTTTATATTTTTAATTTAATGTATGTCCATTGTTTTTGATTTTGTCAACTTTAACATGTAGTAGGGTCAGTTGGACACCAACTGTGAGAAAAAGAGCACCAGGACACAATTCAAACTGCCAGAAATTTGGAAACGGCATGCTGTACTGCTTGGCATTTGTTCTGGAAGCTTCAATAGGAACATTTCTAAGTGTTTAGGTCTCAATCTGAAGACAGCGCAGATGATTCAGAAAGAGTTGGATGATATATCCAATCAACATCATGGTGTTAGGAGTGATAAATAGTGATGGTGATGTTATGCCTTGATTCACCTTCCACTGGCCCTCAGACTCAACACAGAGGACTGCATCAAGTGCTTTGAAAAGGTAGTGCTGCCCTGGGTTAAAATAGTTTAAAAGACTTTGACATAGAAGACTTGTGCTTTGTGCGTTTACTTGAGGTGCAACTAGTTTTCAGGGTGAATTAGTGCTCCTAAGTGCATTAGTTGAGAAATACTGGTTTAGGGGCTCACCTGTGCAGCAACCCTATGTACATACTGTAGTAGATAGAGTATAATACCTAACGGGTACCTAGATTATACCTGCTGAAAGGATCTTTTCAGAACTTAGGGTAGGAAGCTGGACATCCAAAAAAGTGAACTGTTAGTCACTATATGGTATAAATCTGGCATATTTTAGTCAAAACATTTCACAGTAGATACTTACATTCCCTCAGCTCCTGGCTAGGAAGTAAAACCAAGTACTTATGGAAGTAGATTACACTTGCTCAGTTCCATGACTGGGTATGATGATGAGTTGTGGCAAGAAATTTCTGTGTATCCAAGTGCCAGATCTGTCAGAAAATAGTGTACTGCCACAATGTATGGCCAGGAGCTACACAGTCTTTACTTTCCTGTCTCCATGTTTTTATAGGTGATGAATTATTTTCAATTCTATTCCTATAGAAAAAATTCCACAAATCTTTTGCTACTCTATCGCTGTTTCCATGGTGAGTGTTTTGATGAACTGAATTCCTTCATTTCATCAGTTCGACTCTCCACGGCTAAGACCCACCAAATTGCGCACTTAGTAGTGAACCAAGCACATTCCGTTCCTATTCCACTCGAGCTCTATTGCTATCTTAATGGATGGCGTTCAGACCAACTCCCTTACTTACTTCCATCAGTTCTAACCTTCACAGTTAAAACCCCCTATACTACACACACATTGTAGTGAGCCAACCTCATACCCTTCGTATTTGACTCAGGCTCAATCGCTATCTCAATTGAAATTGTTCAAACTGCCTTATTTAGTTGATTTTCTAAGCGCTGCTTAGATGCGGCACAAGGCCGAAAATATGGGGTAAGCAGTGAGGAACAAACTCACTACTCAGTTGTAATAGGTTCTAGAGAGACAAGCTTGCTAACCATTATACCATGTTAGGATGCCCAACAAACAGCCTTACTTAGTTCCATCAGTTACAACTTTCATGTGCTAAAAACCGCTGTGCTATGCACATTGCCATGGATGGCCCTCATTCCACTCATGTTCCATTGATGAGATGTAAATTCCCTTGAGCAGCTTCTTCCAACAAACTGTTATTTTGTGAAACTGACTCCTATGGGGATGTTTCCCCAATTGCTACAATCTTAACCTGTTCAAATCCTGGGTTAGCCATTCTCTTCCCCACATATCCCCATCAACTGTGCCTCTTAACCCTCTACCTTGAGTGACTCTTGAGTCTTATACAGGATGAACATGAAATGAAAATAGAGGTAAATTTTAGTATTCAACTTACTAAAACAATCAGATGCATTATTGGCTCCAATATTTTCTGTTGTTTCATTAGCAGGGCATTGATTACAACTTGGCTGACCACTCTGACTTTGGTAGGATCCACGGGGACAATACTTGCAGGTAGTAGTTGAGTTAACATAATACGTACCAGGACCACACATGACTGTGGAAAAAGAAAATTGATCACTATATTTACAGATAAATAACACATAATGGGTAATCACAATTAAAATGCTTTAAAACAATGGATTAAAATATTGTACAGCTTGGCAACACTGAGATTTGTAGGGCACCAGATAATTGAATTTGCTGGAATATTGATGGTCATATTAATTTCTCTGGTTCTTTATATGTTGAAATATAAATGAGTGAACATGACATAAATACATTTGATTTCCTAGTATTTTCCTTAAGTTCTACTTTATCGGTTATAGATAACATATGAGGTTTACACTTCACCTCATGAGAAGCACTTTCTGTATCCACTGGAACCATGACGGGGGCTAAGCATCAGCAAATTATAATAATTTTACCAAACAAATATTTGGTATTCATTGACTGAGCAGTCAGTATGGCTTTCAGTTGAAACTAATAAAATCTTTGTTTTAAATTATTTCTTTTAGTAAAATAGGATTCTCAGGTCCAGTAGCTATTATAGCTCTTTTCAGGATTGATATTAACCTTTTCCCTACAAGAAAACATTTGGCATTCATTGACCGAGCAGTCAGTACTACTTTCAGTTGAAATTAATAAAATCTTTGTCTTGAAACATTTTTTAGGAAAATAAGTGTTTGAAATTCAGAAGCTGGTATCAGTTTTTCCAGTTTTGATAAGGGTTTCCTTCCTAACCTTTCATTTGAAGCAGTGTGGAATACCAACATTTTGATTTTCTCTTTTGTTACATACATTATCAGTTAATACTGTTGGTAATCCTCAAGTAATGTGTTTTCTGTTATTTGGTAGAGTTTTTTGTTTGTTTATAAAACTGTATCACTCGTCTACAAGGTTCAAAGAAGGATGATCTTTACAAAGATCCACCAAAAATGCACAAAAGTAGAAACACTTTACTAATGTTTGAAAGTGGCTTCAAATTGACTGATTCGGTTTTAATGAACTATTAACCCTTTGAAGGTTATTTAAAGCTAGAAAATATTTTTAGACTATAAGATTTATTTTCAAGATTACAATGGTTTAGTGATACCAATTAACTTATAACTGTAGGGAAGAAGAGGTGGGTATATACTTTTTTCCCCAAGTGAATATTATGAAAGAAATGGAAGTTGGGACTTGACTCTCTGATTAACAATTGTGAGCCATTGTCCATTAAACTACCCACATATCCCAGCTTACAGCACCTGGTATTCCCCAAAGATCAGCTATCTAGATACTGATCAGGCATGAAATTGCTTAACTTCAGTGAACAGTACAAGAACTGGTGCTTCAGTGTATGAATAAACACACACACACATTATATATAAAATATAGAGAAGAAAACACAACATATAATTAAATGGTTATAAATACAGAATTTATTTCAGAAGTTGTAAAAATTACAAACTGCTTCTTCAAACCTGAAAAATCAAATGTTACATTTAACTCAAAATTTAATATATTTTGCACAGAGAGGAAATAAGGTGAGGTGAAGGGTAGAGGTGTATACAGTTGAACATTAAAGCAACAGATGCCTGAAATGTCACAAAAATAAAAAAACATATACACCAATTCACACACACATAAAAAAAATCTTGATGGAAAAATATACAAGAACAAACAAGAGAAAAGAATACAATCCTACACAAAATAAGCAAACACAAACAGATAATTATAAGAGGCTATATATATATACACACAATAATAAAACAAAACTAAAAATAACCAAACTAAAGAAATACTAAAAAGAAATTGTAAAAAAGGGGAAAGAAAAAAAAGAAAAAGATCTATATAATAAAATTACAGTCACAAATAATTAGCAATCACAAAAGATTTTAAAAGTTAAAACAATAATTAAAGATTTGCAAGGAAAAATATTTTACAAAAATAAAAATAAAAACTGACAAAAAAGATCATGAAGATAAAATAATAAAGAATTACGGACATAAAAAAAAAGAACCAATATCGTAAAAAGTAAAAATAAAATAGTCACAAGTATCACAAAAAAACAAGTTTCAAATATAAATAATAAGTATATATATATATATATATATATATATATATATATATATATATATATGTGTGTGTGTGTGTGTGTGTGTGAGAAAAGATTTGTTTGAACATTATTTTTGATCGATACTTGTATTCAAGTAGATATTCTGTTTTTTAATCGAACAGTATTATATATATCTACCGGCCTGATTATTTGTATATATATATATATATATATATATATATATATATATATATATATAATGTTACAATCATGCTAAAAATTACTAAAAAAGCCAGAGCTAGGACCCACTAGAAATTTTTCTAAAAAATTAAAAATTCTATAGAAAAAAATCTATTTACTAAATTCTAAAATAAGGTTTAATATTCATAATTAGATTAATTATAAAATCTATCCTTAATACACACATTAAACTATTACCTTAAATACAAACACACCTTTTACCTATTCACCTATTACCTGAAATACAAACATTCAATCTTTCCTCCTACATAAAATTCTACTTATTACGCACTTACTACATGCTTACCTATTACCTTAAATTTTTAACATTAAAATTTACCTCTTACATTTAAAGTCATCAGAAAATAAAAAAAGGAAAAACCATGAAGTTTTCACAATACTTTATAATCAAATTATGATTTTGCTTGGTCCTTAGCATATACATTATGCCCTGCTAGTACTTCATAAAAATGGACTATTCTGTTTTGGCCACAAAGAAACACAAGGAATAGTGACAGTGATTATTTCCATGAAGAAAGAAATATTATGATTTTGTTTGGTTCTTAGCAAGTACGTTATATCTTGCATAAATAATGGACTCTTCAATTTTGATTACAATGAAAAATTTTAAAGACATCTCCAAATTTTATTTGTTTTCAGTAAGAAAAATAAAGAGAGAAAATAGAATAGGCGATAATGCTCTCATGCATTTAATGTCTACACTATTTACATTATACAGACTATTGTCCTTATCTTTGTTGTCATTTGTACGACATTTTGGCTGTCGTACGCTCCGGCCTTCTTCAGGTGCTAGGAATTTCGAATCGAACCGAACCCTTTATTACGATTTCTGGGGTATACCATTCTCATTTCTATTCTCATTCATAAAAGGTTTGGTTTAAAATTCCTAGCACCTGAGGAAGGCCAGAGCGTACAACAGCTGAAATGTCGTACAAAAAAAGATGAAGACAATAGTCCAAATAAAGTAAATAGGGTAAATACTACTTCATCTCAGAAATATAGACAGATACATTTAATGACTGCTTCAGGAAAATGGAAAAGCTGACTACCACATCACATTGAAACAGCACTTGCTGTATAACCACCAAAGTTAGGCAACATCCAGCCTGGTCAGTATCAAGATGAGTGACTGCTTGGGAATACCAGATGCTGTAAGCTTGGATGTGCAGGTGGTGTAATGAATAATGGCTTAAGATTGTTAATTAGAGAGCCAAGTTTCAATTCCAGCTAAATTTGTTAACAAATACCCTTGGGAAAGGTATGAATCCCCCTCTTCTCCCTCCAGCTATGGGTTAATTAGTAAGACTTGTATCACTAAATCAATATTTCAAAAAACATTTTTACAACCTGAAAATTTTTTCTGTTTTAAATAAGCTGTAATTGGTTAAATTGTCAATTTAAAATCTTATCATTTGTATCCTAGTACTTCTTTAAGTAATGACCTGCATTCATACTTATGATTGTTATTGAAATGTTCAATTAAAGTTGTTAATCTCAAATATTCAAGGATAAAATAAAGGAATATCTATTGTTATTTTATAGTTGTCTTGGTGAAAGTAAAATTTTGATTGCAAGGAAAGACGGAAAAGACATATGAGAGATGCATGTTTGGTTTCAGCGAAAGAAAGAAAAGATAGTATTTAATGTCTGTTTAATGGAAAAATTGTCAATCTTAAATATTTTTAGTTGTACCGTCATACTTTGTTAAATAATGACCTTCATTCAAATTTGTGGTTGTTACGGCAATATTTTGTCCAAATATTTAATGGTTCGTAGAAAGAAGCTGCTTGAGTGGAACTTGCATATCCCACTTGGTGAACCTGAAGAGAATGAGGGTAGTTCGCAACAGTTTGTTTGACATGGTAGGTCTTAGCCATGCAAGCTTAGGACTAGTGGAATTAAAGAGTGTAGTTCATCTGAACACTCACCATGGAAAAAGCAATAGAACAGTGAGAGGATTGCAAAATGTTGCATCTCTGAGAGAAAAATGTACATAGTAATGGCTGTACTTCAGGGTCATACTACAAGGATGCAATTTATTGTTTTTAGTGTTAGAAATATGGGGTTGTATTATACTCAAGGCGTACTATACACAAAAAATATGGTAGTTAGTTAATAAGTATGATACACTCTGCTAATACCTCACAATGGACTGTTTCATTTCTATTATGAGAAAAAACAATAATGACCTATCAGAGCTGCAAGTTTGGTTTCAGTGAAAAAAAGAAAGAAAAAAAGAAAGAATTCAGGTTCCTATAATTTTGAAGGAAAGAAGAAAGAATTTAGCCTTTAAGTCAGGAGATGCGTTCATAGTCAATATAAGGGTTTTCAGATAGATTCATTATTGGATTATTATTGGAGGTTTAAGGACTAGGCAGACCCAAGGCTGATCACTGGCAGTAAAATACAATTATCATATATAGAAACAAGCTGAATAACAGTCTGTCTACCTATTTATAAAATGCTGTGTCTTCCATTAGTCCATCTGTCAGACCTTCTAAAATGGCAATACATTGACTGATCAAAACCAAATTTTGGAGAATTCTACTAACAGGTAAGGGGGTACAAAGTAAAATTGGTTTTACTCGGATGTGTGGCTTAATTTTCATTAATTTTTTGGAAAAAATTAAGTTTTATTTAACATACAGAATACTCCCTCTGTTTTAAAAACAATTTAATGATTAAAATAACAAATGCTCATTAAAAAAAAAAGCCATATTGTTTTTTGCATATCTTTTCTTTTTATACATGCAAGAATCCAGTTTCCAGTTTGCCCTGCATTTGTAAGAATTATAAACAAATAACAAGGCCAAACTCTTCAAAAAGTTGGAATTTGGCTCCAGAAAGAAATATTTACACATGGCCAACTGTATGTTGTATGCTCAAGAGTAAGAACTTTTAAGAATTTATTTTTCACTGTTAAAAACAAAAAGAGGTTTTCTTGAAAAATATTGTTTATCATGAAGTTCTCTAAAAAATTAAATTAAAGAAAGTATTAACCATGATGTAGGGTGTTAAAGTATTTTATTCAAACAAATCAGTTTATTCAAAATTCATTGATTGGTTTGAAAAATTGAATGGAACATAGAGTTTGTAAATCTCTACAAAAATGTTTGTGATAACTTCAATAATACTTAATACTGTAAGGCCTATTGTAAAAAATTCTCCTATAAGAAATTCTCGATCAGTAAACTTAAAATTTAGAACAGCCCAAAAAATATATGCTACACACTAATGCTGAAAAGAATAAGATTTATAAGCAAACAGAATATGATCAGACGTTATTTTTTCAAGTTTATCATTCCAATTGCAGTGTAAATGATCTAACATGCTGAATAAAAACACTTACGCTGTGTATGATAAAATGACTGTCATACCAATCACGTTATTATTAATGCAGACAGTATTGTATGTGATGTTTTCACAGTTGTTGTTGTATGGGTTGCAAAAACCAGAGTAACTTTGGACAGCCTTTTTGGTAATCTTCTTTGTTTCCTCAATGAGCCGATTTTTCACATTAGGTTCATTACATGAACTTCTTGTTGTTTGAAAGCTGAAGGACACCTTAAGTTGGGCCAAGAGATCTATTATATCTACAATAACAAAATAAAAGACAGGTAAACAGAGTGTATGCATGTGTGTGGGGAGGCATTATACCCGGATTAAATGAAAAATTTAATGCCGAGTATCCTGTTTACAAAATACATCACAAATTTCAAGAAAACTAACATGAAGAATAATGTTTGTAAAAAATTAAAAAGAATCATATATAATACGTAGACAATAAATAAACGATTGGTATTTTTCAGTGTCCTAATTATTAGGATAGTAAAATACCTTCAAATTTCAACAGTTTAAAAATTTTGTTTGTTTAAGTGAAATGTGATTTGTGAAGTTAAGATATGTTTTGTTATTTGTGTCTACATTTTGCTATGTGTGTAAACAATAATAGTCACGTCCAGATATTGAGTCTTTGTTCCTTTCCTCCTTTTGTTGCCAGTGAGTAGGAAGAAGAGTCAATCAAATATCTTTTTTTTTATAATCGTTTCACCCCGAGCAAGACATTTCACTGCCACTATTGTGCAGGGGGTTACATAGAGGAGAAAGTGGTGAGAAAGGATGGTTAGATATAGGAAATTTCAAAAGGAGGGTGATAGACAGGTAAGGATACCAAGAATGAGGTTTGGGTAGATGGTGAGAGTGTTGGGAGAATAGATGCAAGTTAGTGTGATAGGAGGTGTCTATATTGACCTTACATTTAAACTCCTGGAGATTGTAGCTGTTGGGAAAGCAGACATGTGGAAGGGAATTTCACAGGCGGGAAGCGTGAGGAAAGAAGCTGTTGGAGTAGAAATTACGGTTACATCTTATCTGTTTTACTATAAAAGGGTGGGACCTAGTTGCTAATCTAGTATCTCGTGTAAATTTGTACCTAGGCGGCACCAATGATCTAAGTTCATCGGAACAGAAGCCGTGAAAGTATTTATAGAAGAAGCACAGGGAAGCCATGTCACACCGGTGAGAGAGTGGTTGCAGCCAGTCTGCCAAGTCAGTATTGATCATGTTGTAGATTCTCCATTGTATTTTGTCACGAAGCCCGAGGAGAGTAGCAGGGGCACCCAACCAGATGTGGCAGCAGTATTCAGTACACGGGCGGATGGTAGATTTATATATGTGCAGGATAGATTCAGACGGGAAAAACTTCCAGGCCCTGCACAGAGAACTGACTTTCATAGCGGCGGATTTGGCAATGGATTTGATATAGTCATTCCATTTGAGGTCCGCCGAGAGTGTAAGGCCAAGGAGGCGTAGTGTTTTACTCTCTGGGAGGTAAATGCGATTGTCTATGGTGGTTAGTTGATAGCAGCTTCATTTTAGAAGCATTGAAATTTATGAACCATTTCCTTCCCCAGTCCACTACTTTTCAAGCTTGGCAGCGAGGTTTGCTTTGTCGCCCACACTGGGTTTTTGATCGAGGCAAGAGTAAATTGTGGTGTCATTGGCGTACATGCCTACTTGGGATCTAATGGCATCGGGGAGATCATTAATGTAGATCAGAAAGAGCATGGGACCTAGGACAGAGCCTTGAGGGATACCCAATGGTAGTTTTTGGGAGGCATGTCCGTTTAATACTACCTTCAATGTGCAGTTAGAAAGGAATGACTGAATGAGGTCAAACAAATGTCCAGTTATACCGTAGCTCGGCAGTTTGCATGAAAAGCCAGCATGCCAGACTCTGTCGAATGCTTTGGAGATATCCAAGGCAACGGTTCAGGCTTCGCCATTCTTGTCAAGAGCCTGGTATATGTACTCGGTAATGGTCGTTTAAAGTGAAAGAGAAAATGGGAACTGATTTTTTTGAAAAAACACAGAAATAAATGATCAGAGAAAAACTAATACTTCTATGTGCCGTGTTCCTTCAGAATGTAGGTGATCATGGCCCTCCACATCCTCCTATCCCTTCTAGCTCATAACACCTCTTCTCCTGTTCAACCCCTGCTTTGCCATCCATTTTTGAGGAGTCAGTAGAAGTGTCATGTTGTTGTTGCCTCTTTAGTATCCGTTTGGGTTTTCTGATTGATGTTTGTTTGTTTGTTCCTGTGTAACGGCCTATCAACATCTAAAGAGTCATTTAAGGCCGGAAGCGTATTTTTATTTTAAATGAAAGTTATTCCCTGGAAACAGGTTTATTTGGAACACAGCATGCTATTTTACCCATAGTTAGGAGGAAATGTTATAGTTTATATGTCTATGTTGAAGCTATATAATAAAGTTAAATTTTATTAAATAGATCAATTTTCCGAAGGAAGGCTAGTATTTTGTCAATGTTGATGTTTTCAAATAAAGATCTTAAGTTCTGTACTTTAGAAAACTGTTGACGAATTTTTGCCAGGTCTGTACAATCAATTAGTATGTCTTATGCTATTATTCATCTGGCATTTAAAGTATTTTGGCAGATCTACTCCTCTTAACAGCCAGGAGTGGGTAAAAAAGGTGTGTCCTATCCTAATTCGAGCCAGTATTACCTCTTCCTTTCTGGATTTCCTTAATGCACCTCTCCACTCTCCCAAATTTGGTTTCATTTGGAAGAGTTTGTTGTTCTGACAGGTCGACCAACGTTTTTGCCATTTGAGTTGAATATATCTTTTTATTGCAGGCCTTTGATCTGTGAATGGGACCTTCATATTGAAGATATCCTCTCTCAGAGACTCCTTTGCAGCCATGTCCGCTTTCATGTTACCATGAATGCCAATGTGGCTGGGGATCCAACAAAAGACAATATTCTTGGTTTTGTTCATCACATTTAATCGGTTTAAAAGTTTAATGATAATCGGGTTATTAAGATTCTTGTTGTGGATGGACAATAGTACAGAGAGTGAATCAGAGAATATAACGAAGCTGTCACTTTCATTGTCAGTGATTAGATCAAGTGCCAGCTCAACAGCTGTGGCTTCACCACTAAAAATTGATGCTCCATCGGGTAGACGTCTTTTTTTTTGTGCCGTTATCTAGTAGGGCACAGCATCCACATTTCTCACCTTCTTTCGATCCATCTGTGTATACATGTTTATAGGAAGGGAAACTATCGACAATCTTGTTCAGTTCGTCATAGAAATCAGTAGGGTTGGTCTTTGATTTAGGGAATTTGGTGAGATTTAGCAATACTGTTGGTTGGATGATTTCCCATGGAGGGCTTTCTGAAATGAGTGATTCGTGAATTTGTTCCAGGTTTATATTGCATTCTCTGATGATTTCTTTCATCCTTAGGCCAAATGTTTTAATTGTTTTCTTTTTCCTATGATAGAGAGGGTGATATATTGGGTTTACAATACAGTCGTAGGCAGGATTGGATGGGCAAGAGAGGATTTTGGTCAAATATTGTAAAGCTAGTTTGAGGCGGTGAATTGATAATGACGGTTCATTGGCTTCTGCATATAGACTATCAATGGGAGAAGTTCGAAAGGCTCCCAAGGCCAGTCTAAGCCCCTGATGATGAACAGTGTCTAATGACTTTGTATATGACATTCTAGCGGTGCCATATATGTAGCAGCCATAGTCCAATTTCGATCGCATTAATGAACTATAGTAAGGTTTGTCTATCAGCTCCCCAATCCGTGTGGGCAATAACTCACATCAGCTGGATAGTTTTGTTACATTTGTTTTTTAAGTGTTTGATGTGTGGAATAAAGGTGAGCTTTTTATCCAGTATTAGTCCTAAAAATTTATGTTGGTCTACAACGGGAATCTGAATCCCATCCAGTTTTAACAGAGGATTTGGATGTAATTTTTTAAGCTGGCAAAAGTGCATGCATTTTGTTTTGTTAGTGGAGAACTTAAATCCATTCTTGGTTGACCATTTTATTTTGTTAATGCATTGTTGAAGCTGCCGCTCAATTATGGGGATATACCTTGTGCTGTAGCAGATTAAAAAAATCATCGACATACAGTGAGCAATCCACACCTGGGTTTATACATCCAACAATATCATTGATTTTTAAGTTAAATAATGTTACAGATAAAATACTCCCCTGTGGGACTCCCATTTCCTGTTCCTTGTGGTCCGAGAGGCATGCTCCTACACGGACATTAAATAATCTGTTGTTTAAAAAGTTATTGATGAAAATAGGTAGTCTTCCCATCAGTCCAGCTTCTTTGAGATTTTTCATGATACCATATCTCCATGTGGTATCGTATGCCCTTTCCAAGTCAAAGAAAATAGCAGTAATATGTCTTTTTTTGGATAAAGGCATTCCTAATAAAAGTTTCCAGTCTTATTAAATGATCCATAGTACTCCGCTGTTTTCGGAAACCGCATTGAAGATTGGTTATTGTTTTATTGATTTCAAAAAACCAAACTAATCTGTTATTAACCATTCTTTCAAGAGTCTTACATACACAGCTTGTTAGTGCTATGGGGTGGTAATTGAAGGGGTCAGATGCATCTTTTCCTGGTTTTACTACAGGAATGACTATGGCTTGTTTCCATATGGCAGGGATATTACCACTGATCCAGATGTCATTAAAAACAGATAGTAAATACTTCAATGATTGATTAGGTAGTTGTTTTAAGAACTCATATAATATCCCATCTGGTCCCTCAGCTGTATTATTAGCCTTCTTTAATGAATCCTTCAGTTCATTAAAAGAAAAAGGTTTCTTATACTCTTCTTCATTATTACTTTTAAAGTTCAGCTTGATTTTTTTCTGATTCCTGTTTAATAGTCGGGAATTTTTTACTGTGATTTTTGGATGACAAGTTATTTGCAAGAGAGTCTGCAAGTAGGTTGGCCATGTCCTTTTTTGGGTTATTTTGTTGTTTATACAGAGGTGCTTAAGTGGGGAACTGATATTTTTTCCTGAAATTTTCCGCACCATATTCCATATGGTTTTACTTTTGGTGTTGTTATTAATTTTGGAAACAAAGCTCTTCCATGACTCCCATTTGGCTTCTTTTATTATTCGGCGTGCATTAGCCCTGCATATTTTAAAATGGTTTAAATTCTGAGCAGTGGGTTGGTGGTTGAATTTTCTTAATGCAGCACGCCGTAGCCTGATAGCCTTTCTACAATCGTCATTAAACTAAGGCTGGTTATATTTAGTTGATGAAGTTGTTTTAGGGATACATTCCTCAGCTATAGATATAATAGTATATGTAAAATGAGTGATTGGGTCTTTCTCATGTTTTCCAGGTAGGAGTTTATATTTGCATAATTGTTTGAATTTATTCCAGTTGGCTTTTTTAAGGTTCCAGTGAGGTATTTTTGATATTATTTCAGGGCTGGTATGTCCTAATGTTATTGGGAAGTGGTCGCTTCCACATGTATCCTCATGAACAGTCCAGTCATAATCCATAAAGATACTTGGATCACTTATAGAAAGATCAATTGCTAAGAACATGTTTGTAGCAGAGTGAATAAAAGTTGGTTTCTTATTATTATATATACATAGGTTGTTATTTTCTATTATGATTCCTCTTCTGTTTGCGTCTGAGCATCCCCAACTAGTGTTGTGACTGTTAAAGTCACCTAATAGTAGGAAGGGACGAGGGAGTTGGTTAATAAGATTTTCTATTTCTGTTTCGTCTATAGGGTCTTTTGCAGGTAGATAAATGGAGCAAACTGTGACAGTCCGATGTAAAGTGGTTGTAACGGCAATTGCCTGTAAATTAGTTTGTAAATTTATCTGGCTTTGTGCTATTTTATTATTGATAAGAATGGATGTTCCTCTGGAAGCTCTACTTGGGTTATTTACAATGTGGTTGTATTCAGAAAAGTTGCTGAGTTTAATGCTTTCAGACGGTTTTAAAAAATTTTCTTGTACACATATTATTAAAGGACATGAACTGGATATTAGTAGAAGTTCATTCAGATAGGCTTTAATACCTCTGCAATTCCATTGAATTATTTTGCTGGCCATGGTTAAATTTTATGAATTTGATTTCCGTTTATCTTTATGAGTATTGAAATGGTTGTTTTCTACAGGAGGGATACTCTCCGTTTCCATGTCTTCAGAATCTACAGATGTGCATCGGGTTTTTTTTTTGGTGTTTTTCTCCACTACAGTTCTTTGTTTAGAAAAAGATCTCTGTACAGTCTGCTCCTGAGGAGTAGTGACTTTCTTTGGAGGAGGGGACTTAGATTACTTCCGTAAAGCCGATTTTTTTTGGATAGTTTACCTCTGGAGAAGAGGTTTTTGTTCTGCCATGGAGGTATTTGATGTTGATGGTTTTTCCATGCTTGAAGGTTCAGTGTTTTTGTCAGGCTCAGTGAGTGGATTAATTTCTTTCAAGAAAGCGGGGAGTGTTTCTGGTGTAAGTTTTGATAATTTACTGAGTAGGAGTTTGCAAGAATGGCATTCTTGTTTTTCAAAGTTGTTTGGTTTTGGTTTAGTAACTGATGCATATGATTTAGTGGGGAATAAGCCAGTTGTTTCGACTATCTTTCTAGCTTCAGAGAAGGATATATCATGTGTAAACTTGATAGTGTTGATCTCTCTTTCTTTGTTCCAGATTATACATTGTTTGGAGTCTGATGGGTGATCTTCAAGACAATAGATTTTGCTTTTTAGTTACATTCTTGCCCATGGTGGTCAGAGTCTCTTTCTCCACATCTTCTGCATGTTGGAAGTCACGTGCACCTGTCTTTATGGTGTCCAAAAAGTTGACAATTGAAGCACTGTAGAGGGTTTGGAATGTACTGGTTGACCTTTTCAATTGTAAATCCTATTTTTAATTCCTTCGGGACTTTGGGGTGGTTGAAAGTGAATATATATATATATGTGTTTGTTTCGATGACATCTGTTCCTTTTCTAATTTGAATACGTCGCACGTCTATTATACCTTGTGTTTTTAGCTGAGTCTTAACTTCTTCGATAGTGCAGAGTGAAAGCTCAGTGCTTCTGACTACCCCTCTAGATTTGTTCAACGTGTTGTGCAGATATGCTTTTATCTTTATTTCAGAAAAGGTTTTCATTTTTAAAAGTGTATCAGAATATGATTTTTTTTCGACTTGGACAAGTAGCGTACCATTTTTAAGTTTCTTTACCATCTTTGGTACTATAGCACCAGAAAGTACTTTTTCAATAACAAATGGGGATATCTTTGTTAATTGTTTTTCTTCTAATGACTCCAAACAATAAACTGAGAAAAATGTTTTGTAATAATAAACTCACTTTCTGAGTCTGATGGAAATTCTATATGGGGGCGTTTGGAATATTTATGAGACATACTATATAATACATTATTCATTGGAGGGTTATCCCTACCCACCAAACCAGGCTGGAGCCCACGAACGGGATCTGTCAGTGGGGAAACCCATTCGCCCTGACAGATCAGGGACTTTCCCTCCAATATACTCGACGGCGCGAGAGACCCGGAGCACCTGTCTCCTCCCTCTGTGCACCGCCCCATGATGCAGGTGTACAGCTGGATGGCTTGCAGCCATGTCCTGGCCTATGTATCTTGCACCTTAGCCAGCACCTTCTAACATTTATTTATAGAAAGCTGGTGGTAGTTTCCTTATATATAACTTTCCATGGTCTGATAGTTTTTTGTTTTTTTGGGGGTGGGGGGTATGTATGATAGGATACATCAGTCTTGGTAGAAAATGTTTTTGGAGGGTATGTTTGGGAGTAGATGTTAGGGCTTGACCTGACCAGCCGGTTGATAGGATCGGGCCTCTCTGACTGCCTGTCTAGCCCAGGTAAGGGATGAAGTGATGTGTTGCAGGACCATGACCTCTTTGCACCCAGGCCATGGATTGCTCAATCACCAGGATCCCATCCCCAGATGACACGGGTCACCACCCGCGGCCAACAGGTGGCCCCATTGAGAGACTTTTACTCTCTGCAGGGGGGCAGTTGGCGTATTCTGATGCCCTGCCAACAGGGCGATTTCTGATTGACTGACTGATGAAATGCTACCAAAGAATTGATTAAGTAACCAACTCAATCATGTGGTCAGCTCCTAATGTAAACTTATTCTTTTGGCGCCAAGAATCACAGATATGGGTCATTGAAAGTACAATTTGTTTTTTGTCTAATTAGTAACCAGAATCACTAAATTTATTTTGGATCTTATTTTTTACTATTTTGTACCAAAATTTGTTTTTTAGTGATTCTGATCCAATTTTATGTGCGTGTTTTCTACTTTTTTACAATTCAGCTATTTGTTGTAAAATATTGTATCCTATACGTATTTAGAACAGACATTAATGGGAAAATTCTGGATAATTTGACATGAATGTATTTTTTGATGGAAGAATGTTTGGTCCCTTGAATTGCTCCAGAAAATACCAGACTCCTACTACAATGCCATACCTTTTTCAGACTCAGATCTGACCAAGATTGGATTATTGCTGGTATATCTGGCACGGTGCTGCCAATCTTCACTCTCCAGCCTTGACAGTAAATCTTCCACTTTGTTGGGGATGAATTATTTTCCACATTGCAATCTCCTTATCATAGATGAAATGTCGGTAACCTTTTGCTACTTAACTGCTA
The DNA here is from genome assembly GCA_037127315.1 of Ascarosepion bandense. Lineage (NCBI taxonomy): Eukaryota > Metazoa > Mollusca > Cephalopoda > Sepiida > Sepiidae > Ascarosepion > Ascarosepion bandense. Next base: position 321,996 of record JBBBDQ010001648.1, read on the forward strand.
TTTCTATGGCAAATGTTCATACAATACTACATTCCTTAGTTCTGCCAGTTCAGACATTCACATCTAAGTCCTGCCACGTATACAGTGTGAAATCATCAACATTTTCTTCATATTCTTTTGACAAAGAGAAATTCCAGCTTTTTTCACTTTGTGTAACAGACTCCTGAGAGGATGCTTCACTGAATACAATAATCTTCAAGTTTTGGGTCAACTTGTGGTGCAATGGATATCAGCTCTCAGAATGAGAAATCAGAGAGATAAGTTTGAATTCCAGTTGAATTCATGGCATTCACTTATGTGCATATACCCTCCAGGGGAAAGTATTAATCCGTCTTTTCCCACCTGGTACAGGCTAAATAACAGGACAGATTGGGTTCCATAGTCTTGATTAGCAACCAGTCTACTACAGAAAGTAACGACAACCTACTGTGGGAAAATCTTATATATATATATAGTTATTATTACTATTATTATTACTATTATAGCATACTGCAATTCCAAGAGTATCAAGTTTTGGTGCTCAATGAACCATCATTAGGTAGTGAAATGTGGTTCAGTGCCAGGGTGATATATATATATATATATATATATATTGAGAAAATAAAAAAATAAAAGATTACAAATGCCAGTATATTAGTTAAATTAAACCATCGTCTCTATATAACACAATGTCAGCTGTATCAACATCAGCGTATGCAGTTAGGTTGCATAAAATAAATTGACCTATGATTTCTGATGAATTTGCAGAGTCCAATAATCCCATAATAATGTTGAATAAGTTGTTGGAATTCCGTTAATTATATATATATCTTAAACCTAACTTTAATATAACTGTTACATTGCTATTTATGCTTGCTTTCACTCTCAGTTAATTCTAAAATCTAGTAATTCTGCCTTCAATAAATAACTTTACATTTATTTCCTCACATCAAAATGTGAATGATATACCCCAATGATCATAATAAAGGGTTCGGTTTAAAATTCCTAGCACCTGAAAACTGGAATGTACAATGGCTGAAAGAAAGATGATGACAATAGTCTGAATCATGTAAATACTACCTCATCTCAGAAATATAGACAAAACAAATTTGGTTCAATGAGTTCCTGAAGGATGAAATGTGTTACATATAAACTTTTTCCACTTTGTCATTCAATTTTCTCTCTCTCTCTCTCTATATATATATATATATAAGCCTTTAGCATTCAACTCAACCTGTAAATATCAACTTTCAATGTTCATCCTCACCCTAACCCAATGTATATTTTGTAATAATATGACATAATTGCAAATAATGCAGAAAGTCACACAAACAGTGAGAATAACCACAATCAGCAGGACATTGTGAACCTGATATTATTCCTTATGAGTGGGCCTATAATGGTATAATATTTGCATCGATATGCTGTCTAAAATGATGGCAACACATTGATGTACCTACTAATGAGAATCTTAAATTAAGACATAGAAATAAAAAAAAAATAAATAATTCAAATCCCTGAATGTGACATTCGATCAGAATTAAAATTTTAATTTTGACCTTTAACTCTTGGAAAAAGGGTAACAAATTGTTTTTAAGTTTCCATAAAAATCATTTTTATCACAAGTTACTAACCATCACATGACAAATTACAATTCATAGTGCTGAAATATGAAAGCTTTTGAGAACCGATGTAAACTGTTTGTAATATAATCACTTACAATAAAAATATCATATTATCTATATATATATATATATATATATATATATACACACACACATACACACACACACACACAGAGACTCATGTCTTTGCTATTAGCAAGCATTTATTAAATTCTGTAACTAGCAGAACTAGTCATTCTCCTGAGTCTTTATCTCTATTGCACAGAACATGGAACAAACTCCATTTAGATATATTGGAGCCTGTGATTATTATTATTATCCAAAGACCTGTCCTGTGTGAACAGAAAGAATTAAAGTGAACATTGGCCTTATTTGGAGAAGCTATTATCTAACTCAGAAAAACATTTTTTTTAAGTCCCCTCTTCCTTAGTAAGTTCTCATTTTAACTTCAGTTGTTAATAATAATTTTTCTTATCAGCTGCTTAGTCTTAATTTACTGAGGTTTTTTTATCTGAAAAAGGGTTGGTCGGACATGCACAAATAAATACACAACAGTCTTTATTATAATAGAGAAGATACACACACACATATATATATCTTCTATTTACGCTCTCACACCCTGATTGAGCACTCTGAAAGAATGGTAGACTTTGAAAAAACAGTAGCTACTCTAGCATCTACACATCGCTCATTCAGTAATGAATTAGAGCACTCTGGCTGTTGACGTATGATACATCATACACTAAAAGTCTGCCTCATTCTACCGAGCACCCATAGCTCAGAGGTAGAATCGCCAACTGACGCCAATTCAGTTGGGTTTCAATCTTGGGTTAAAACCTGTCTGCATCTCTTTCACTAACATACGCGGCATCCACACCAACTTCCTCAGCGTAGATTCATTCCTCCATAATAACTCACCTGATATATTAGCCCTATGTGAAACTAATCTTAACCCTTCTATCCCCTCATCTGAGTTCTATGTTCCTGGCTACCTTCCCCTCTTCAGGAAGGACTCCAATGTTCATATGCATGGGCTTGGTGTCTATGTTAGCGAACACCTTCCCTTAGCTAGGGTGTCATCTTTTGAATCCCCAGATCATTCTTTCATGTGCTTCCGTCTCTCACTTCTCAACTCTTCTTTCTCTACCGCTCTCCTTCCTCCCCTGACTGTTTGTTACTTGACATCATTCCTGACAATATCGACAAAGCCATTTCTTCCCATCCCTCTGCCCATGTATTCGTGTTTGGTGACTTTGAAGCCCACCACACCAAGTGGCTGGAGAACGCTGTCTCCGACCCTGCTGGTGTCCACACCATGAACTTTCCAATCACCCAATCCCTTACGCAAATAATGGACTTCCCCACGCGTTTCTCCGACAACCCTAACGGAAGGGACTCACTTCTAGACGTCTGCTTCACTTCCATCCCAGACTCTTGCACTACCAGACAACTCTGCCCACTCGGAAACTCTGACCACACTGTAGTGTCTGTCAATATTTCACTCCACTCCCGCCCGACCCATGAAACCCAGACAAGTAGAATATCCTACTGCTATCAAAGAGCAGACTGGGATTCGTTCCGAGACTTCCTCTGTGACATCCCTTGGAACAACGTATTTTGTCTTCCCATCGAAGAATGTGCATCCGAGGTCTCCTCCTGGGTTAAGGCTGGCATCGATGCCTTCATCCCTGCTAGGAAATTCCAGCTTAAATCTCATTCGTCTCCATGGTTCTCACCCGCTTGCTCGGCTGCCATTGCCCACCGGAATCATTTCTTCCGACTCTATCGTAACTACGAGTCGGACCAAATCAGGCGCCTTTTCACTTCAGCTCGTAATAAGTGTAAAAGGATACTTAACGAAGCTAAGATGTTGTTTGCTGCCAGAATGAAGCAACGCATAGCATGCTCTAAATTCGGCGCCAAAGACTACTGGCGACTCTGTAAAAGAGTACTTAACAAGAGCAAGTCCACAATACACCCGCTAATCAACAAATTTGAGGTCCTCACCTCCCCAGCAGATAAGGCTGAATACTTTGCCCGCAGATTCTCGAACAATTCGAGTCTGGACTCATCTGGAGTTTTTACACCCGACTTCTCACCTAGAACTGAGGCACAACTGAATGATGTCCACATTACACCTTCGCTTGTCTCTAAGATAATCTTAAAACTTGACCCTCACAAATCGAGCAGTGGGGACGGAATCCCAACCATAGTCTTAAAGAAATGTGCCCCCGAACTCTCCTCTGTCCTTTCTAAGCTCTACAACCTCTGCCTATCTGCTTCCTGCTTTCCTGCCTGTTAGAAATCTTCCTCTGTAGTTCCTATATTTAAAAACACTGGAGAATCCTCGGACCCTGCAAATTACCGCCCTATCAGCCTTCTTCCGATCTTTGGCAAAGTGTTTGAAACCATTATCAACGCCAAGGTGGTTCAGCATCTCACAACACACAGGCTCCTCTCGGACAAGCAATATGGTTTCCGCTTCACCAGGTCTGCTGCTGATATGCTAACGACCATCACCGAGTACATATACCAGGCACTCGACAGGAATGGCGAAGCCCGAACCGTTGCGTTGGATATATCTAAGGTGTTCGACAGAGTTTGGCATGCTGGCCTTCTATGCAAACTGCAGAGCTATGGTATAACTGGGCATTTGTTTCAACTAATCCAGTCATTCCTCTCTAACTGCACAATGAAGGTGGTATTAAACGGACATGCCTCCCAGAACTACCATACAAATGCAGGTGTCCCCCAAGGCTCCATCTTAGGTCCTACACTCTTCCTGATATACATTAATGATCTCCCTGATTCCATAAGAGCCCAAGTAGGTTTGTACACCGATGACACCACTGTTTACTTTCTCCTCCTACAAAAATCTGGTGTAGGCGTCAAAGCTAACCTCGCAGCCGAGATTGAAAAAGACTTCCAATCCATATTGGACTGGGGTAAGAAATGGCTAGTAAATTTTAATGCTTCTAAAATGAAGCTACTCTCAATTAACCATCATCGATAATCTCACCTACCTCCCATTAGCATGGACCAGGCTTGCCTCCCAGAGAGTAAAACACTATGCCTCCTTTGTCTCACACTTTCAGCGGACCTCAAATGGAATGACTATATTGAATCCATTGCTAAATCCGCTGCTATGAAAGTCGGCTCTCTGTGTAGGGCCCGGAAGTTTTTTCCCGCCTAAATCTATCCTGAACATATATAAATCTACCATCCGCCCGTGCATTGAATACTGCTGCCATATCTGGTTGGGTGCCCCTGCTATTCTCCTAGGGCTCCTCGATAAGGTTCAGAGGAGGGTCTGTAATGTGATAGATACCGACTTGGCAGACCGCCTGCAGTCTCTCTCCCACAGGTGCGACGTGGCTTCCCTGTGTCTCTTCTATAAATACTTTCACAGCTTCTGCTCCGATGAACTTAGATCACTGGTGCCCACTAGATACGAATTTGCATGAGATACTAGATTAGCAACTAGATCCCACCCTTTGACAGTGAAACCGATAAAATGCAACCGCAACTTCTACTCCAACAGTTTCTTTCCTCGCACTTCCCGATTGTAGAATTCCCTTCTACACGATTGCTTCCTCGACGGCTACAATCTCCAGGAGTTTAAATGTAAGGTCAATAGACATCTCCTAACACACTAACCTTCTCCCATTCTATCAAACACTCTTCCCATCTGCCTAACCCTCATCCTCACTATCCTTACTCATCTGTCACCTTCCTCCTGACATTCCCTATGTCTAACCACTCCTTCTCTTTACCTTCCTCTATGTAGCCCCATGCGCAATAGTGGCAGTGGAATGCTTTGCTTGGCGTGAAATGATTAAAAAAAAAAAACAATTGGATGTCTATCTGCACTGATGAGCTGTGATACAGCAAAACAGATCTGTCTATGGATGACTATATATATATATATATATATATATATATATATATATTTCACTACTTGATGACATAATTACTGCAAAAACATAAAAAAGGCACAGTTAAATAGCAAACACGTGGCACAAGCTCATAACTGGCAGTAAAGAGAATGACCCGAGACAACACTGCCTTGCTATTGTCTCTCTTTCCATGAGTGTGACATGAAGGAAGCATATATATATATATATATATATATACATACACACACAAATACACAACAGTCTTTATTATAATGGTAAAGATTACTTCATTGGCCTCACTGTTAATTTCTAATTAATGAAACTAATGTCAACTGGTTAATATCGTAATATTAACAGACTATTTCGTATGCAGCCTGATTGATAAAGAAAGAAAGATGGACTATCATTACAGTGTTATATTCAGGGAACAATCATGCCATACACACCACCTTGACACAATGCTACACACATCAACATTTCATCGATAATGAAGTCTATTGAAACATACATCAACCTCCTACCATTATTACAGCTCAGAGATTGAAAAAAAGTATCAAGGAAAAATATGCTTCCAACTAGAAACTAAATGTGTATAATTTGATAAAATAAAATAAATACAGGTTTGATTTCTATAAAAGAGCACAATTAAAGCCATAATTCCGTTCCAATCAAGGAAACACCTGTTTTTGTGTTTTTGTTCCAATAGCCAGTTTCAAATATGAAAGATGCACAGAAACAGAAAGATTAAAAAGAAAAGGAAAAAATGAAAGATATTTACTTTCACAAGGTGGAGTGATCACACGATAAAATGGGTGCGTACTATTGAATACACCCAGTTTGTTACAAGATAATTTTTTTGGAAATGGAATACAAAGGGCCTGTCCTGAAGGACACTCTACGTCACAGGTTGCTGAATTGATTGCAGGTGGATAGTCACAACTTTTGTCTGGAAAAAGAAAAAAAAATACTTGAAAAAAGAAGTATTGCATAATTTGATAGAAATTTTGGTCATATCAGGCAGGAAATAATTGGTCTTTTGTTTATATTTGTTATTCACAAAGATAAAAGGCAAATTTAAAAAATGGAAGGTTTGAAGAAGATATTAATAACACATCTGAAATTATTTTCTAAATGGCCTACCTTTCTTACAAATTAGTACAGAATAAAGATGAAGGATTTGAATCTTTGCATTCTAGATGACCTTAAATAATACATTTATGAAATTCTTTTCTTAATGGTCTACCCTTCTTAGAAATTAATAAAGATAATATACAAAGCAGACATTTTACAAGATGGAAGATTTTAATCTCTGCAATGGAGAAGATATTAAATAACATTTATTTTGTGGTAAGTAGGTTGTATACACATTGATATTATGCATTTGAAATTTTTATCTTTGGCAAAAATTTATTTACCAAAGATAAAAATTTTACAGTCTTCTTGTCAACCTAAAGACAATTCATTTTGAACACAATTTCATAGATAACGTATTATCAGTTATTATTGTCATCCATTTTCAGTTGCAATTAATATAAGAGTATGTAAACAAAGATAAAAATATAATTTTTATTGCTTTCACTATTGGATCATGTTATTTGAGTCATGGCAATAATGGCCTAAATTGAATGCTATGGATGTCGAAGATTTATGGTTCCAACAGGACGGCACCACATGCCATACAGCCAATGCAACAATGGTTTTATTGAATGAGAAGTTCCCAGGTTGCATCATCTCTCGAAACAGGGATGTTAATTGGCCACCATGATCGTCTGACTTGACATCTTTAGATTTCTTCTTTTGGGGTTATTTCAAAAGTATGGTTTATGCCAAGAAGCCCACAACAATTCAACAGTTGAGGGACGAAATAATAAGGCATATTTTTGAGATCAAAGTGCAACTATACAGAGACGTTATCAAAAATTTTGACGATCAAGTGGAGGTGTGCTGGCAAAGCTTTGGCAGACATTTGGGCAGTATTATTTTTCACGCATAATTGTCATGACTTCACCAATAACACTGTGTGTGTTTGTACATATATATATATATATATATATATATATATATATATATATATATATTATGAAGATTAATGAAACTGGTTATAAACATTTATGTAACAAAAATTTATTGTAAATAATTAGGCCGGTAAAAATAAATATATAATACTGTTTGATTATAAACAGAATATCTACTTAAATATGAGTACGGATTAAAACAAATCATTTCATATGCAGGTTTCATTAAAAATGATGAAATTATCATTAAGATTTTATATAATTTTTCATGTATTATGATTTTTTTATTTTCAGAACTCAAATTATGTAAGAATTGTCCAAAGGTTTTGTTTGTATTTTCGAGTGCTTCCGAAATTTTCACTCAACTTTCAGCTTACGTTCTCTGCATGATAAGTTAGTTAGATCGGTCTTTGCTTTCGTTTTTTTTTTTGCTTTTCTTATTGTTACTAATTTAAGTATTTTGCTATTTACTTTTATGGTACATTTAGACAAGGTTCTGTAAATTATTTTGGCTTTCAAAAAGTCTCTCGACTTATACTAAGTTAAAACTTAGTAAATTTTTTTTTTTAAATTGGAGTAGATAGTACCTACTATCACCCAGTTTCACACACCACCCCCTTCTTTTGAACAGGAGTAAAGGTGATCGCCGTGTTTCTTGTTTAGGAAGGGTTTCCCAGTCCATTTCCCTTCTCCTTCGGTCTTAGTGTTAGTTCAGCCAAAAGCTCTTTGCAGTTATTGAGTATGGTGGCAACATCTCTTCATTCTGAGGGTACTGGGCTGGCAGTTTCCTGGTTGCTGCTTCTGACTGGTAGTTAAGAGCCCGAAGTCTTGTATAGCATCTTGAGAGGCTTCTCTGATCAACAGTTGAATAATATCAGGGTTCCTGTAGTGCCATATCGCACATGGACGGGCGTCTCTGCATGAACCTCTGGTGGGAAACCCCAAGGCCACATTATGCTGCAGGCTGTGCCAGTCTTCATCCTTCACATGTTGCAAACAGTGACCGACTGATTCTACTCTAGACCTCTCTCTCTAAGTAAATCACTATGAAAATAAGCAAACAAAATAGCAAAACTAAACCAGCTAGTCAGAAAATGCCCAAACCTGTCAGCGTCTCCTTTGCAAACATGAGGTATCCACACTAACTTTTACAGTGTAGAATCATTCCTTCAAACTAACTCACCTGATATCTTAGCTCTATGTGAAACTAAGCTTGACCCTTCTATCACCTCTTCTGAGTTTTACATTCCTGGTTACCTTCCTCTCTTCAGGAAGGACTCCAATGTCCATATGCATGGGCTTGGTGTTTATGTCAGCGAACACCTCCCTCTAGCTAGGGTGACATCTCTTGAATCCCCGGATCATTCTTTCATGTGCTTCAGTCTCTCACTTCTAAGCTCGGTTAGCTATCTCTTCTTTCTCTACCACTCCCCCTCCTCCCCTGAGTGTTTGGTACTTGATAGCATCTCTAACAATATTGACAAGGCCATTTCTTCTCATCCATCTGCCCACATATTTGCGTTTGGTGACTCTAACGCCCACCACACCAAATGGCTGGAAAACTCTGTCACTGACCTTGCCGGTGACCACACCATGAATTTTTCAATCACCCAATTTCTTACGCAAGTGGTGGATTTCCCGACATGTATCTCCAATAACCCTAACGGAAGGGACTCACTCTTAGACCTCTGCTTCACTTCCATCCCAGACTCTTGCACTACCAAGCAGTTCAGCCCTTTCGGAAACTCTGACCATGCTGTAGTTTCCATCAACATCTCATTCCACTTCCACTCTACCCAAGAAACCCAGACCAGCAGAATATCCTACTGCTACCAAAGAGCAGACTGGGATTCATTTCTGCGACTTCCTGTGTGATGTCCCTTGGAACAACGTTTTTAGTCTTCCCATTGAAGACTGTGCATCTGAGGTCTCCTCTTGGGTTGAGGCTGGCATCGATGCTTTCATCCCAGCCAAGAAATTACAGCTTAAATCTCATTCGTCTCCCTGGTTCTCGCCCTCTTGCTCGGTTGCCATTGCCCACCGGAATCACTTCTTCCAGCTCTATCGAAGCCACGTGTCGGACTATAACAGGCGCCTTTTCGTCTCAGCTCGTAATAAGTGTAAAAAGATACTTAATAAAGCTAAAATGTTGTTTCCTGTCAGAATGAAGCAACGCATAGCATCCTGTAAGTTCGGCGCCAAAGACTACTGGTGACTCTGTAAAAGCATGCTTAACAAAAGTAAAACCACAATAGCCCCGCTAATCAATGAATTTGAGGTCCTCACCTCTTCAGCGGACAAGGTTGAATGCTTTGCTCGCAGATTCTCCACCAATTCAAGACTGGATTCGTCTGGAGTACCTACACCCAACTTCCCACCTTCCGATCTTTGGCAAAGAGGTGGTCCAGCATCTCACAGCCTCTTCTTGGACAAATAGTATGGTTTCCACTTCACCAAGTCTACTGCTGATATGCTAACGACCATCACCGAATATATATACCAGGCTCTCGACAAGAATGGCAAAGCTTGAACCATTGCCTTGGATATTTCCAAAGCATTCGAAAGAGTCTGGCATGTTGTCCTTCTATGCAAACTGCAGAGCTATGGAATACTTGGACATTTGTTTGACCTAATCCAGTCATTCCTCTCTAATCACACATTGAAGGTAGTATTAAATGGACATGCCTCCCAAAAACTACCATAGAAACGCGGGTGTCCCTCAAGGCTCTATCCTAGGTCCTCTGCTCTTTCTGATCCACATTAATGATCTCCCCGATGCTAGAAGATCCCAAGTAGGCATGTACATCGATGACACCACAGTTTACTCTCACTTCAATCAAAAATCCGTTGTGGGCGATAAAGTGAACCTCGCTGCCGAGCTTGAGAAGGACCTCCAATTTGTGGTGGACTGGGGTAAGAAATGGCTCATAAATTTAATGCTTCCAAAATGAAGCTGCTATCAAGTAACCATCATAGACAACCGCACCTACCTCCCATTAGCATGGAACAGGCCTGCATCCCTGAGAGTAAAACGGTATGTCTCCTTGGCCTCACACTCTCAGTGGACCTCAAGTAGAATGACTATATCAAATCTATTGCTAAATCTGCTGCTATGAAAGTCAGTTCTCTGTGCAGGGCCCAGAAGTTTTTCCCGCCTGAGTCAATCCTGCACATCTATAAATCTACCATCTGCCCATGTATTGAATACTGCTGCCACATCTGGTCCGGTGTCCCTGCTATTCTCCTCAGGGTTCTTGACAAAATACAATGGAGAATCTGTAATGGGATCTATGTCGACTTGGCAACCCGGTTGCAGTCACTTTCTCACCGGTGTGATGTGGCTGCCTTGTGTCTCTTCTATAAATACATTCATGGCTTCTGCTCTGATGAACTTAGTTCACTGGTGTCCTCTAGGTATGAATTTGCAAGAGATAGTAGATTAGCAACTAGGTCCCACCATTTTACAGTGAAGCAGATAAAATGTAACTGCAATTTCTACTTTAATAGCTTCTTTTCTTGTACTTCCCACCTGTGGAATTCCTTTCCATATACTTGCTTCCCCGACAGCTACAATCTATCACACTAACTTGTATCCATTCCCTTAAACACACTACCCATATACCCAACCCCCATCCTCGGTATCCTCATCCATCTACCACTCTCCTTCCAACATTTCCTATAAGTAACCACTCTTTCTCAGCACTTTCCCCTATGTAACCCCCTGCACAATAGTGGCAGTGAAATGCCTTGCTTGGGGTGAAATGATTAAAAAAAACCTCTTTGCAACATTTGTCAACTTACTATTTGTCAATACAAAGTCTTCATCCATTTACAGAAGCTTGTTAGACATGCGATCATGACTCTCCACAACTTCACAATATTTGTTTCCTTACAATCCTTCAAAATTCCCATTCTGCTATCCATTTATTCAAGCTTATTGTGCAAGTTGTTCATAGCTCTCCTCAACTTTCTATCATAGGTAGCTCTAAGCAATATTTGTTTTCTTACTATTGTCTCATATCCATTCATCCATTGTTATTCATTTACACAAGCTTGTTAGTGTTGGGGCGCTCTCCACCTTTGTTCTACTAATGGACTATTCCAATCACTACATAAAGTGGTAGTGGAAAGACCTAGGGTAGGAATCGTGTAAACAGTCTCGATAACAAGTCAGTCGAGTATTTCCGGTAGTGAAGCGGAAGTGTGCTATTCTCAGACTCTACGTCTTACAACAGTACATGTTACTGAACCCTTGTTCCTGTATACTACTAACAATTCTGTTTTAAATACTATTTTTTCGGTAATATATCCATTTACTATATTTCTGTTGTTTCTAAGGATTTACTCAATATTTCTGTTACGCACAACATAACAGTGGCGACGAAGGATTCGAAACTCACACGGGGAGAAAAAACTCAGATTCGTTCCACAACATAACAGTGGCGACGAAGGATTCAGTTACACAGAGGAAACAAACAAATATTAACAGTAGTTCGTCACGACAGAACTGTGACGATGTACTTTTTGAACACGAAAAAATCTCTAGTTTGTAATAACGACGACAGACACAAAAGTTACGAGGAAAAGCCGTATGCGCAGCCAGAACTTAAATAAGTTATGCTTAACTACTATTTCCTGTTGGTTCTGTCAGAGAATTTGTGTTGAAACTTGTGACCCGCCCCTCTGTGCAAAAAAGTATATAAATTTGACAAAGTTTTTGTCTCTCTTGTAAAATTCAAAATGAAACAATTTCAAGCTTCCATGCTTGAGCTTATAAAATACCAAATGCAACAGCAAAAAGAAAGTGAAGAAAAATTTCAAAAACAAGAATCAGAGTTACAGGAAAGGAACAAAGAAAAATTTCATAAAAAACAATTAGAATTACAAGAAAAAATGTTACAAATGCAACTGGACAGTGAGAAAAGACAGTAAAAATTTCAGGAAGAGAATGCCAAGAAATATGTGGAGATGCAAGAACTCCTACATAAAGTGATTCTTGAAAAAAAACAAAAGCACTGAAGATAGTACTTTTTTGCAAAACACAATTTGGTCGACAAATGAGAATTTCACATATAATCCTGACGAGGATAGAACTTTCAAGCAATACTACCATCGGTTTCAAGATTTTTACGAGATCGATTGTAAATCCTGGTCAAATGAAAAGAAAGTTAAACTCTTCCTCGGAAAACTAGATACGTCTACCAAGAAAAACAAGGGATTTGGAATTCAATGAAGCAGTAGGTCTGCTAAAAGAATTATTTAATCCTAGACTGTTGTTATTTCATAAAAGGTGGAAATGTTTAAACCTGCAGAAAAAAGAGGATGAAGATGATATGACTTTTGCATCAGTTGTAAATAAAACTTGCGATGACTTTAGGTTATTGGAACTGACAGCGGATAATTTCAAATGTTTAGTTTTTGTGCAGGGCCTAGTATCCAATAAAGACAGTGAAATGAGGAGAATACTAACTAAGCTCGAAAGCGAACAAAATATCTCACTGCAAAGGCTTGTGGATTTTTGTCAGCAATGCCTCAGTATCAAAGAAGATGCTCAAAAAATTGAAGAAATCCAGGGTAGCAAGCATAAAAAAATTAATAGGAAGTCATGTTTTCAGTCTCTGTCTCCAAGACGGAAGTATCACTCTCCTATGAGAAGTGAGAGGAAGTTCGCAAAAAGACCTCCCCCCCCAAAAAAAGCTTGTTATGGCTGTGGTGAATGGCATTGGTTCAGTGATTGTCCATTCAAACGCAAGACTTGTAGAAACTGCAACAGACAAGGTCACAAAAAGTCCAAATGCAGATTCAAAGACAAGAGTCACGTGAAAATAACAAGAATGGAAGAGCTAAACCAGAATATAAGAAAATATTTACAAGTAAAAATACTAAACCAACCAATAAGAATGCAGCTCGATTCCAGATCTGATATATCAATAATAAACGTAAAGATGTGGAAGAAACTAAATAAACCATCGTTAATGAAGGCAAACAAGGTTGCTAGAACAGTTACTGGTAAAAAAAATCAAGTTTGAAGCAGAACTGATTTTGAATGTTAATTTCAATAATCAAACAAGAAGATTAAAAATGTTTGTAATGAAAGGAACTAACAACTTGTTTGGCACGGATTGGATGGATAAGTTTGACTTGTGGGATTTGCCTATAAGTGCATACTGTAAAAATATCAAAGAAAAGACTGATGAGATAAAACAATTAAAAGCTGATATAAAAAAAAGCATTCCCTGAAGTGTTTTCAGACGGTTCAGGGAGGTGCACGAAAACGGCTGCGAAAATTCGACTAAAGAACGACGTGCAACCGGTATTTAAGAAGAAAAGAAATATGCTTTACGCGGTGATCGAGAAAATAGATACAGAATTAGATAGACTGTCAAAATTAGGCATGCTATCAAAAATCGAATACAGCGACTGGGCCGCACCAGCGGTTTATGTAAAAAAAAGTTGGGTGATATTCGTATTTGCGCTGATTTCTCTACGAGATTGAATAACGCCATTCAGGACTACCAATATCCACTACCTAGCCCAGAGGAAGTATTCTGTAGGTTAAATGGTGGGAAATGCTTCACAAAGATTGACCTCAGTGAAGCATATTTACAAATCCCGGTTGACGATGAAAGTTCGAAGCTCCTATGCATAAACACTCATAGGGGGTTGTATAAGTACGAACGTCTAGCATTCGGTGTAAAGACGGCACCAGCAGTGTTTCAGAAAACCATGGACACGATGCTGTCGGGGCTGGATTTCGCTATCATGTACCTTGACAACATACTGATTAAGAGCGAAACAGTTGAGTATAAAGGACATATATATGAAGTGTTCGAGAGGATACAAAATTATGGCTTCAAAGTTAAGGAAAATAAATGTGATTTCTTATTAGAAGAAATCAGATACTTAGGCCATATAATTAACAAGGATGGAAAAAAACCTGATCCAAATCGTTCCTCAGCAATTCGGAACATGCCTGAACCCAAAGATGTGAAAACATTACAAAGCTTCTTAGGGTTAGCAAGCTACTACCATGACTTCATCCTTAATTTACACAATTTGTGAGCACCATTAAACGAACTATTACAAAAGGACAAAGTATGGCGTTGGTCGATTGAATGCAAGCAAGCATTTGAGGAAATCAAGGATAGGTCAACTTCGGATCTATTCCTTGCACATTATGATCCTAAACTAGAAATAGTAACAGCTTGTGATGCCAGCACACATGGAATTGGCGCGTGTATTCTGCACAAGTGGAAGGACCGAGCGATGAAGCCGATCGCACATGCGAGCAGATCATTACATCCTGCGGAACGCAGCTACTCGTAGATTGAAAAAGAAGCTTTGGCGATAATCTTTGCTGTCACAAAATTCCATCAGTATATCCATGGGAGACATCTTATTTTGCAGACGGATCACAAACCCTTGCTAACTATTTTTGGTTCGAAAAAGGGACTCCCCACTTATATGGCAAACCGTTTATTAAGATGGGGGACGATATTGTTAAATTACAATTTCAAATTGCAACATTTACCATCAAGCAAGATCGGACACGGAGATGGCCTGTTTAGACTCATCCCTAAATCAGTTGAACCATTAGAAGATACAGTGATCGCTGCGCTAAGATCAGAAGTTGAAGTAAAGAACACTCTGACTGACACAATTAAGGAACTACCAGTTTCATTAACAGAAATTAAGAAAAAAGCTGGAAAAGATGAATATATTAAGGACATAAAAGCAAAGGTAGCTGAAAAGGATGTGTGGACATCAGGAACCTTTTCACTGTGTGATAATTTGGTACTCTACAGTGAAAGAGTAGTAATTCCTAAGGCATTGCAGAGAAGAATCTTAAAGGACTTCCATATGGGACATCCAGGAGTTAACCGTATGAAGAATCTAATGCGGTCTTATGTTTACTAGCCAAGAATGGATGCAGATATTACGACCATGGTCGGTAAATGTAAGGGGTGCGCTCTTGCTGCAAAATCACCGCAAATATTACAGAAACCCTGGCCTAAGACAGACAGACCTTGGTCAAGAGTACACATAGATTTCACAGGTCCGATTGACAATTTCTATTACTTGTTAATAGTAGATAGCTATAGCAAGTGGCCTGAGGTTTTCCAGATGAAAAGACCCACGGTGGAAAACACCATCAGTAAATTACATGAACTATTCACCAGGTTCGGTGTAGTGGACACAATAGTGAGTGACAATGGAACACAATTCACGGCAAAGGAATTCAAGAATTTTTGCAAAACGTTTCAAGTGGAACGCATAAAAATTCCACCATATCATACATGTTCAAATGGATTAGCAAAAAGATTTGTGGATATCCTAAAAAGAGCACTAAAAAAGGCTACAGGGACGCCCACAAAGAAGGCACTGCAATTATTCTTGCAAGTATACAGAATAACTCTAAACAAAGCCGCGCCTTCAGCACTGTCGCCTGCCGAACTTATGTTCGCTAGAAAGGTTCTATCGGCATTCGATAAGTTAATGCCTAGCAAAAAGGCACATACGCCCACCACGATCACACCGAAAAGGAAATTTAATGTAAACGCAAAAGTTTATTTTTAAAATTTTTAAAATAATATTGCATCCTGGCTACCTGGTATAATAAAAGTATGTGTCGGAAACATGATGTACATGATAAAAGGTCCTAAATTCATGCATAGGCGGCATGTAAATCAAATAAAAAAAAAAAGGCTGTCAGAAGAAACCGCAGACACGCCACTAAGGGAAGACGAAAACATAGAGGTATTGTACGACACACATTTGAGCTACAAGTGCCTCAAGAGGAAAAGGTAAAAGAAAGGAAGTCCACCAGGAAAAGAAAGGCAACTCACCATTTAACTGTTGATTCGAAAAGGAAAAGATATGAGGACTGACTAAAAAAAAAATCTTAGGAGGCGGGTGTTGGGGCGCTCTCCACCTTTGTTCTACTAATGGACTATTCCAATCACTACATAAAGTGGTAGTGCAAAGACCTAAGGGAGGAATCGAGTAAACAGTCTCGATAACAAGTCAGTCGAGTATTTCTGGTAGTGAACCGGAAGTGTGCTATTCTCAGACTCTACGTCTTGCGACGGTACATGGTACTAAACATTTGTTCCTGTATACTACTAACAATTCTGTTGTAAATACTATTTTCCGGTAATATATTCCATTTACTATATTTCCGTTGTTTGTAATGATTTACTCAATATTTCTGTTATGCACAACATAACAGTTAGGTAGACGATTATGGCTCTCCACAACTTTTCCTTCATCACTCTTAGCAATGTTTGTGAACTTACTATCCTACCAAGCCACTGTTCTGCTATCTATTTACAGTTTCTGTCTGCCACTCTTGCCTTCAATATGTCCTATGAGTGCCAATTTCTTCAAGCTGTCTTTCCTCATTAGGTGTTCCTAAGCAAAAGAGTTCTTTTCATTCCCATTTTCTTTAAAAGTTTTGTTACTCTTGTTCCATCCGTACTATTTTTAGTATTTATTCTCAGCTTCCTGCTGTAGCCTCACATTTTTGACTTCAAATCTTTCTTTCCTTTGTGAGGAAATTCCCACCCTTTAATACTAGAGAAGTTGATCACCCTTTGTTTTTGTTGATTTTCCTGTTTCTTAATACTTTGATTAGTTTATAGAAGGCACCCTTTGTTATTGCAATGTGCTTTTGAAGTTCTATATCTCATTTTATGTTATATTAATCCAAATTACAACTTAAACATGTTCCAGATAATTTGTTTGATTTATAATCTGTTTCAAATTTTACTTACATTGAACATACAATTTAGATCTGCAGGAGGCAGAATTACCAGAATTGTCCTGGGCCACAAAAATTATATTTTTGGATCCCCACGAATATACACCATCTGAAAGGTAAAAAAAAAGTTGACTTTAGCTGAGAGTATAGATTAAGATTAGTAAAGAAAACAGTATAAATTATCATAAATAGAAAACAACCATTATCATCAAATCCTAAATTAATTATCATATATATATATATATATATATATATATATATATTTTTTTTTTATAAGCGTTTCACCCCGAGCAAGGCATGTCACTGCCACTACTGCGCAGGGGGCTAAATAGAGTGGAGAAAGACTGATTAAATATAGGAAATGTCAGAGGGTGGGTGATAGGCGGGTAAGGATACTGAGAATGAGGGTTGGGTAGATGAGAGTGTTCTGAGAACAGTTGGGAGTTAGTGTGATAGAAGGTGTCTATTGACTCTACATTTAAACACCTGGAGATTGTAACTGTCGGGAAAGCAGACTTGTGGAAGGGAGTTCCACAGGCGGGAAGCGCGAGAAAAGAAGCTGTTGGAGTAGAATTTACGGTTACATCTTATTTGTTTAACTGTAAAAGAGTGGGACCTAGTTGCCAATCTAGTATCTCGTGTAAATTCCTGCTTAGGCGGCACCAGTGATCTAAGCTCATCGGAGCAGAAGCCATGAAAGTACTTGTAGAAGAGGCACAGGGAAGCCACATCACGCTGGTGAGAGAGCGGCTGCAGCCGGTCTGCCAAGTCAGTATCAACCACGTTACAGATCCTCCTTTGTATTTTGTCAAGAAGCCCAAGGAGAGCAGCAGGGGCACCCGACCAGATATGGCAGCAATATTCAATACACGGGCGGATGGTAGATTTGTATATATGCAGAATAGATTCAGGTGGGAAAAATTTCCGGGCCCTGCACAGGGAGCCCACTTTCATAGCAGCAGATTTGGCAATGGATTCAATATAGTCATTCCATTTGAGGTCCGCCAAGAGTGTAAGGCCAAGGAGGCGTAGTATTTTACTCTCTGGGAGGCTAGCCTGTCCCGTGCTTATGGGAGGTAGATGCGATTGTCTATGGTGGCTAGTTGATAACAGCTTTGTTTTAGAGGCATTGAAATTTACCAACCATTTCCTACCCCAGGCCACTACGGATTGGAGGTCCCTTTCAAGTACGGCAGCGAGGTTCACTTTGTCGTCCAGACCTGGTTTCTGATCGATGTGAGAGTAGATTGTTGTGTCGTCAGCATACATGCCAACTTGGGATCTAATGGTGTCAGGGAGATCATTAATGTAGATCAGAAAGAGCGTGGGACCTAGGATGGTAGTTTTGGGAGGCATGCCCATTTAATACCACCTTCAATGTGCGGTTAGAGAGGAAAGACTGGATGAGGTCAAACAGATGTCCAGTTATCCCATAGCTCTGCAGTTTGCACAAGAGGCCAGCATGCCAGACCCTGTCGAATGCTTTGGAGATATCCAAGGCAACGGTTCGGGCTTCACCATTCTTGTCGAGTGCCTGGTATATGCACTCGGTAATGGTCGTTAGCATATCAGCAGTAGACCTGGTGAAGCGAAACCCGTACTGTTTGTCAGAGAGAAGCCTGTTGGCCATAAGATGCTGAATCACCTTGGCGTTGATAATGGCTTCGAAAACTTTGCCAAAGATTGGAAGGAGACTAATAGGACGGTAATTGGCGGGGTCTGAGGGTTTGCCAGAATTCTTAAATATAGGAACTATGCAGGAGGACTTCCAACAGGTAGGAAAGCAGGAAGCAGATAGGCAGAGGTTATAGAGTTTATAGAGGACAGAGGAGAGTTCTGGGGCACATTTCTTCAGTACAATGACTGGGATTCCGTCACCGCCGCTCGCTTTGTGTGGGTCAAGTTGTGCAATTATCTTGGCGACCAGCGAGGGTGTTATGTGGACGTTATTTAGCAGTGAGAACCAGGGGGACGAATTTGGTTTTAGTTGGAATTTCCTGGCCGGGATAAAAGCATCGATGCCAGCCTTAACCCAAGAGGAGACTTCGGAGGCACAGTCTTCGACAGGAAGATCGAAGACGTTGTTCCAGGGGACGTCGCAGAGGAAGTCCCTGAACGAGTCCCAGTCAGCTCTTTGGTAGCAGTATGATATTCTGCTGGTCTGGTTTTCTTGGGTAGAGTTAGTGCTGATTGATATGTTTACGGAGACTACGGCGTGGTCAGAGTTTCCGAGGGGGCAGAGTTGCTTGGTAGTGCAGGAGTCTGGGATGGAGGTAAAGCAAAGGTCGAGTAAAGAGTCCCTTCCGTTAGGGTTTTTAGAGAAACGCGTGGGGAAGTCCACCACTTGCGTTAGAGCTTGGGCTATTGAAAAGTGCATGGTGCGGATCCCAGCAAGGTCGGTGGGTGAGTTTTCAAGCCACTTGGTGTGGTGGGCGTTAAAATCGCCAAACACAAATATATGGGCAGATGGGTGAGAAGAAATGGCCCTGTCGATATTAGTAGAGATGCTATCAAGTATCTTACAGTCAGAGGAGGAGGGGGAGCAGTAGAGGAAGAAGAGATAGCTAACCGAGCTTAGAAGTGAGAGACGGAAGCACATGAAGGAATGATCAAGGGATTCAAGAGATGTGACCCTGGCTAGGGGGAGTTGTTCGCTGACATATACACCAAGCCCATGCATATGGACATTGGAGTCCTCCCTGAAGAGAGGAAGGTAACCAGGAACGAACAGCTCTGAAGAGGGGATAGAAGGGTCAAGGTTAGTCTCACATATAGCTAAGATATCGGGTGAGTTAGTTAGAAGGAAAGATTCTACACTATTAAAGTTACTGCGAATACCTTGTATATTTGTGAACGTAACGCAGATAGGTTTGGGCGATATTATGTATATATATATATATATATATATATATATATGTATATATATATATATATATATATGATCATCACTATATATATATATATATATATATATATATATATGTGTGTGTGTGGAAAATATAAATGTTATCACTTAGCTAATTGGTATTACCCTCAACATCCTGACTTGAGAGTTTTATAGATGGAACCCTCTGGTCACCCCCTGCTAACTTGTTTGGGAATATACATTTTATTTCTTACCAGTAGTCCAACTGCTAGTTTTCAATCAGAACCTTATGATTGTGCTACCAATGAGGAATTGTCAGTTTGATTTGTTGGGCAGTTCTGCCATTTACATTTAACCATTGTCAATTACTCCACACCCACACACACATAGGTGTGGATGTAAATAAGGATATGTATGTGTATACATGTTGGTACACAAAGTTATGTAAATATTTATCTGATATTAATAGAACAGATCTCAATGTAATATAGCAGAGCTATAAAACAAATATATGTATTATCCTATGTTCAAGGCACAACTTGGAGTTTCATGCATTATGCAATGATCAGGTGCATATTATAAACTGACCATTTTTTGATTTGAATTTTTATTTTAGGTACTAGTGTTGCTCAAGTTTGTTATAAATTATAAATCCTATATTTATGGATAATCAAATTGATTTTATTCTTTTTAATGCCAATATATATATATATATATATATATATATATATATATATATATATATATATATATATAAAAACACATATGGTGAAAAAAGACAGTGAAAATTGCTAAGTAATAAATTGATGAGTAAAAATATAAGTAAAAAAGAAAATGGGTTAAAATCACTAAGGAATAAATAGATGAATAATTACATAAAAAGATAAGTTGGGATTCTATGTTTTAATCAGTGTCTAAGTACTTGATATTTATTTCTATATTCAAAAGGTTGTTCGACTGTCGATCTCTCTTATATTCACAGATGTAGGCTTATAATAATCTATATTTACAATTGTAAGAATAACAACATTTCGCTCAAATTAAAGCAAAACAATTCTAAATTTATAAATGTTGCCTATTTGTTCGTTATCCTATCATTCTCTCGGATTTTAACCCATATTAGACCCCAATTCAGAAATATGTACACACACTGAGATGAGAAGAACAGATACTACATTCTGATCCCCCGACCAATGGCCAGGGAGTGAAGAAAAGTGTAACTAGTGTAACAATGGCTGCTCGGTTAATGAGTGTTGAATGTTTCCTTATAAGGAAACGGCTAATAATACTATTACCATACTTACTCTGTACATTAACTGTAGAAAGCAAACTACCCTCATCAGTTTTAGGTTTGGTTATATTTAATGAACATGTTCCTTTTTTACAAGGGTGAAAAATATCATCACTGTTGCAGTTGGTGATCACTGGGGAAATCTTGTCTGAGGAAATAAAAAGGAAATATTAATTAATTATGGATTTTGATTATTTGAAATCATTCAGACAAAAATGAGAACTGACAATTTTATTTTCTTCATATTCCATTAATAAAGAAGGAGATCCCTTTGGTTAACTTCTTCCCAAGAGCTGCTAGATTATTGAACATATTTCCAAACACTATAATTTTAAACTCTACATATCAAGGGGGGATCTTTGCATGTTGTACATATCCTCATAAATTGTACCTAGTTCCCCCTCTCTTGTTGAGAGAAAAATCTCATTTGGCAACTCTCTACCTTGAGTTACTGTTGGGCCTTATATAGGATGAACATTTAGTTAAAAAAATATGCTAAGTGAATGGTTGTGCATGATCTGTAGAAGTTCAGTCAGTTACATGGTACACAATTGAATGATCATGTCTCAAAATAAACATGGCTGACTGAAAGAAGATTTTCCCACAGTAGGTTGCTATTACTTTCTGCGGTAGACTGGTTGCCAATCAATGCTATAGAACCCAATCTGTCCTGCTATTTAACCCATAGATGAAGGGAGAAGTGACAGATTAATACCTTTCCCAGAGGTATTTGTGTGTAAGTGAATGCAAAGAATTCAACTGGAATTCAAACTCGGATATCTGATTTCTTGTTCCAAGTTGATATCCACTGATATCCACAAAGCACAAAAAGATGGATTAGTTTGACAGATTCCAGCCAAAGCCATTCTCTTTTAAACAAGGGAAAGGAATAAATCCATTTTTTCCTCAACCCAGCTATAGGTCAACAGATTAAACTGGATTTTTTAGTATTGGTTTGCAACCAACTTTGAATTACGAATAAGTTTGATAACAACTCCACACCTTAAAAGCCTAGTTGTTATATGAACCATAAAAGTAACAAATAGCATAGTGAGATTGTGACCTTATGCCACACATCAGTATCTACAGTATTAAAGGAATGAGCTCAGTGAGAATTTACTATTTTGTCTTGTGATTGATGTACTAACAACAAGTTTTTTCAGGAATGTAAGGAGACTATCTTATGTCAATCTTACGACTCGGGGGTATGTACAGGATTGAGAATTAGTATTCAAAATTCATGTTTTTATCTGGGTTTGAACATCAAACTATTAATAGTACAAAATATTTTCCATTTACACTATTTAGACTGTTGTCTTTATCTTTACTGTCAGATTCATGACATTTTGGACATGGTATGGTCTGTCAGTCAAGTGCTATACATGATAGACGCTTGGATGATCATGTCTTGCAAAAGACATGACTAACTGCGCAGAAGATTTTTCTGCAGTAGGTTGCCATTACTTTCTGCAGTAGACTGGTGTCCAAACAAGGCTATAGAACCCAATCTGTTCTGTTACTAAACTCATAGCTGGAGGGAAGGGATGGATTAATACCTTTCCCAAGGGTATTTATGTGTAAATGAATGCAATGAATTCAACTAGAATTCAAACTTGGATCTCTGATTTCTCAATCCGAGCTGATATCCACTGCACAACAATGCACATCCGTTCCTAGTAATGATACAAAATATTTTCCATTTAAACTATTTGGACTGTTTTCCTCATCTTTACTGTCACATTCACAAAATTTTGGCCAGTGTACACCCAGGCCTTATTCAGGTGATATTTGTTGGAATTTTGAACCAAACCTTTTATTTAGTCTGCAGGGGTAAATTGTCCTCACTCTCTAATTCTATGTCCCATGACTTGGATATTTCAGCTTTAGTTAATTTGCTCCAAGTGTTTGATTTCTCTGCTGAGGTCAGGGATTGAACTCCCAACTCTTTGAGTCAAGTCACATTTTATGATCAATCAATCAACATGTTTTTATCAACTACGCCTTGTGTCCTAAGATAATTTTCAAGATTTATAAACCTAAAGTGTCAGGAACCATTTTTACCAGAGCTAATATGACTATATTTTTTGTTTTCACCTCATAAATATTGTTTTTCTCTCTCACTCTGAATTAATGGTTCTTATATTGCATTCATTTTTATATTTGACCAGCTGAAGAGATTTTTGTAGCCTACCATATATGCTGATTCCTTAAGTTTTCATATTTTTCTATGAAGGCTGGAGTACAACAGCCAAAATATGAATGTAAAAGTTTTTTAATTTTTTTATTTTAAAAAACTGAAGATGTCTTCTAGTTTTGTATTTAAAATGTATTGCTGGGAATAATTTTTTTTCTTCAAAAATGTATATTTTTCTATAAATGTCAATTTTTATGTATATATTTCTATAAAAGTCTACTTTTATACTTTCATAGTGTTTTGACCCCAGTTTGGGGGTTAACTGTTTGCCTATAGCTAGGACCCTAATGGGTACTACCATTCCAGGTCAGGGTGGACCTAGGAACAACAACAATTAAGAGGTGGTTTCATGCGCCTCACAACCTCCAAATTTGAGGCCTTGCTGCCAGATGCAGTTTACCATCATACCCTGGCACAGTAAAGGTGAGGACAATAGTCCAAACAATGTAAATAGTGTACTTACATTACCTCATCTCTAAAATACAGAAAAATTTCAATCTATAATGTTTGCATTTCCTAAATCTTTAACTCACATTTAACCTTTACTATTTTGCATGCTTTTTTTAACGTATATATATTTATATTTTTTTACATTTTATTTGTTACACATTTTTACTTTCATTTATTTATTTATAATAACTGTTTTAATATTATTATATTTATTTTTTACTTTTATTTATGATAATTTTTTACTTTTATAAATTGATTATTATAAATAAAATTTCTTATTTATATTTTTTTACTTTGTGATAATAATTTAGTCGGCTTGTGTGTGGTAACAGTTTAGTCGGCTTGTGTGTGGTAACAGTTTAGTCGGCTTGTGCGTGGTAACAATTTAGTCGGATTGTGCGTGGTAACAATTTAGTCGGATTGTGCGTGGTAACAATTTAGTCGGATTGCGCATGGTAAAAATTTAGTCGGATTGTGCGTGATGATAACCTCGTCCACTTGTGCGTGACAATAACCCCGTCCACTTGTGCGTGACAATAACCCCGTCCACTTGTGCGTGACAATAACCCCATCCACTTGTGCGTGACAATAACCCCATCCACTTGTGCGTGATAATAATCTTGTCCACTTGTGCGTGATAATAATCTTGAACACTTGTTTGTGAACATTAATCGTGTTGACTTGTTTGTGATGACAATTTTGTTTATATATAAGTTGAATATTTTCTGTCTGAATTTCTAAGATGAGAAGTTATTTACGCTAATGTTCTTATCTGTGTTGATCTCACAACATTTTGGCTCATGTTTAATAGTAATTTGGGTAAATAGTAACTGAGTTCAAACCATGAGCTATGTAGTGCAGTTTTAGACGACATGGAAAAGTCAAGCAATAACTGAAGAATACTAAAAGAACTAGAGACATTCCAAGACATGGACAGAGGAATGAGAACAATCTACCTGCATTAATTAAATAATGGGTTCAGTTCAAAATTCCTTGAAAGTTACCCAGACTGAAAAGCAGCTGATGAAGGCTAGAGGGCACAAAAGATGAAATGGGGTGATAAATGAGGGTTGTATTCAGCATAGAAATATGTAAAAACTGTTTTTTTTTGGGTTTTTTTTGCATATAAAATGAAAAATTCTCACTGAAATGTAAGGGCAAAAAAGGTGGGGGTTGTATTATATGTATCATGCATAGAAATTAATTATCAGGTATGTCTAATTCGAACCTTTCCCCAATAATTCAAAAATAAGTTTTGAAATGGAAATTATAAGAAAAAAAACAAAAACAAAAAACAAAAAACAAAAAAACAATGACTAAACATCCAGTACATTTCTATTTTTTAATTTCATAAAAAATTAAATATTCTAGTGAAATATATGTAGAAAATTGAGATTTTAACTTGAACTCCCACCAATTGTTATGAGAAAAAGTCATTTTTAGATGATTGTTTTCATGTTTTTAATATGGTAATTAAATACTGAGGCACCTTGAAGTAATCGAGTAGCAGCTAACACCTCTAGCAGGCATATCAGTCGACAATTGGACTTTATAAGGCCAGTCTTATATTTTTCAAATCAGTTTTTTGGATGCAAGGTTATATTGAGTTAAATTTAAATTTAGTTCATGTTAACTTGATTTTGTGGTTATATTATGCTGGAGATGTATAATTTGGAAGGTTTTATCAAGGTAGTATTCGATTAGAAGTTTGTATTAATGATAGTTGAGAGTCATGCTTTTTACTTTAATGAAATGTATGTAATATGTTTGTTTTTTAGATTTTTTGATAGAGGCCAATTTTCTTGAGGTATGATTTGAGGGTTGGTTTTTTCAAATCGATCTTTAATGGTTATTTCTTGTTGGTGCAAAATCAATGCATTTGGTTAAAATATGTTTAATTGTGAGTGGGTTTTGCCATGGTATACAATTGGGTTAAATGTTTATGGCCCATTTTTATTCTTGCTAGTGTAACTTTTTCTTTCCTATTCAGTTTGGTAATTTGTTCCTGCTTTTTTATTTTTGGCAATATTTTTTATAATTTGTTGTTGAGAAATTCATTCCAGTTAATTTTGCCATTTTTCCATTGTGCATGTATTGATGTATCTTTTAATGTCTGTGTAGGGGATTTTAAAATTTGTATTAATTGGGATATTTAGGGCAGTTTTTGCTGCTGAGCTGGCTAATTCATTTCCTTTGATACCAATATGGCTGGTATTGAGCAGAAAATGATTTCTTTTTGGTTGTTTAATCAAGTTAACTTGTCAAGTAGTTTTGCTATTAGAGGATTGTCCATTATTTTATTTTTACTTGTTTTTATAGCAGATTGGGAGACTGAAAAAATAATATATTTCGAATCTTTGTTGTTAGAAATCAGACTGAGTGCTAGGGTTAGTGCGTGAATTTCTGCATTAAAAATGGAAGTTTCTTTTGGGAGATTTGTTTAGCTTTGGATTGATTTCTTGAATACCGCTGCGCTGGTAGTGGCGTTGTTTTGTTTAGACCCGTCTGTATAAATATGTGTATGATCTGAGTATTTTTCTTTGATTTTGTCAAAATCATCTTGAAATATTATTGGATGGGTTTATTTTTTGTTGTGCTTACATAAGCTTAAATCTATCTTGGGTTTTACGATTTTCCAAAGTGGGATTTTGGGTGTTGTGGGTTGGAGAACTTTGGTTCTGGGTAAGGCTGCGTCATTGATGATAGGAATCATTCTCAGACTAAACGTTTTAATTGCGTTTCTTTTTTGTTCGTAAAGGATTTTTATATTTAGGGTTAAAGGTGTTGTATGCGGAATTGTTAGGATTTGCTCTTATTTCAGTATAGTACTTAAGAGAGCTAAGTGGTTGGTTCTGAGTCTTGAGGAGGGTTCAAATGCTTTGGCATATAGGCTTTCCATTGGGGTTGTGCTAGTCTTAGGCTGGTATAATAGATGGGGTTTAAAATTTTTAAGTAAGACTTCCTAGTAGATTGATAAATAAAACATCCATAGTCTAATTTTGATCTGATTTGGGATCTGTATAGCTTCATTAGAGTATTTTTATCAGCACCCCAGTCTTTGTGGGTCACAACTCGTAATAATTGTAATGTTTTATTACATATCTCTTTGATATAATTAATGTGTGGAATAAAATTCAGTTTCTTATCAAAGACAACTCCAAGAAATTTATATTGATTTCCAAATGAGATGTTTTCTCCTTTGAGTTGTAGGTTGGGATCATTATGTTATTTGTGCTTATTACAAAAATGGATTCATTTAGTTTTGGTTTTTGAAAATTTAAAACCAATTTTAGTTGCCCAGTTGTTGATTTTATTTATGCAATATTGCAGTTTTTTTTTCTATAGTGTGGACGTATTTGGCTTTATAGCTTATAGTAAGGTTGTTCACATATAAAGATCCATTTATATCAAAGGAGATTTCCTTAGCTATATCATTAATTTTTACATTAAACAAGGTCGTTGATAGGATGCTGCCCTGTGGTATACATTCTTATTGTTTGTTTATATTGGATAGAGTGGATCCTATGCGTACTTTAAATGTTGTACTGGATAAAAATTGGAGATGAATGCAGGTAATCGATCCTTTTAGTCTGATGTTGTGTAGATCTTTTAGGATACCAGTTGTACTATGTCATTTGTTTCAAGAAACCAAGTTAATCTATTATTGATTATCCTTTCCAAGGTCTTACAGAGGAAGCTGGTTAAAGAGATTGGTCTATAATTGAAGGGGTTTGGTGGATCTTTTTTGGTTTTAAGTATTGGGATAACTATAGTTTGTTTCCATAGGTTAAGAACATTATCATTAGTCCAGATAGTGTTAAAAATATCGAGGTATGTTAGGAAGATATCAGGCAACTGATTGAGAAAATCATAATGTATATCACTTGGGCCTACTGCGGTATTATGAGATTGTTTTAAAGAGTTCAGTAAATCTGATAGGGTGAAAAGTTGGTTATAGCCTTTAGTATTATTGGATTTGAAATTAATTTTCGTCAACCCTTTTAATGTTTTGAAATTTTAGCAGGGGAAGAGTTTTATGAAAAATTTTGAGCAAGTGTATTTGTGATCTCCTTGGGGTCAGTAATTATTTTGTCACTCTTAGAAAGATGTTTGTGTGGATTATTTTTGTTTTTACCAAAAATCTTTCTAATCATATTCAAGAAGGTTTTTGTTTTAGCATTGGAATTTATTTTGGACACAAAGTCTCTCCATGAGGAACATTTTGACTCCTTTATTGTTCGTCTTGCTATTGCTC
The DNA here is from genome assembly GCA_037127315.1 of Ascarosepion bandense. NCBI lineage: Eukaryota > Metazoa > Mollusca > Cephalopoda > Sepiida > Sepiidae > Ascarosepion > Ascarosepion bandense. The sequence goes on from JBBBDQ010001648.1 coordinate 350,327, forward strand.
TAAATCTTTTAAAAGAGTTCAGGTTTTCTGTTATTGGTTGTAGGTTGACTTTATGAAGGGCAGCCTGGCGCAACCTGATTGCTCTTTTACAATCCTCATTGAACCAAATTTTATTATATTTAGAAGATTTTGAGATACATTTCTTTGCGATGGATATAATTGTTTCTGAAAAATATGTAACATGGTCTACATTTTCGGCATTTGAGCTTGAAGTGAGTTTTGACAAGCATATGAATTTGTATTTTTCCTAATTTGCTTTATTTAAATTCTAATTGGGAATTTTATCATTTAAGTTTGGGCTTAAGCTTTCTAGAATTAAGGGGAAGTGATCACTTCCACAAGTATCCTTATGGACTGATCAAATAAAATCCATGAAGAGAGATGGATCACCCAAGGACAAGTTGCCTGGAAATGGACATATATAGGTTGGAATCTTGTTATTGCAGAGGCATAGGTTGTTGTTATTAATGAGGGATTCTATGTCTCTTTCTCTTCAGTTTGTGTCTTTGCAACACCATATGGTGCTATGGCTGTTAAAGTGCCCAAGTAGTAAAAAAGAAGTGTAGAGTTGTCTGACAGTTTCCTGCAATGTCTTCATTTGTCTCTACATTCGGTGGGATGTAAATGGAGCAAATGTTGATTGGTTTTTGCAAAGTTACTCTAACAGCTGTAGGTCAGTTTGTAGATCTATTTGACTATGTGACACATCATTTCTGATTAAAATGGGTGTACCACCTGATGCTCTAAGGCCAAAATCTTTTATATAGCTGAAATGTTGGTATCCTCTTATGTTAGTTTTGCTATCACCCTTAAGGAAGGGTTTCCAGCAGGCAGATAACTGCTGAATTTAGGTCTGCTATCAGTAGGAGTAATTCATTAATATTGGCTTTCATTCCACGACAATTCTATTGTAATATTTTATATGGATTTGTGTTCATTATGTTTTGGGTGAGTTTTGTGAGTCTAGGTTTTAATCTTCTGTAGTCTAATATGAGGTTGAATTTTACTGGAAGTTAAGTTTGCTGTTAATAATTGTAGTTTAATTTGTTAATATATGTTTATAAAGGTTTTTTTTCCTAGGTTTGTTCATTAGTAGATTTGGTTTCTACTTCCATATCTTCCAATTCGTTGGGTTGAGTTATTGATTTATTAAATTTTATATCCGATTTAGCTCTATTGGAGGTTTATCGGGATCACGGTTTAGTTTGTATGGAGTCAGTTTTTGTTGGAGATTTCTTTTCATTTGTTGTTTTAATTTATTCCGGAGAGATTTTTGTAGTACTTTTGTTTTTATATTTGTCTTTATTGTTTAATTTTACATTTTGGCTTTTAGGGGGAGTTGAGAACTCCGCTTTATTGTGGAAGCTTTGTTCTTCAAAATTGTCCGTTCCTAATATATTGTAACTGTTGTGAAGGAGTCGGTTTATTTGCAATTTTTGGTTAACTTGGTTTGATTTTGATTTACCCTTAAAAATTTGTTCCTGATTTTGATCACTTGTTTAGATTTTAATTGATGTTGTTGTTATCTTATCCTTGTTAACCTTATATTTAGTTTTTCATCTTTCTTGCTCCTCACCCTCGTCGGAGCCCAAATGTGGGTGATGTTAGAGGGGAAACCCATTCCTCCTTACATCCCAGGGATACAAGAAAGATATACTCAAATTAGTTGAGTTTCTGCCATCATTTCTGATTTTTCCTTCAGTTTCATCTTCCCAGTTTTATGGAAACATCAGGTAAGGATCAGTCATGTGGTTTCATCTCAATAATTGATTGACTCTTGTCATTGCCTTCTAACACTTACATGGTCTGTCTCTATGTTTGCTAGAAAACTTAAAATAATTTGTAATAGATTTTATTCTTTGAGGGCACAATAGACATTTGCGAGTAAGTGTTAGGGTTTGTCATGACTAGCTGATTGATTGGATTGGGCCTCTCTGACCTCTCGGCTAGCCCAGGTAAGAGCCCAAGTGGTGTGTTGCAGGACCATGACCTTTTTGCACCCAGATCATGGTCTGCTCAACCACCAGAATCCCATCCCCAGGCATCACGGGTTGCCACCCACAGCCAGCAGGTGGCCCCTTGGGGGACTTTTACTCCCTGCAGAGGTGCAGTCAGTGTATTCTGAAGCCCCGCCAACAGGGCTATGTAAATAGTATTATAATTTTTTAAAACCAGATCTTCTGATTCATGTGACACAAATTTCCACCGCTGGCTGGGTGTGAACACTCCAAAATTCAAGACTCAACTAAAAACTTTGTCAACTGCCCATGAGCTCTGCATATGGTTTACGTTTCACTTCCACACTCAAAGAAAAATACAATTCAGAATTTTCACCAATAGCACCCACTCCCGCCTAAAGAACCAAAATAAAAATTAAAGCTTACCTAAGCCTAAGAAAAGGATATAAAACCCATCAAAGGAACTTCTTTAGCAGTTGGTCAGCATACCAGCCATGATTCATCATGCCTGTTGAGAGGTTACTTCCCAACTCCAATGACACTCACCAAAGACCGTTGCTGCAGTAAGTTACAATTCGCCCTTCCTATCCTACTGTACACCTCTGTGGATGACATTTATGACTCTACTTATCTCTTTTATCAGGAAACATTCGCACTGATTTACCACTTTGTTTCTTCTTTGTTCTGCTAACATATGCTTAATATAACAATAGTATTATCTTCAATTTGTATTATACAAAGGAAAATATGCTATTCTGTTTTTTTAGTTGACTTACAGATAAATCTACTTCATCAAATTTGATTAATCCAAACTATCACTGATCCAGTTCCATTACTAATTCAGATACAATCTCATTTGCTTAAATATAAATTCTATTTCTCTTGTTATGAGTAAAACATAATCCAATTTCTTATTTTATTTTTAGCTGGATTTCACTAAAATTCTTTTTTTAGCCTAAGATAATGATTTACAGATATTAGAATATTCATCTGAGGACAAAAACTTAGCCAGATTATTAATTAAGCATTTTACAGATTTAAACAATTGGATTAGTGACTTTCAACATTGTTATAAAAATATTTTTCCATAACCTAGCTTCCCTGTACCTCTTTCTACAAATATTTACCATGGCATTTGTTCTGATGAGCTTTCCTGCTTGCTGCCTTGACTGCACGTATTTAAGCATAGTATTAGCATTGATAACAGTCACATGGGTTTGTCTGATTAGAACCTTTCCCCAAAAATAAGTTTTGAAATGGAAATTAGAAGAAACATACAATGGCTAAACATCCAGTTCATTATAATAAAGTCCGATGCAGATACACCAAGATTTGTATATCAATAAATGTATGTTGTATTAAGTAGTCTGTACTTTTGTCCTTGTTTCAAATTGTTGCTTGTCTAAATGATATTAACTTGTAACTATGCTCAACAACTGTAGAAGATGCAGTGTTTGAGAAAGAATATTCAATAAAACTAAAAGCTCTCATGATAACAATTAAGGAATCTGTTTAAAATGATGCTTCATCTGGGGAAATTGAAAAAATACATACCAATTGCAGTGCATTTAGAATCATCCAATTGAAGTAAGCAGGGGTCCTTTGTGTTTCTACGACTTGGACTTTGGATTTTGGCACCAATGCTTGGAATATAGCCAGCCCATTTGACGAAAGCAGGTACAGAAGAACCGAACTGCGCATAAGTCAAAAACTGATTGTAGATGTTCAGGTCTGTGATGTAGCCATAGAAATTTTGGCCGATAATAACTGAAGACCTACAAATGCAATTATTAAAATTGAAAATAAAAGAATTTTTGGAGAGAAGAAAAAGTATTCACTTATATGAGCAACCTGTAAGGGGTATAATATTTTATTATTCCTAAAAAGACAGAGATGTTTAACGCACAGAAAAAGACAAACTGATAGGGTAATCTAAAAAACAGAACCTATAAATTTTTTTAATTAAACTGTTTATATTAATTTTTCTTCTTTTCCCTTTCAATGTATGTAAGTTGAATTTGTGCATGAAATATTGGAACATTAATCCTCCCCAATATGTCTTGGCTAACCAAGGAAAAGACATTTTATTTGGAGGTCTATTTCGCTGACAAATCACACTGTAGTGCAAGCAAACTTTTGAAGAAAATTTCAGTGTCGTCATACCCAACCAAAAAGCAAAATTTTTGACTGAGTTCAGAAGTTCAGAGATTATGGGACTGTGCAAAACCTGAACTTTAAAGGTCTGAGGGACACTTATTCTGGTCAGAGGGTGAGTGCTAGAAAAGAAAAAAACATTGATACTGTATGGGACTCAGTGGGGCAGAGAAGGGTAAAAGAGCAAAAATAATGAAATAGTCACCATAAAGAAGTGAAGCAAAAGAAGAGGGAAAAAACAATTTTTTTGTTATATATTTTTTTCTGGCAAACTTGGCTCTTTGTGCATCCAAAAAAGAAGGCTTTTCACTTGACACTGTTAATATTTTAACAACCTTCCATCCTGAGCAATGTTTATTGTTCTAAAATTTGTTTTTAAGAATTTACAACAAAAATATTAAACAACTTAAAAAGAATGAGATTAATAGTTGGAACAACACTTGCAATGATAATACTGGTCAACACAATTTTTGGTGCCAAGAAACAAAACATATTTTTTAGCTAATTTGATGGAGGCTGATTCTGAAAATGACCTCAAATTTTCAGGGTCAGTGACCGTTTTTGTTGTACTGAAAATGCTCATTTTTGGAAAACAGATTAATTTACAATCTTGGCTGATCACAACATTTAGTTTATAAAGGTTGTAGAAACCCATTAATTTTCAAATAGGCTGAGCAATTGTCAGCCACCTGAAAAATACATTTTTTTAAGAAAAAGCGTTTTTGAGTAAAATTATAAAATAGAAATACCAAATTTTTTTCAATTTATTGCCAAAATTAAAATTAATTGATAAACTTTACCAGTAATATGCTACTTTGGGTATTAAGGTTCATTTTCTTACATAGCCATCTCGATAAATTTCTGGATAATTGCTGCAATATGGGTGATGAGCAAAGAGAACAATTCTATCACGATATCAAAACAATGGAAAAGTGCAACTGGGGATGGTGGGACAAATGAATGATAGCTGACTACTGCTGGAGTATCAAAAGGGACTTAAATAAAATTGAACATGACAGACAATCAAGAAAGAGAATATTCTTACCATAGTTCTTAAGTTCACAAAGGTTTTTATTTCTGATGCTTATTAAATAATTTGTTGATCTTGATATATTCAATCATGTTGTTTGTAAAGATTTAGGGTATGATTATTATTGAAAAAATAGTATTTCTCAATAAGCAGACTAATATTTGTTGGTTTAAATACAAATTGAGAGGGATCTCTGACTTTATTTTGAGAAATATTGCAATCAGTCAATATCATATATGAAAAAAACAAATGAAAAAAAAATTCTTTTTTTTTTTAAATTAGACATTTCTGTACATAAAAATGGTATCTAACCAAAAAAAAGTCAGATCATTTTTAGATTCAGTGCCCTCAAATTAGCTAAAAATGATGTTTAGTGCCTTGACACCATTTAGAAATTAGTTTTTGTTGACCAGTGTAAAAACTTCTTAAAATGGTAGAACGTACCTTAAACCAAAAGAATGAGATTTATTGCCTATCACACATGTATAAAGAAAACTATTAAAGGCTTCCTTGGATGAATTATTAAATGATTACTTACTTTGTGTTATTTATTTCCAATGCCTGAAGATTTAATTCAGTTTTTACATAGTTACGGCTGAGTACCCTTGTTGCTCCTGTGGAATCAATGGCAACACAAAAAGAACTCCAGTAATTGTAATTCAGGGTGACAGAGTAAGGTGTGAATGTTGAATTCAAAGTAATTCCTTTGGTGCTAATCTCTAAATATTTCTCAGGTGCTCTAGAATGACAGAAAAAGATATCAGGTAAATATGGCATTTTCTTAAACATTCATAATTTGATTTTTTTTCCAGAATGCCATCATAAACAAATTCAAATTCTTTGTGTCTCAAATGACACTTAGGTCTTTAAAAATGTCATGATGTCAGATTTTTATACATATTTTTTCAGAAATTCAAAGGTCAATATGTGATTATTAAGTTGCTGATATGTATAGAAAGTGAGCTCAAGTATAACTGAGTATTTTTAAAATTAGCCTCATGCCAACCTTGTTTTAAGTAGTCTTAGGGACAAAAAAATATATTCACCAAGATTATCTAAAAAAGTAATTGATTTGTAAACTTAATTAAAATCTGACAATTGATTCTTGCAAGATTAAAATAAAAACACGTGTTTTTTAATACCAAAAATACACAAAAATTCTCACAGTAATTTTTGGTCCAGCCACTGACAGAAGATTTTAAACCGAAACTTTGAAGGTGCTAGAAAGGATTAATAGATTTTAAAAGATAAGCAAAAAAATACCTTTATCTTTCCTTTTAATAATAATGTAAACATCTTTCCCAGCATGGGAAGTCTTCTTTTTGGTCCTGGGTATGACAATAAACTACTTTTGACAGCAAGGCCTCTCATTGGGAGATTGGATATTTTTGAGGAGCGCGGAACCACCTCTTAATGGCTGCTGTTCCTAGATCTGACTTGGGGTGGTAGCACCTGACAGGATCCTAGCTATGGGCAAATAGTATAAGAAGTATAGCAACTTGTCTAAGAGAAGGGAATCTCTGAAGTAAAAACTTCTACTCTGTATAGAAAAGGGAGGCTGAACACTTTAACCTTCGTAGGTAATTTTCCTAGAGATGGTCACTTGATAAAAAACCTAAACTGGTTGGTGTTAATAAGGGGATACAGCTGTAAAACTCTCTCCAATATTTCATGATGGTTCAATTACATATGATAGGTCGACTATGTAAATCATGGGCCCTTCTTATCAAAGACAATTTCAGGAAGCTGAGATTACAGTCAGGCCTTATATAAAATCAGGCAGCCAGGAAAAGCGCCTTCAAAAAAACACTGTCCTATTCCCATTAGCATATAAATGGACGTTAAATGATGATGATGATGATTTTGACAATGAGATGTCTTTATCATGTTTGAAGTAGTTTTTTTTCATCCTGGTAAGCTGCGTAGAGAGACAGGAATATTTTGTCTAGAAATAAAGAAGAGTACTGGAGTAATGCAATGTCTGTTCTTCAATATGGCAGTGAATACTGGACAATCTCCTCAAAAATGAAGAAGAGACTTGAAGCAACCAAAATGGGGTTCTACAGAGGGATGCTGAGGATACCATGGACCAAACATATGAGCAACAATGAAGTTTTGGAGAGGATGGAAATGAAGAGGGAATTGATCAAGAAAACAAAGAAAAGATCAGCTAAAGTTCCTGGGATATGTAATGAGGAAGGAGTGCTTGGAGAATTTTCTACTCACATGTCAAGAGAGGGAAAAGAGAGACAGGGGAAAGCAACACATAACATACTTGACAGGCTTGGGCAAGTGGCTGGCAGAGTGGAGTTTGGGTAGGGTGGCAGGAGAAAGCATGCTAAGAGCCACTAGGGATAGGGAGATATGGAAGGCCATGATCATCACCTACTTCCTGAAGAGACATGGCATATAGAAGAAGAGTTATAAATAAATCAGTATTGAGAAGGGGTAGATTCATGCCTAATCAGAATTTGATAAACAAATAAAAATTTATAATGTGAATATGAAATGGGGGACCAATTTTATATTATAATCAACACAAAAAATGATCCCTCATTTTGTAACCATGCTAGTTTCTACACATTTGTGTTTTAGATTTATGGACTTGAGCAAGTAGATGGCAGAGTGGGGTTTGGGTGGGGTGACAGGAGAGAGCATGCTCAGAGCCCCTAGGGATAGGAAGGCTAAAATCGTTTACTTCCTGACAGGACACAGCACATAGAAGAAGAAGAATGCTATTTTTGAGCTAAAAAAGTGGAGTAATTAGTCTAGAGTTACGGGTATCTCCAAAGGTGAATATGTGAGTCTAGTGTTTGGTGCTTTGCATGCAAAAGCTATTGTCAAATAATTCTTTGCCAAGTGACCTTGAAATGTTGTTACATTGTCTCACAATATCATCCAGCATGAACTTTTGCATTGTGATTCTGTTTGTTGTTTCCATTTATACTTTGTGTACAAAACATGTTCTTTCCACATGAGAGAAGGAAAGAAAGCTAATGTGGGGGTCTGTAGTATGTCATGAAGCCTTAAGTTAAAAAATACAGTTAAATATTTAGTCATAAAATATTTGCTAGCATTAGTGACAACTGATAAAACAGGTATTGAACTTCTAACAACATGATAAACGAACACATAAAAATATGTGGTAAATGATTCTAACGTGATAGCTGATCAGATTTAATAGCATTGATGAGATGTCTGATGATAGCTCTGAGGAGATACCTTGATAAGAGGACTGATGAATAATTAAAGACGCAGCTTACCCAATGTGGAAATATTAACAGTTGCCAGTTCAACAGATATTGATTTCACCAGACAACTCGAAAGTATTTAATGTAGGTCTCATGAAAATTTGGGGCCTGTAGCATTTGCTATTTTTGCTGTTAGGTAAAATCCAGTACCCTATCAAATTAACACTGGCCATGGAGGGCATATTGATTTCAGAGACATTCTTCAAACATGTGATCATCTTACAAGGAGGTGAGGGATACTGCTTGTCCTTTTTCTGAGCTGGGCATTTATATACCTTCTTGTTATCCTATTGCTTTTTGTGTGTATATCTTAAAATCAACTTGGTTCGTCCTTTGTTTATGTTGGTGAACCAACTGACATGCTCTGAGACCAGATTCTGCACTTGGTGGCTTTGTGGTTACCCTCAAGGTCAACCATCAAAGCACCTTTGTCTTTTAACATTTTGAGTTGACACATAGTACACAAAGCTTACTTTGGTGAAACCAGTAAATATTAGGGACACCACAGATTAATTCTGCTTAGATCATCCTATCTTTATCTAATCTAAGAACATTAATTCAAGATACTTGAAGAATTTTAATATACACCGACATATTTTGAGGCCCAATTCTGTATACGGTAACTTGGTGGTTAGCTTTGAGGTCAACCATTGTATCCCCTCAGTCTTTTGACATTCTGAGAAATGAGTACAAAGTTAGCTTCACCATGTAAATGGCAAGAATAGGAGGCCAATTATTCTAACAAGATTTTTGAGTAGATTTAACAGCTGTGATATAATGTTACCTGAAATGATGAATCCTTTTACCCTTGAAATAGTTAAATATAACCCCCTCTTCTACTCTAACAGTTTTTTTTTTCATACATCCAATTTGTGGAACTTTTTTTTCCATTTGCTTCCCTGATAGCTACAATCTCCAAAAATTTAAATGCAATGTCAATTGCCATTTTCTGTCTACTTGATTCCTATCCATTTCTTATCCTTTCTTCCACATCCCTTGGACCTTGTTTTTCCCCTTACTGTAACCTCCCGTACAACAGTGGCATTCCTGCCTTGCTAGGGATGAAATGACTACATAAAAAAATGCCTGTGTTGCTAATCAACTGAGCAAATAAATGTGCTCTAGCAGGGACACCCATGTCTACATAGTGCTACACCTTGAAGAAAGAGGAAGAAAGAAAGAAATATTCGTTTTTTTTTTTTATAGAATTTAAACAGGAGCACCTAATAAGCATTTCGCAAAGGCAAATTGAGTAACCCACAGGAGTGAATGAGTCCTGATTAGTATTCAAGGCAAGGAGACACCTTGGAAAAAAAAAGAAAAAGTTGTTCATCATAATAGGAAAAAATTCAGAGTTGGCTAAAAAGATTTCCCTCGTCTTTTTATTTACACACGTGTGTGTGTGTTGCAGTACAGTGGATAACAGCTGGAAACAAAAAATTGGAGAGCAGAGTTTGAATTCCAGTTGAATTTGTTGTATTTGCAGACTTGCAAATACCCTTGAGAAAGGTAATAATCTGTCTATTCTCCCTCCAGCTATGGGTTAAATAGCAGGACAGATTGGGTTCTACAGCCTTGGTTGGCAACTAGTCTGTCAGAGAAAGTAATGGCAACCTACTATGGGAAGATTTCTGCCCAGTCAGTCATGTCTTGAGACATGATTGCCCATATGTGTAACACATATGGCACTTAACTGACTGATTATACATACGTATATTGTTACAGATATATAGATAGCAGCACACGCACACACATACACATACACACCCATGCATATAAGAGTGGATTTTGCGTAGTAACAAGAGATCGATCATGTGAATGACCAGTGCCAGTGTTGGAATAGCCGGTCAAGGATAGGCGACCCAGATAAAAGCCAGACAGGAAATAAACCAGACGTCTAAAGTTGGTTATAACTTATGGAAGCAGCAGGAGTTTAAATTCACGCCAAAACTGATCACGTGAGGAGAGAAAATTAAAGTAAGAATTTAGTCAGCTGCTTGTTGGGTCCTGATAAAGCAAGATGTATTTGCTGGACTCTGATTAATGATGAAGGAAGGGAGATGAATTTAGAGATGATAGCGTGAATCAGCTCATTTCATCCTAAGTAACTCTGGATAAGAACAAGACCGAAGGTGTAAATTCTTATTCATCAAAACAAGAAGGGAAATGGAATTATGCCGTGTATCGAGAAAGAAATATAACACTGAAGACGAAACAAAGTTATATTAATATCTGTATGTTGACACATGATTGTCGAAAGAAAATATGGTTACAAAGTTGTTGTAATTCGTACACTGATTTCAGTTTATTTGAAGTAGAAAAAGAAAGTAAAGTCAACTAACTTATCAAAAGAAGAAGGGGAAGAAAAGGAAGACAACAACGCAGGGAAGTCAACAGACAACAGAACCTGTACGCAGAAAAGAACCTGTGTGCTGAAAAGAAGCTACGTTGAAGATAGTGAAACAGAACTATTTAAATTTCAAGTGTGTAAAGAAAGAAAGAAAAAAGAGATGGTAAAAGAAAGAAAGAAGAAACTGTCATAAAGATAAGTTATCAGGTTATTAGACGCGCATTAGAATATGAATGCACTTACATGAATACTGTTCTTACACACACCATACCACGTGTTTCCAAATTAATATAATTCCCTCCATCTGATTGTATGTTGATATTTTGCAATCATGATTGCCTGTATTTTCTTCATATTTCCTACCGTGTATGGTAATTTCATATTTCATCCACATTGGGTATATAAAAGTAATATTGAGGTTAAGATCTTTGAACATTCTAATTCCTTAAGATTTCTTTTTTTAATTTTATTCTTTAGATCTTGTATTAAAATTTCATATCAGAATTACATATTCTCGACGTTCATCCTTGATTTGTTGTCAGCGCCCGTGTTGAATAATGAAGAACACCTGGGAAAGGATTGCCATTCAATTATTAATCGAATAGCAATCTTATTTTATTTTCTTATTCAAATAATAGTCCATTTGTCACGATCTGGGACAGATGACCAGCATATATCCATAGATGTGAAAATGTAATATATCTGAAATGGCATATGAACATCTTGATGGGCATTGTCGATATGAGTATGTGACTATACATATATATATGTGTGTGTGTGTGTGTGTGTGTGTGTATGTATGAATGAATCATATTGCATATATATGCAGTGCTGAATTAAGTTAGTGAAATTTTTGTAGCATAAAAAGCACTAAATAAAAACTACACACAAATGAAAATCTACTATCATTCTGATACAGTTTCTAAATCAGGCATATATTTAACTTTTATGTTTATAACAAGTTATTTGAGCAGATTTAAAATAATGCAAGGCCTTTGAAAATTTGGGGCCTCTAACATTTGCTACTTTTCATGGTTGGTTAATACAAAACTGTATCAAATTAACATTGGCCATGGAGGGTATGTGGATTTTCAAGACATCCTTCAAACATTTCAATGAAGCAAGGAAATGAATGGCAATACTTCTGAGTTGATTGATTCATTTTTTATAGTTTATCAACTATTTGCAGATTATTTAAAGCCAGAAAATATTTACAGACTAATAATTTTTAGCATATAATGATTTACTGATACAGGTCATACTAATTAATCCATAGCAAGGTAAGAAAGAAGAGATGGATTCATATATTCCCAAGATTATTTGCACATAAGTGAATATAATAAACACAAAGTGGAATTTGAACTTGGCTCTCTGATTTTCAATTTTGGGCTGTTATCAATTACACCATCTGCACATCTAAGCTTACAGCAGTCAAACGATCACGTATCTAGATACTGGCTCGGTTCAACATTGCTTATCTATGGTGATCATATGGGAACCAGTTTTTCAACGCGATACGGCCATAGGCAATCTTTTTTCTAAGTTGGGCATTTATATAACTTCCTGTCATACATTTTGCAGATTTCACTAGACTGCTTGAAAGTATTAATTGCAAGGACATCAAAAGTGCAAAGCTTTCAGCATTTTCTAGTTTTGTTGTTATGTTGATCCAGCACTTGGGGGCTAGTCAGTTAAGTGCCATACGTGATACATGCTTGGGCGATCATGTCTTGAATGACTGACTGGGCAGAAAATTTTTCCGCAGTAGGTGGCCATTACTTTTTGCAGTACACTGGTTGCTAACCAAGGCTACAGAACTCAATCCTTTATTTGACCCATAGCAGGAGGGAAATAATGGATAAATACCTTTCCCAGATGCAAAAATGAATGCAATGAATTCAACTGGAATTTGAACTTGGCTTTCTCATTCCAAGTTGATATCCACTGCACTCCAACACACATCCAAAATATACTATGCCCTACATGTAGAGAGTAAAAAAAAAGGAAATGAAGCAATTTCCAGTAGAGTTTATTACGTTCACTTATGTGTTAGTACCCTTGAAAAAAGTATGAATCTACCTGTTCTTTTTTCTAGTTACGTGTACATAGCAGAGCATAATGGGTTCTTTAGCCCTGGGTAGCAACTGGTTTAGAAGGAAAAACACTGAATTCAAAACCAGCCTATAAATGGATCGTCTTGCCTAAAGGGTAAAGGGGCTTGTATAGGGTCAATACTCTGCCTTGTAAAAAAGACAGTTACAGAAGCATCTACAACAAACCAGCCCAGAACAGAGTGCGATGACGAGGAGTTGTCAATGTGGAGACTAATGAAGCTAAAAGGGACTTCAGAAAGTTATGAACTTATCTCTTCTCCTCCCAGCTATGGATAAAATAGCAGAACACACTAGGTCCTATAGCCTTGGATGGTAACCAGTCTAGGAGAAGGAAAAAACTGAACTCAAAACCAGCCTCACCAGAGGACAAAGGAGTCTGTGTAGGGTCAACACCCAAATTTGTAAACCAGTTAAAAATGCAACAAAGACAAACCAGCACAGAATGGAGTGTGATGACGAGGGGTTGTTGATGGTCTATTCTCCACTGGGTGTGATAGGCTAAGAGAAACACTATTCACAGGTAATTTTTTTTTTGAAAAGGTTAAAAATGATGCATTTTCAGTGACCGGTGGCACTATACCCAGGTAAATCTCTTTTAAAGAGTGATTGTAGGGTACCTGGCAGGCCTACACTCTCACGGTACCTTTGGCTAAACAGTCGAGTAAACCCTTTTAGCATAGCCTAGATATTTTCTTCCTTTCTGCTGTTATATCAACAGTAGAAAGTTATTCACTGTGTGTGCTGCTTAAAACCTATTAAAAGGAATGAAGACCATTTATTTGGTACAAAATATGTCCTCGATGATACTGAGTACTGCAATATTTAACTACAGTGAGCCTACTGATATTGCTTAGAAGCTGGGACCGCATTATACACAAGCTATATGAAAAAAATTATGCTCAAGTTCACTTTCTAGGCCATCTCATATTGGTAAACTATTTTAATCTTCGGAAATATCTGTAAATCAAGTTTGGCATGAGGCTAATTTTTAAAAGGTCTCAATGATGTTTTAGCTCATTTTATTAAAAATTCAGGGTTCACAGTATACATGAAGTAGGCTTATGCACAATATTTTGTTGTTTCCAAAATAAAAAAATTTAAAAATTTTAATTAGGAAAGAAAAGTAAACAAAAAAAAACAAAAAAACTGATAGATATATTTAATGCTGTTAAACTGTTACTCACTTATTTTCACTTTCTTTTTGCAGTGTGATGAAAATTCCATTTGAATCTTTCTTACTGGCAAAATACATTTTTAGACAAAAAGAAAAGCTGTTGTTGATAAATTTCACATAATGTGACAGAGTTGCTCCTTTATTTGATAGTTGTGGATCAAAAAAAATGTCAAAATCACTTGTAAAATCTGATAAAAGAAAGAATTAAAAAATTACAAGCTTTATAACCAAATTTGTTAAGATATCATCTGTTGGGATATTATTATTATTATTAATAAATAAAAATATGAAATAATAATAATGAATATCATAAAATAGAACATAAAAAATTTGTTTAAAATAAATAAAACAAAAATAAGAATTCTCCCAAAATGCAACAGAAACTTTTCCTTCCTGAACACAGGCTTTGTGCCAAAAATGCTGAACTCAGCCTCTCTGCTACTGACTATTGGAGGGTCAAAATATCCAGCTCCTCTCCTCTGGATATTGCTTGTTATAATACACACTGACTTTTTCCATTTATCATATGCAACTTTAAAATAAATGTAACTAACACACACACACACACACACACACAAGTCAGTCAAGTGCAATATGTGATACATGCTTGGGTGATCATGTTTCGAAAGAGACATGACTGACTTTCATTTATATCCACATCTTAAAATAATGATCAGTATTCATATTCAGGATTGTTATTGCAATATTTTTTTTAAAGTTGTTAAGCTCAAATATTTAACAATGTGATGGGTGAATTTCTATGGATATTTTATTGCTGTAGAACTTGCCATGGACTTATTCAATCATTAACTTAATTGATTCAAATTTAAAATAGGAAAACCAAGAAACAACTTTTTTCTAGTATTACTTAATGGCGTAATAACATGTTTTTAAGATTTGTACAGGTGTTGTATATTACACTGGCTCTCTGAAGAAACAACATTGATGATTGTCCTGTCAAATGACAAACAAGAACACACACACATTATATATATATATATATATATATATATATAAACTTATATTTTTGTTCTTCATTGGTGACAGTTGTGTGCAGTAAAAAGGTAGCCAGAGAGAAATCTCCCTCTCACACACACACACACACACATACAGAAGTTATTGCGGAATTGTTAACCGTCAAGAGTTCTCTGTTATCTTTCTCTGTTGTTCTATTTTCTTTTTGGCCATAAAACCCAGACTTAAATAACCCAAAATTCCTACACATTTTTGCTTTCACCTGTGTTTTCTGCCTTTGATATCAATCATATTTTTGTTGGCTATCACCTTTCAAACCTCTAGTGTTACATCCCACCGCCACCACCATTCACAACAGGAATGTATTTTTGTCAATCATATTTTGGCTGGTCAAGGTAACATATTACACAGGAAATGTTCGGATACCACTTTGCACAAGGAAATGATGAGAAGCTTTTGGCCTAACCTCCTCCATAAAAATCAATGTCTTGATGGCTGCATGCTTTTTTGGAGAAACTTGGGAAATAAGGTGTGAAGTGTGTTCAACTTTTGAAAGGGAGGGAATGTGTTAAATGTCATGTACATCGCGTGGCTCAAGGTCATCCTTCTTGGTGGGCCCACCCTAGGAAAATATTTAACCTCCTCCCACTGTACACACATCTTTTCAAGAACTAGTTATAGATATACATGTACATACTATCAGCTAAGTTCTAAATAAGGACATCTGAAAGGTTAATTTATACTTACTTCCACAATTTGAAGAATTTCCTTGACATTCTGCTGTCTTGCTCATGCTGGGGCATGGAATGGTGAGACAACTCTCTGACTTTTCAACACAGGTTAAACTGTCTGAAAGAAACAATAAAAAAAACTCATTTAGACCTCAACTAGATTGAATATATCGGATCCATAGCTGCATCTACTGCTAGGAAGGTTGGGTGTCTGTGTTGAGTCAGGAAGTTTTTCTCATCAGAATCCATCTTGTACATTGAATATTCTTGCTATATCATCTTGAACTTCTCAACAAAATCCAATGAAGGATCTGCAATGTAATCAGTCCTCATTTGGCATCTCTACTTCAGTCACTTTCTTTCCGACATGGAAAGGCTTCCCTCTGTCTTTTCTACAAATATTTTTGTGGCAACTACACTAATGAGCTTTGTTACCTGGTACCCTCTCCCCATAAATTTAAGCATGCCACTAGATTAGTGGATGTGTGTTATGGTGCAGTAGATATTGGCTCGGAACAAGAAATCGGAGAGCCAAGTTCAAATTCAATTCGTTGCATTAATTTATGCACAAATATCCTTGGGAAAGGTATTCATTTGATTTGTCTCTTCTTTCCAGTTATGGCTTAAATAACAGAGCTGATTGGGTTCTATAGCCTTGGTTGTTGACCAGTCTACTGCTGAAAGTAATGGTAACCTACTGTTAGAAGTCAGTCTTGTCTCTTGAGATATGATCGCCCAAGCGTGTATCACGTATGGCATTTGGCTGAATAAATTAGCATCATGGTACCACCCCTTTACTGTTAAAATAGATGTAACCATCTTTTCTATTCAAAGTTTCTTTTCTTGCACTATCCATTTGTAAAACTCCATTTACTTGCTTCCCTGGTAGCTACAATCTCCAAAAATATAGACAGAATGTTAATTGCCATCTTTTATCTCCTTGAATCGCATTCATCTTTGATATTTTCTTCAATGCTCCCTGTATCCAGTTTTTTTATTTCACTGTAGCCCTCAGTGCACTAGTGGTGGTCCTGTCTTGCTTGGGGTGAAATGATTAGAAAAAAAAAGTACATTTTTCATAATACTTTTCCATAATCATATATTTTGGCTGAGGCAAGACCTAAAATAATCTGACACAAATCAAGGTGGATTCAGCCTGACAAGGAATCTCAATTTACATCTCCACATGCACCAGTGACAATTCAGAAACTTCTTCTAATAATTTGAGGCCAGGTTTTATATCACAGCCAGATGCTCTTCCTTATGCCTAACTCATGGTAGCCCAAGTACACCGTTTGTTATCTAGACACTATTTCTAGGAAATATGTCCTTTTGATTCAGTCAGTGAAGTGCCATACGTGAGACACGCTTGGGCGATCATGTCTCTTTTGATCCATGACTGACTAGGCAGAAGATTCTTTCACAGTAGATTACCAGCTAAGGCTTTAGAACCCAATCTGTCCTGCTATTTAACCCATAACTGAAGGAAGAAGAGCTGGAGTAATATCTTTCCAAGAGTATTTGAACTCGACTCTGCAATTTCTTGTCTTGAGCCAATATCCATTGCACAACACACATCTGTCTTTTGATTACATGGCTTTTATCTTGAGATTTCTGCATAAATAAAATATTTATGTCTCAATTATTTCTTTTAAAACAAATATATTTTAGGCATCATTTAAATAGACACAAAATAATATCAACAAGAATTAATTTTGAGACAAAGCAAGGTACGTATGACCTGACAGAAGATTTGTCAGAATGATTTTTGGCATGTTTTTTTAGGTTTTATAAGGCCAGATCCACTTCTTGAAGCCTAACTTGGACGCTCACGGTAGCTCACGTACATTGAGTATTTTTATCCAAATACAATCTCTATACACATTGAAATTCAAATCCTGGATGCTTCCAGAGTGGAGCCAAAACGTGTCTGTCACCCATATTAAAGACACTCACAAATTTTTAGAAACTTTACGAAAAGTAAAGACGAACATTTGAAAGAAAGAAAAAAATATGCATACTTCTTTCAACCATGCAAACAAAAACTAATTATACAAGGAAGTAATTTTTTTTATAGAAAATCATTAAGAAAATCAGATTTGTTCTTTTTTATCATCTATGAGATGGAGGTTGTCGTCAAACAGAAGAAAGAAACTACGAATTTAGGTAACTCTACTCAATTGCTCCAAAAAATAGTATATCATGATGTTAAAAGGGCTCAAACTTAATAAAAACAAAGTTTTATCATCAAAATGTTTATGCTGTTATTAAGAGGAAAGATCAAATTTTGTTGTTATTATTTTAAAAAATTTTTTAAATCCTTTCTAACATGTTCAAAATTTTAATCAAAATTTCATTTTTTGTATTCTGTCAGTGATTCCCATTATGTTTATGTAAGGTGAGTATCAAGAAAATGGAGTCGATCGAGTAAAATGATTTTAGGGTGAGTAAATTTTTCCTCGCTCTCGAACGCCGGTTGAGTGATTCTTTTTTCAAGTCTCAAAGGCTGTGTATAAATAATTAAATTTGTTTTGACTCTGCAATTTCTTGTCTTGAGCCAATATCCATTGCACAACACACATCTGTCTTTTGATTACATGGCTTTTATCTTGAGATTTCTGCATAAATAAAATATTTATGTCTCAATTATTTCTTTTAAAACAAATATATTTTAGGCATCATTTAAATAGACACAAAATAATATCAACAAGAATTAATTTTGAGACAAAGCAAGGTACGTATGACCTGACAGAAGATTTGTCAGAATGATTTTTGGCATGTTTTTTTAGGTTTTATAAGGCCAGATCCACTTCTTGAAGCCTAACTTGGACGCTCACGGTAGCTCAAACAGAAGAAAGAAACTACGAATTTAGGTAACTCTACTCAATTGCTCCAAAAAATAGTATATCATGATGTTAAAAGGGCTCAAACTTAATAAAAACAAAGTTTTATCATCAAAATGTTTATGCTGTTATTAAGAGGAAAGATCAAATTTTGTTGTTATTATTTTAAAAAATTTTTTAAATCCTTTCTAACATGTTCAAAATTTTAATCAAAATTTCATTTTTTGTATTCTGTCAGTGATTCCCGTTATGTTTATGTAAGGTGAGTATCAAGAAAATGGAGTCGATCGAGTAAAATGATTTTAGGGTGAGTAAATTTTTCCTCGCTCTCGAACGCCGGTTGAGTGATTCTTTTTTCAAGTCTCAAAGGCCGTGTATAAATAATTAAATTTGTTTTTCATTTAAAATTAATTTAATTTACATTGCAACATATAAATTTCTATGATCTAAATTTTCTGTCTTCCCCACTCCATATTAACTCTTTAATAAGCAAACAAATTGTTTTCTGCATTCAAATGTAAATCATTTTCACTAAAATTATCCAATGTTGCCTAATGATAAGATAAAGCCTTTATATCTTGAAACAGGAATTTCCATGTCCCAATATAAATTAAATTAATTTTAAATAAAAAACAAATCATATTACGCTCTACGATCTATGTTGTATTGAGCACTTTTTAAGAAAGTAAATGCTGGAGAATTCTGGATTCTAAATTTGTTGGTTTTCTTCATCTATCTATCTATATATATATATTTTTTTTTTTTCTCACAGTATTTAAAAAAATTTTCAAACAAAAGTGAATCCGAGTTATGTGAGCCAGAATCTTGTTAGGGTCACAAACGATTATATATTGTATATATCTTAGAAATAGCACAAACTAATGTGTTAGCATCTCACTGTTTGTAGTGATTTACTTTTTTAAGAGTGCTCAATACTTAGTAGAGCATTATATATCATAATAATTTTATTATAAGTGTTTATAATAAAAACATTGTTTCTGCAATACAAGAACTGTTTTGTTTCGGTGCAAGCCTATTAGTACTTTGTTAGGCATTATGCCAGATTTGTTTGGGAGATGTACACACAAAACCCTTAAACTGGCCCTGGTGGAGGGACAATGTTTAAGAGAAATAATAAAAAGACAAAAGTTATTAAGAGCAATGAAAGAGAAAAAATTGTGGAGAGCCATGATTACCTATGTGCTGAAGGGTCACAGCTCAAAATACTAATGAATGTTAATATGAGAGAAAAACATGATTGGATAAATTAATGCATTACTTCAGGATTGACAAATTAAATGAAAGACATTTTCTTTACAATTTTATTTTTCAACTTGAAAAATGTACAAATTTTGACATTTATATACATTTCAAGAGATTTTACCTTTTTTCTTATGACACAAATATCCAGAATTTGTGTTTTCACAAATTTCTTCATCATTACAAGGATCCTGATGACACCAGTCTTTTTGCAATTGGCATGAGATTCCAGTATAATCTTAAAAGAGAAAGAAATCAACAATTCCTTACAAAGACTTTACAAACTTACCATCAAGATTTTTAGCTCAAAATTATGAGTTATACTTACCATATATGTCAAGCCTTGAATATATAGTAGGCTACCAAGGGCCCAACCATCTCTCTATATGATTTATATAGCAAACAACCTACAACCTACTATGATATTACCTTGAATGGCGGATGTAATTGACAGATATATCCGGCCTTAGATAAGGTCAACATAAGTGACAACCTGCTTGAAAAGGCAATGGGCTGGCAAGGATGTAGTTGACAGATACATCTGGCCATAGATAAAAGTCAACTAAGGACAAGGGTTGTTGACGTATATCCAGCTGAAGATAATGTCAACAAAGTGCAACGTTAAAAACAAGCATCACATAGGAGTTTTAAGATGATATAGCAGTCTAGAATTTGTGGCTGAAGAAACAGAGACTGACTAATGACTGCCAACAGCTTTTTCATATATGTAAAATCTCTCCAGCTACTTCCCTGTTTGACACAAATGTCACTATTGAAGATTAAAAATATAAGACTATAATTTTATATATATGTTCCTTGTTGTTTTCTAGCATAATATACTACACATACATCGGTAGGTACCATATATCATATTAGTATAACTTAACAAACATTTAGATTTTTCAGATCTACTGATAAACATATTAAAGTCAAAATCAACTTGCAGATGACATGTACACCGTTCCTAGTTCTATGAATGTTTGCCCAAGTTAAACAGTGCTTCAGTCAGTTTTTACAATTTGTATTTACTGTTGAACACAATGTATGTGGTAGCATTAATAAAATACTAAATTTATGATACCATTTTATTATTTTATATTAATTACTGTATTAATATACCAAATATGTTGACCAAATAAATTTTATATTAATGTCTGTGTTAATATGACAAACAAGTTTACCAAACAAATTTTACTGTGATATATTTGTGGCAGCCTGCTGGAGGCACAGTAAATGATATACAGTAATTTTTACATGTGTTTTTATTCTAGTTTACAATTTGGTTGTAAAGGTTTGTATTTTATACTAACCCTGTAAGTTTTGGAAATATTCTTTTAGGCCTGACAACTTGACTTGTATACTGCATTTGACAGTAATCTAAAATTTATCACAATTGTTTAAAACATAAGCTATTTAATCAACACAACGCAAAAATCCATGAAGTAACAAGCAAGGATTTACAAAACAGACTGCAAAAACTTTTCTGAAATTATTATTACCTTGAATAAGCTCTCACTGATTTTTCATGAAAAGTAATGTTTTATTTACAAAAACTAGTAAGAAACATGTCACTGAAAGTATCGTCCATTGCTAGCCACTACTTTTTTCCATTTTTTTGGCAGTATTTGAATTCCACATTAGGATAACAACACATCTTTTGAGTATAACCAAGAGTCAACCCATTTTTTTGGCATCTTCATTAGAATGAAAGTGCTGCTCTGTCAGGCCATGTGCCATCAATCAGAACAAGTGATAATCAGACAAGTCAATATCAGGTGAATATGGCGGGCGAGGTAAGACTTCCCATTTAAGTGTTTCCAAGTAGGTTGTCACTCATATGGCTAGTGTTGTCATATTGCAGAATCACATTAGTGTGTCTGCTCGTATAGCAGCTGTTTTTTCTTCAATGCTCAGCTCAAATTCATCCACTGTAGTGGACAGTAATCTCCTGTAATGGTTTCAATTGGTTTGAGCAGCTCATAAGTTACGCTCAGCTGATCTCACCAAATTCAGAGCAGAAGCTTCAAAACCTGGATATCCGGCTTTGCTGCCAATGTTGATACATGGATGAGCTTACCCCACAAACTTCTATGGTTAGAGTCATCATAATGTATCCAGTTTTCATTGTTGGCCATTCCTTTGACTAACATGATTTTGGAAGTCAGAAAGTCATCAAATGTAGTATTGTATGTTAAAGCTCTAGATAAATGCTTTAGAGTGAAGAAAAAAAGGAAGGCTGAGAGATTACATTGGCAATTTGCACATGCATCAAAGAAAAAAATTATATCTTTGGTTAGTGGAACTTTTCATAATTTCTGGGTCTTATCCAGGATGTCTGTGATTCTTGTTTCGTTTCCTTGAAGACCCCTTCTTTGAACAGTGGATTATTGAAAGGATATAAAATCAAGCATTCAACTAAAAGAAAACTATCACCCACAGTATGTAAAGTCAAGAAACGTTCCAACTCATATCCTAGCTTTGGTAGTAACCAAATTAAACAAAATAATACAACAAGTCATACTATAAAGAGTAACTCAAGGCAGTAATAATTGGGTGTCACCGATAGTTTTAAATATATGTGGTGATTACAAGATAGGGGTAAGTCATCAGATATGTTCAGACTCTTTTTCTTTACCAAATTTCGAAATTGCAAGCCACAAGTTAGCAAAAGTGGAGTACTTTGCCAAAATTGATCTCAAGGCAGCATACAATCAAATAGACATTGATGAGAAATTCAAGGAAATAATCACAATAAACACCTATATAGGTTTATTAAGATGGACATCTATCATTAGCAGTAAAGACGTTGAGGCATATTTTTCAAAAAGCAATTGAAAAAGTCTTATTAGGAAAAATGAAAAATATGATAATATACCAGAATGATATCAGAACTAAAGAATCAAAATATAAAACAGCAAATTTTAGTCAGATTAAAAAAGACAGGCTTGACCATAAACAAAGAGAAATGTAATTTTGACTTTAAGAAGACATCCTATTTAAAATATCAAATATCAAAAAAAGGCCTATCACCTGATGATAGGCTAACAAAGAAAATGATAGAAATAGCTGAATTAGAATCCTTTTGGGGGCTGATAAATTTTTACAGCAAATACATAAGATACATAACATAATAGACCCATTTACAAAATTATTAAAAAACCAAAAAACAATGAATTTGACTGAGCAGAAAGGTAGACTATGACTTTTGAAAGAATATTTTTGTAAAAATATTCTAAGGAGCAAACCAATAATAAAACTTTTTGATCCACAAAAAGAAGTAATGTTAACCACAGTCACAAGTGAAAAAACAATTGATAAGCTGGAGAGAGAGAGAGAAAGAGAGAGAAAGAGAGAGAAAGAGGTGTTCCTTGGATCACCATCAAGTGTGTGTGTCTAGAATCACAAGTGTGGAAGTTCAAGAGATGCATCTATGGATTTGTTGTGGAGTACAACATAGAAGATTGTGTGTTGAATGTATATACAAATGTCAGTCTCTTAGGTTTGACATGCTGGTGGAAACTTTGTATTATGTATAATGCAGAGTAAACTTGCTGTATTGCACAGTGGATTTTAACTCTCTTTTTAGGGCTGATAAATTTTTACAGCAAATACATAAGACACATAACATAATAGACCCATTTACAAAATTATTAAAAAAAAACAAAAAAAAAAACAAATAATTTGGCTGGGCAGAAAGGTAGACTATGACTTTTGAAAGAATATTTTTGAAAAAATATTCTAAGGAACAAACCAATAATAAAACATTTTGATCCACAAAAAGAAGTAATGTTAAACACAGTTGCAAGTGAAAATACAATTGCTGCTCTATCACAATAACACCCAATAATGTACATGTCAAGAAGTTAATGCTAACAGGAACTAACTGCTTGAATGTTGTAAAAGAAGTGCTAGCAATTGTCACAGAGGACACAGAGATCAGGGCTACAATGACTACTCTGCATAAAGAAATACGAAACATGACAGTCCTAATGAACTTTTATTTGGTTTCCATATAAATATGCCTTCAATTTTGACTGATATGTTACCTGCACTGGAGCCTGCAACAACCATTCACATGGTTAGAGTAAATCTAAATGATGCTCTTCATGCAGCAAAGAAATGTTTTATGGAAGCTGAAGCAAGTAAAAAAAAAAAACTGAGAGAATTGCAATTCCAATGTGAAGATTTATGTCTGAGCTTTGTTTAATGGCATATCAACTTCTGTGGGTTATTTAATGTCAAAAAGGTGTGGTTTTAAGGTATTTTTAATGTTTGGTTGCAGTGAGAAGGCTGATTTAGTCAGATTTTGATGGAAATTTTTTTTTATTTTAGAAAACTGAAGATGTATTCTAGTTCTGTATTAAAAAATGCATTGCTAGTAATATTTTTTTCCTTCAAAAACGTATTATGGCAATAATTTTTTTTCCTTCAAAAACATATTGTTGATAATATTTTTCCTTAAAAAAATGCATATTCTTATATAAAAGTCTATTTTTATGTATATATT
Organism: Ascarosepion bandense; assembly: GCA_037127315.1. NCBI lineage: Eukaryota > Metazoa > Mollusca > Cephalopoda > Sepiida > Sepiidae > Ascarosepion > Ascarosepion bandense. Next base: position 374,674 of record JBBBDQ010001648.1, read on the forward strand.
TCTATAAAAATCTATTTTTATACTTTCATATTGTTTTGACCCCAGTTTGGGGGTTAACTATTTTCCCATAGCTGGGACCCTAACAGGTGCTAACACTCTGGGTCAGGGTAGACCTGGGAACAACAGCAATTAAGAAGTGGTTCCATGCTCCTCACAACCTCCCAATCAGAGGCCTTGCTGCCAGATGCAGTTGAGGAATTACGTGGATGAAGATAATGTTTATTATAGAAGACACAACTACAATGAATGGCATGGTCCTACCAAAATATTGGGCAAGGAAGGTCAGTATGTATTGATCAGACAAGGAGGAGCAATTTACAAGATGCATCCATATCACTTGATGAAAATAACGAAAAGCAAGAAAAAGAATTGGGAATCATGAAAAATAAAGAACTTAAAAATTCATCAGATGAGATAAATGAATTCCTAGATGAGGAAGATGATGAACAATACAATAATAAAAGACTTAATGATAATATTGGAGAATTAAAAGACAACGCTGAAAAAAACAAAACAAGTAGAGACTAGGCTGTGGAGTAAAAGATGAATGGAAATGAGTATGAACATTTAAGTAAGCAGCCAAAATGATCTGCAAAATAGAGCCATTGCAGGAATATAATACAAGAAGAATGGCAAGAAGATCCTGTCTGTATTAATTGGGATCATGTGGATCAATGGAGAGAATTACTTCAGTTGAGAGATGGAGTAAATAATCAAAATCATCAAGAATTTGTGGTTTTGTTCACATCTAAACAAGAACAAGTGGAAGATGTGATTGATGCAAAGGATAAAGAAATATAAATCAAAATGATGGGTGATGATTGAGAAATACAAAGCTAATAAAGGCCAGTCTTGTTGCCTGTAATTTTGTAAAGAACTCTCATACTTTAAAAACAGACTCCCCAACACGCAATCTTGAAGCTATGCAACTTAATGTGTTAACAGCTTCTGTGATGAGTTAACAGATTAAAACTCTTTATTTCACCTCAGCATTTCTGCAGGGTGATATGCTGGAGAGGGAGGTGTTCCTTGGATCACCATCTGGTGTGTGTCCAGAATCACAAGTGTGGAAATTAAAGAGATGCATCTATGGATTAAACATGTGTCATGTTCGTGTTACAGGGTTAACCAGAAACTGAACAGTATGAAAGGAAGAGCAAGTGCTGATGACAATGCATCATTTCTTTTGCATGATGCAACTGGCAATTTGATGTTCTGGCAATGCATGCAGATGACTTCATATTCTGTGTAAATTAACCATTTAAGAAAAATGTGATCCCAGAATTAAAAAAAAATATATATATATATTCCAGGTAGAAACTCATCAAAATGGAACTTTTAAATTTCTGAGATTAAATATTAAGCAGTCAAAAGATAGAATCATTATTGATCAAGATGTTTAGGTATCATCAATATCAGACAGTTAAGTGGTATATGTGATACATGCTCAGGTGATCATGTCTTGAAAGTGACATGACTGAATGGGAAGAAGATTATCCTGCAGTAGGTTGCCATTACTTTCTGCGGAAGACTGGTTGCCCAAGGCTATAGAACCAAATCTGTCCTGTTATTTAACCCATAACTGGAGGGAAAAGATGAATTAATACCTTTCCCAAGGGTATTCGCGCATAAGTGAATGCAAGGAATTTAACTGGAACTCGAACTAAATTCCCCAATTTATCATTCCAAGCTGATATCCTATGCACCACAACGCACATCCATCATCCATATCACCCAGAGAAAAAAAGAAAAGAGGATACTTGAGAAAAAAAAATGATGAGTTGAATCAGGATGAGATAACAGAATTAAAAAGAGTCACAGATAAAATGTGTGTAATAGCTCAGACATGACCAGATGTATCATTTGATATCCGTAGAATGAGTAATACTGGAAAACAATCTCAAGTGAAGATGCTCTTTGAGCCCAATAAGTTTCTATAAAAAAGAAAATAAAAATCTAAGAGAGGTTCTATCTCTTTTTTAATACTTATAAAACTCTCAAAACTAAACATTGTTATTCTGATGCCTCTTATGCTAGCCTAGAAGATGGATCTTCACAGGGTGGTTTTGTTATCTTTGTTCATGATAGGAAGAACAAAACGGCCCCTGTATATTGGTCATTACAAAGTCCTTTAACCTCAGAAAGTCTTATACTCAGTGAAGCGGCTCATGCTGGTGTTGTAATAGCAACTATGTTACAGTAATTCAATTGCCTAGATTGCATCAAGTTATTTGCAAGTCTCTGATAAGTTCATCAAATCTAGTGAGCGATTGATATCTGTGAGTTGATCTAACTAAAGTAAAGAAATACCAGAAAGGAAAGTCAAACTGAATGGCTCATGAACAATTTGCAGATTGCTTAACAAAGGAAGAGGCCTCATCTGAGATTCAGAGAGACTTATTGCTTCAATGACTATTTTCATTTTTTATAGAACTGTAGTCTTCACAAGTAGACATCAGTGATTTTTAAGTATCAGTTGTCTAACTTTGTATCACATTGATATGCATGTGTCTCCCTTGTTTTGTATTGAATTACTAATAGATTTCCTGACTTTTAGTAAAACAGTGAATTTCTTTTTCAATAAGAGTTGATACTCTTACTTTTTTTCTCATTAACAGGAGTAGGGGCTCAACCATTTTTTCTTGTTTAGGAAGGAGTTCTCAGTCCCTTTCCTCTCCTCAGGTCTTAATAGTGGTGCTGTCATGAGTCTTTGCAATAAGTTGAGATAGAGGCAATGTCTCTTCATACTGAGGGTACCAGGTTGACAGTTTTCTGGTTGCTGCTTCCAACTTGTAGTTATGAGCCGGAACTCTCACATATCATCTTGAGAGGCTGCTCTGATCAACAACTGAATAATATCAAGGTTCTGGCAGTGCCATGTCATGCATGAATGGATGTCCCTGCAAGCACCTCATGTAGCAACCCTGAGGCCACACTATGCTGCTGTCTGCCAGTTCCCTTCTAACACATGTTGCATTTGAAGACTGCATGGCACAGACAAAGGAACTAACTAATTATTTTATTTTATTATAGATGAAAAAAATTTAACTAAGAAACATTTATTTTATTCTGATATAAACAGGAAAAAAGAAAGACAATGTTTTTATGTTGAAAAAAATTTGCTTTCCCAAAGATTGCAAATTGGCTAAAAATAAATATGAGAAAGAGATTACAACTATGATTGTTTTACTTAAGAATAAAATGCATACATATCATATGATTGTTGTTATCCAGAGAGACAGCTGGGAGGTCAGGTGTCAAACTCACCTTGATGATAATAGCAGAGACATTACTAAAACAATTCTCAGCTACGAAAAACGATTAGGGAATTTTGTATTTTTTTTTTTTTTAGACGTATAATTTCCAGCTAAAGTTTTGGTATAGGATAGCTGAAATGAATGGGGGTCATGTGTCAATTGACCTTGTTGAGACATGCCCACAAGATGCTGTCCGTGGCAAAAAAGAACAATTGAAAAACTTTTATTTTTTTTTATTTTCCTAAAATCTTGGGCGAGATGTATCTGATATAATTAGTAATCAAGTGTCAGAATCACAAAACAATTAAAAAAGAAAATTCTATTTTCCTTGTTCCCAGCAAAATGCAAGATAAAACACACCTGCAAAAGATAAAGAGGTTGAAAGGTCAGGCTCACTTTATTGCAAACTATAAACAAAATGAAAAGAGATAAATTTTAATTCATATTTCCATGGATTGAGAATTTAGTCAAAAGCACAGGTTAAGATGATTTGTTGATGGAGGGAAAAGGACAATTAATTAATTACAAGAATGACTGAATTGGAATTTCCCAGAGAAAAATTTGACGTCATGTAATAACTCTGCCCAGGTGGAGGAAGAGGGAAGTCCCTGATTGGATGAAAGAAATAGAAGACGATAAAGAAGTTGACATCATGTGGTAGTTCTGCCCAGACAGAGGATAAAGACAGTCCATGACTGGATGAAAGAAATAGAAGACGATAAAGAGAAACTGATGTCATGTAATAACTCTGCCCAAAGTTGGGAGGAAAAATTGGATGTGTGAGACAGAGACTGGTTGAAGGATAGATATTTGCATAAAAACCCTTATGCGTCATCCCCAACCCAGTAAAAAAGAGACAAGCTAAAGTGAGTTGGAGTTCCAGCCCAGAGATGTGCAGAGATAGATGCCACGCCGTTGGGTGCCAACCACAGAGAAACCTGCCGCCAACCAACCAGAGTTAAAATCAGACATTTCCAGCACCGCATGGAGATGAAGTCAATTCAAATTACCACTGCTGCCAGCCACCCACCATACCCAAAGACAGCACTTTGGCAGTTTCTGTGAAGTCTCCGTGAGGAGTGAAATGAAGTCAGCTCGAGTTGCCACAACCTTAAAACTCCAACTGAAGAAGAAGTGATTTTGCAGACAAAGTTTTGAAATTGCCAACCAAAGTTTGAAATAATAATAACCAAACTTATCTGTAGAGGAAGAGAAGAACAAAAACCTTGATGATAACAATAAAAAGAAAAACACTTTGCAAAGTAGTACTTAAGGAAATTAGTCAAAACTTTCATTCTGTCGCTAAATTAATAGGGACAGGGTTTGGGAAGAAGATGATTGGTGATTATTTTTCTCTTGTTTCTTTTTGTATATAAAGACTATTTACAGTTTATGCTGGTATCATTCATTTTATTTTTGGTGCAGTTTTTATTTTCACAATTGTGCGTGCGTACCCAGCTTGGTGGTGATACTAACAGTGAGAATTAAGCGTAACTCTCTTGAGATCCAATTCGCAATGTGGGTGGAAGAGATTACAGTTGAAGAGGTCAACCCAAGGACCAGCTGCTGTGTCGACACCATCAACGACTGATGAGTGTAAGCTGACAGCTTGTTCTCAGACCAGGATTGATCTTGACACAAGAGACAACAAGCTACAAATGCTCCGATGGTACACAGTGTCACACTACTACTACTACAACTACTCTAGGCTTCTCCTTAGCAATAACTCAAAAAGATGACCATAAAGGATCAAAGATATAAAACTAAACCGGGCAAACAAAAGCACCTAAATCCTACAACTAACCTTAACCCCTGAGTATTTCTTTCTTTAACATTCTTCGTATTTGTACTGACTTTTGCAGTGTGAAATCATTCCTCATTAAAAAATCCCCCAGACGTCCTAACTCTCCATGAAACTAACCTTAACTTTGCAAACCCCTCCTCTGATTTCTCAATTCCTGGTTACCTTCCTCTTTTTAGGAAGTAATCTAATGTTCACATGAATAGACTTGAAGTTCATGTCCATAAATATCTCCCTCTGGCTAGGGAGTTCTCTCTTGAATCTCCAGGTCGTTCTTACATGTGTCTCAGTCTCTCTTTATTAAACTCAGTCAGCTCTATCATCTTTCTTTACCACTCAACTTCCTCTCACAACTGTTGCGTATTTCTGACAATATAGACAAGGCCATTTCTCTACATCTGTTCACAAAAATATATGGTGTTTAGTGACTAATGCCCATCATGTCAAGTGGCTTAAATACTTTCACTGATCTTGCTGGTGTCCAAACCCTGAACTTCTTAATCACTCAATCTCACACGCAAGTGCTGGACTTCCCCACAGGTTTCCACAGTAATGCTGAAGAACAAGCTTCTCTTCTAGATCTCTTCTTTACTTCAATCCCTAACTCATGTCACACTATACAACTCTGCCATCTTGGCAACTCTGTTCATGCAATGGTAGCAATAAACATCTTTTTCTGCTCCCCACTAATACTCCTCCATGCTCTTTTTTTTTTTTTATAAGCGTTTCACCCCGAGCAAGGCATGTCACTGCCACTACTGTGCAGGGGGCTACGTAGAGTGGAGAAAGGCTGATTAAATATAGGAAATGACAGAGGGTGGGTGATAGGCGGGTAAGGATACCGAGAATGAGGGTTGGGTAGATGAGAGTGTTGTGAGAATAGTTGGGAGTTAGTGTGATAGGAGGTGTCTATTGACCCTACATTTAAACACCTGGAGATTGTAACTGTCGGGAAAGCAGACTTGTGGAAGGGAGTTCCACAGGCGGGAAGCACGAGAAAAGAAGCTGTTGGAGTAGAATTTACGGTTACATCTTATTTGTTTAACGGTAAAAGGGTGGGACCTAGTTGCTAATCTAGTATCTCGTGTAAATTCGTGCTTAGGCGGCACCAGTGATCTAAGCTCATCGGAGCAGAAGCCATGAAAGTACTTGTAGAAGAGGCACAGGGAAGCCACATCACGCCGGTGTGAGAGCGGCTGCAGCCGGTCTGCCAAGTCAGTATCAACCACGTTACAGATCCTCCTTTGTATTTTGTCAAGAAGCCCAAGGAGAGCAGCAGGGGCACCCGACCAGATATGGCAGCAATATTCAATACACGGGCGGATGGTAGATTTGTATATATGCAGAATAGATTCAGGTGGGAAAAATTTCCGGGCCCTGCACAGGGAGCCCACTTTCATAGCAGCAGATTTGGCAATGGATTCAATATAGTCATTCCATTTGAGGTCCGCCGAGAGTGTAAGGCCAAGGAGGCTTAGTATTTTACTCTCTGGGAGGCTAGCCTGTCCCATTCTAATGGGAGGTAGATGCGATTGTCTATGGTGATTAGTTGATAACAGCTTTGTTTTGGTGGCATTGAAATTTACCAACCATTTCCTACCCCAGGCCACTACGGATTGGAGGTCCCTTTCAAGTACGGCAGCGAGGTTCACTTTGTCGTCCAGACCTGGTTTCTGATCGATGCGGGAGTAGATTGTTGTGTCGTCGGCATACATGCCAACTTGGGATCTAATGGTGTCGGGGAGATCATTAATGTAGATCAGAAAGAGCGTGGGACCTAGGATAGAACCTTGAGGGACGCCCGCGTTCGTCTGGTAGTTTTGGGAGGCATGCCCATTTAATACCTTCTTCAGTGTGCGGTTAGAGAGGAAAGACTGGATGAGGTCAAACAGATGTCCAGTTATCCCATAGCTCCGCAGTTTGCACAAGAGGCCAGCATGCCAGACCCTGTCGAATGCTTTGGAGATATCCAAGGCAACGGTTCGGGCTTCACCATTCTTGTCAAGTGCCCGGTATATGTATTCGGTAATGGTCGTTAGCATATCAGCAGTAGACCTGGTGAAGCGAAACCCATACTGTTTGTCAGAGAGAAGCCCGTTGGCCATAAAATGCTGAGTCACCTCGGCGTTGATAATGGCTTCGAAAACTTTGCCAAAGATTGGAAGAAGACTAATAGGACGGTAATTGGCGGGGTCTGAGGGTTCGCCAGAATTCTTAAATATAGGTACTACGCAGGAGGATTTCCAACAGGCAGGAAAGCAGGAAGCAGATAGGCAGAGGTTATAGAGTTTAGAGAGGACAGAGGAGAGTTCTGGGGCACATTTCTTCAGTACTATGACTGGGATTCTGTCACCGCCGCTCGCTTTGTGTGGGTCACGTTGCGCAATTATCTTGGCGACCAGTGAGGGTGTAATGTGGACGTTATTTAGTTGAGCCTTAGTTCTGGGTGGGAAGTCTGGTGTAGGTATTCCTAACGAGTCCAGTGTCGAATTGGTTGAGAATCTACAGGCAAAGCATTCAGCCTTGTCGGCTGGGGAGGTGAGAACTTCAAATTCATTGATTAGTGGGGGTATTGAAGTCTTGTTCCTGCTGAGCACGCTTTTGCAGAGACGCCAGTAATCTTTGGAGCCAAACTTAGAGGATGCTATGCGTTGCCTAATTCTGGTAGCAAACGCCCTCTTGGCTTCGTTCAGTACTTTTTTACACTTGTTCCATGCTGAGGTGAAAAGGCGCCTGTTTTGGTTCGACGAGCAGCTTCGACAGAGCCGGAAGAAATGGTTCCGGTGGGCAATAGCGGCCGAGCAAGCGGGTGAGAACCAGGGGGACGAATTTGGTTTTAGTTGGAATTTTCTGGCAGGGACAAAAGCATCGATGCCAGCCTTAACCCAAGAGGAGACTTCGGAGGCACAGTCTTTGACAGGAAGATCGAAGACGTTGTTCCAGGGGACGTCGCAGAGGAAGTCCCTGAATGAGTCCCAGTTGGCTCTTTGGTAGCAGTATGATATTCTGCTGGTCTGGTTTCCTTGGGTAGAGTTAGTGTGGATTGATATGTTTACGGAGACTACGGCGTGGTCAGAGTTTCCGAGGAGGCAGAGTTGCCTGGTAGTGCAGGAGTCTGGGATGGAGGTAAAACAAAGGTCGAGTAAAGAGTCCATTCCGTTAGGGTTTTTAGAGAAATGCGTGGGGAAGTCCACCACTTGCGTTAGAGCTTGGGCTATTGAAAAGTGCATGGTGCGGATCCCAGCAAGGTCGGTGGCTGAGTTTTCAAGCCACTTGGTGTGGTGGGCGTTAAAATTGCCAAACACAAATATATGGGCAGATGGGTGAGAAGAAATGGCCCTGTCGATGTTAGTAGAGATGCAATCAAGTAACGTACAGTCAGAGGAGGAGGGGGAGCGGTAGAGGAAGAAGAGATAGCTAACCGAGCTTAGAAGTGAGAGACGGAAGCACATGAAGGAATGATCAAGGGATTCAAGAAATGTGACCCTGGCTAGGGGGAGTTGTTCGCTGACATATACACCAAGCCCATGCATATGGACATTGGAGTCCTTCCTGAAGAGAGGAAGGTAACCAGGAACGAACAGCTCTGAAGAGGGGATAGAAGGGTCAAGATTAGTCTCACATATAGCTAAGATATCGGGTGAGTTAGTTAGAAGGAAAGACTCTACACTATTAAAGTTACTGCGAATACCTCGTATATTTGTGAAGGTAACGCAGATAGGTTTGGGCGATTTACGACTAGCTGGTTTAGGCTTGCTATTTTGTTTGTTTAATTTCATGCTGGTTATAGTTGTGGATAGAGAGAGGTCTAGAGTAGGGTCAGATGGTTGTTAATTGCAGCAGGTGAAGGATGGTGAATGGCGCCGCCTGCAGCATAATGTGGCCTCGGGGTTGCCCATTGGAAATTCATGCAGGGACGCCTGTCCATGCACGAAATGGCACTACAGGAACCCCAATATTATTCAACTGTTGATCAGAGCAGCCTCTCGAGACGCTACGCAAGAGTTCGGGCTCCTAACTACCAGTCGGAAGCAGCAACCAGGAAACTGCCAACCCGGTACCCTCAGAATGAAGAGACATTGCCACCATACTCACCAACTACAAAAAGCTTCCAGCCAAACCAACAAAGACCGAAAAAGAGAGAGATGAACCGGGAACCCCTTCCTAAACAAGAAACAAGGCGATCACCTCTACTCCTGTCCAAAAGAAGGGGGTGGAGTGTGAGACCGGGCGATAGAAGGTACTATCTACTCCAATTAAAAAAAAAAGAAAGAATAAATGTGTGCCTGAAGTTAACTAAGTTTTAACTTAGTAAAAGTCAAACCTAAATTTGATAATTAAGAACAATTTACACAAAAATTAGGCAGAAAAGATAAGAACCGAAATAAAATAAAATAAAAAATACAAATCAAAATAAATAAATAAATAATTCAAAAAATAAGATCACACTGGCTAAACTCACCAAGTTGCAGGCTGGCTGACAGAAAAAAGTTAAGAAAATTTCAAAAATTATCTTCATTTTGTTTCTTCTATACTGTTCTGGAAAGTTTAACTTACCTTGAGTAAGCAGTAACAGACAGTAGTGTGATGGGGGGGATCACCTCAGAGCCATGTGTCCAGTTAGCAAGGGAGAGAGAGAGAACAATAAAATAAAATAAAAAAAAACAAACATAGCCGGTCTTAGAATTCCTACATATAACCAAAACCCTAATATACCAAACCTAAATTTGATAATTAAGAACAATTTACACAAAAATTAGGGAGAAAAGATAAGAACCGAAATAAAATAAAATAAAAAATCTTTCTGTTAAGAATGTGTAGACTGGGACTTCATATCATCCCTTGCAATAAAGTTTTTAGTCTCTCTGTTCAAAACTGTGTCTCTGAGAGCTCCTGCTGGGTGAAAGCCAGCATCTATGCTTTCATTCCAGATAAAAATTTCCAAATTAAATCTAGTTCATCTCCTTAGTTTTCACCTGCATGCTCACAGGAATCACTTCTAGTTGTACTGGAGTGACATGCCTGATTACAATAGACATCTCTTTGTCTTTGCTCATAATGAATGCAAGCATATCCTAAATGATGCAAAGTTATTTTGTTGATAGAATGAAACAACGTATAGCATCTCGCAAGTTCGGGTCTAGAGATTATTGGTGGCTCTGCAACTGTGTACTGAACTGCAACAAACCCTCAATCTCTCCTTTATTCAATCAAAGTTCTCATATCTACTGCAGACACGGTTGAATGTTTTGCTCACGAATTCTCTAAACTCGACACTTGACTTGTTTGAAGTATCCACACCTGATTTTCTCACTAGAACAGATATCCAATTGAGTGAGATATGCATAACCCCTATCTGTAGTCTCATATCATTTCAAAATTAGACTCCCATTAGGCAAGCTGAGATAATGGAATCACAGTTATCATTCTCAAGAAATGTGCACCTGAGCTGGCTCCAGTCCTCTCCAAAGTCTTCAACTATTGCCTTTCAGCATCCTCATCTGTAGTTCTTGATTTTAAGAACTCTGGTGAACCCTCTGACCCCTTTAACTATCACCCTATTACCACTATCACCTTACCACTTTTCAGCAGAGTAGTTGAGGCTCTAATCAACGTTAAACATCTCACTTCTTATGACCTACTCTGACAAACAATATGGCTTTTGCTTCGCTGAGTCTACTACTGATGTGCTAATGGCTATCACTGAATATGAGGCTCTTGATAAGAACTGCAAAGTCTGAGCTGTTGCTATAGATATCTCAAAAGTGTTTGGCATGTTGATCTTCTGGGTTAGCTCCGGGATTATGGTATTTCTGAAAAATTGTTTGATGCAATCTAATCATTCCTATTGGCTTGTGAAATAAAGGTTAATTTGAACGGGCAAGCTTCTAGATACTTTTAGCTTCAAATTTTCTAGCCAACTTTAATTTGCAAAAAATTTAAATGAAGTGTCAGTTGCTATCTACTGTCCTGATTACTCATTTGTTTTCGCTCCTTAGCAATGTTTTTGATTTTAACTGTTCCACACTCATTCACCCCTTGTGTCTCAGTGTCTTTACTGCCTTGTCTTTGGTGATTATGATAAAAACAAACAAAAAACATATACTTACTTGCAGGGCAACTGCAGTTTAGATTGTTTTGACATGAACCATCATTAGTACAAATTTTTGTCAAGTTGCATTTATCATTCACCCTTACTGAACATAGGTTCCCAGTAAAGCCTTCATTGCACCTGCAAATACAAATATATATATATATATATATATATATATATAGTGTTAAGCTGTGATGATGCTTAGCACCAAAATTGCTGCATTTTTAGTGGTTTGCTGATAAAAAGATATTTGTCAAACAGGTTTTTTGTTGTAAAGTGCTCAATATTGGGATAGAAATAGAGCATTAATAAGATTAATGTGGAGAAATTTGTCAATTAACTGAGCGGAGTTATACGAACTTCAAAGTTTTGTGTGAGTGTTATTATGTCAGGGCTAAATTTTCAATCTGCTGTTGTATCTCGGTTATTTTCTTATTTATATGAAGCTTGGTGTAATTCGATATTTTGGTATGGACATAGTCTACAGGTAGTTGTTTATGATTGCTTTTGCTGTGTTGACTTTTTTAATGTTGAATTATTTGTGTCAATTCGTTTTCATTGCTTTGTATTTTTAAATGAACAACTATTTATATGCACAATAAAAAACAAAAACAGAAAACTTAAGAAAACCTGATGTCCAGCAGGACTTGTAATAAAATGAATTTTTTTTACTAATTAATCTCTTTTTCTCTTCAGTAGGAGTAGACAGCTGTGCCTATCATTTGGTTCAAATTACTTGCCAGTCTTTTCAACAGGAATATAAATTTATCTTTGTTTCCTATTTAGAATCAGCTTTCCAGTTCTTTCTAAAGGTTTTTCATTCTCTTTCACTCTCATTAGCCACTTGCATCTTAGTGGCATTGTTGCCTTGCTTGAAATAAATTGATTTAAAAACACAAAACAAACAACATCTGATCTGGTGTGCTTTGACCACTGGACTATGAAGACCTTCACTCTTAAGCAAGATGTTATTTTTCCATTAAATCACATTTACTTATCCAAATCTTTTTTCAAAATGTGTATCTGTTCAGTTTACAAAAGGAAGCAAATTCTAAAGAATTAATGGATTTTATTTTTTATCTGATAGATTTTTTTGACAGCATAGTCTCTTTTCAAATCAAGAAAAGCTTTATCAGTCAGTTAGTTAAGTACCATATGCGAAACACGCTTGGGCGATCATGTCTCGAAAGAGACGTGACTGACTGGGCAGAAGATTATCCCGCAGTAGGTTGCCATTGCTATCTGCGGTAGACTGGTTGCCGACCAAGGCTATAGAACCCAATCTGTCCTGTTATTTAACCCATAACTGGAAGGAAGATTAGCAGGTTACTTATTTGAACTTTTCTTGATTATATCTAATCTATTGAGTTCCTGCTAACCTAGAAAAGCAATCATATAAAATTCATATATTTTAGTTATATTCTCATTATTATTATTATTATTATTATTCAAACTTATGTTTTTATCTTGACTGTTTTAGCCATAATGTTTTCCTCATGTACAATCTGCCAACAGTTAAACACAAGAATGGAAGTATCACCTCTAATCTGGATTGCATATAGTATGTGAACCTGATAGTACTTCTGCAATAGTCCTTAAGAAATGTGCTCATGAACTGACTCCTGTTCTCTTTAAGATTATTGATTCCAGTCATGCTAGATAAGTTTTCTATCCAGAACTTATTTCACATATTTATAAATCTAACATTCGAGGAATGCATTGAATATTGCTGCTACTATATATTTACAGAATCTTAATTAAAACCAAAGAAGATTCTGCAATGTTATTGGTCCTGACCTTGCATCTCAGATTCAGTCTCTTTCCCACTACCATAATATAGATTGCCTTTTCTGTAAATACTTTCATGGTAATTGTTTTGACAAACTTTCCTCTATGATACCTAAACTTTATAATTTGTGATAAGGTCTTAATTTACAGTAGAAATAGCTAGACGTAACCATAATGTAGCCTCCCTCTGCCTTTTCTATAAAAACTTTCATGATAATTGTTCTGATGAGCTTTCCTTTATGGCACCTAGACTTTATGATTGGTGGCAAGGTCTCATCAATTTACAGTTGAATTGGTTAAATGTAATCATAAGTTCTTTGCAAATAGTCTTTACTTGCATTTTTCAACTCCAGCTTTTTGCTTTCCAGGCAACTGTGATATTACGAAACTTAAATGCAATATCAATCTTTTTCTTCTGCCTGTCTGTCTTCTCAATCTCTTATTTTTCTCACTTTTTTTTCTAATTATTTTGCATTGATGGCATTATTGCATTGCTTGGAGGAAAATAATAAAAAAAGGTGTCATAGTTTTTATGAATTTCCGTTAAATTTAACACCAACAGTTTGGTCAATGAATGCTGAATATTTCCTTACAAGGAAATGGCTAATCTCACCATTACCATTTTCCTTCAATAGCATGAACAGATGAAAATTTTTGGAACACATAATGAGGAAAAAAGGTTTATGAAATTTGATACTCACAAGACATATTGAGGCAAGAGAGAAGCAGTGAGTAACCTTACTAGCAGAGCAGATTATGACTTTTCATCATCAACATCGAAGAAATTAAAAACAAAGCCACCAGGTGTCGCCAAAAATTGAGGTGAAAGTTGGTAATACAAGAGTGGAAGCCAGACATTAGTAGAAGTATATTGTAGCTAACAGTGAAAACTTGTAAAATGCCCAGAGCAATATTAACCTTTAATGGTTGATAGAATAATTAATGGAATATCGACTCCTTATGTGGCAGTAATTTCTTTGATATTGGCTCACTCTGTCATGCTGGGTCTTATATTCAATGGGTGCCAACGTCATGCAACCCAAGACAAGATGGTCAATCGTTTCTGGATATTTATCACAGAATTTGCTTTTTGGGTTAACACAATTTTTCAATGTTATCATCATTATTAATTCAAGTGTGTCAGTCAGTCAGTTAAGTGCCATACATGATACATACTTGGGCGATCATGTCACCAAAGAGAGATGACTGGGCAGAAGATTTTCCTGCAGTAGGTTGCCATTACGTTCTATTATTTGACCCATAGCTGGAGGGAAGAGAGATTAATATCTTTCCCAAAGGTATTTGTGTGAAAGTGATAGCAATGAATTCAACTGTAACTTGAACTCGGCTCTCCAATTTCTTGTTCTGGGCCATCATCCACTGCACCACAAGTCACATCCTGTTCAAGTGTACTTTTTGTAATTCTATTTCATAATTTTTTATAAATTGAAAAATATCTGGCCACAGACAGCTGAATTTATTGTATTTGCAACCTTACTGGTCATTTTGGTGACTGAAAACTCTGTTGAAGAGTTAGTTTTATCTACCTACATTTTGGAGGCATGGTGGAGAAATGGATAGCGACTCAGATTGAGGAATCAGAGAGCCAAGTTCAAATTCCAGTCAGATTCATTACATTTATTTATGTGCTAATACCCTTAAAAAGGTATGAATCTATCTCTTCTTCCACCAGCTATGTGTAAATAGCAGAATATACAGAGTTCTATAGCCTTGGGTGGTAACTGTTCAAGGACAAGGGAAACTCAGAATTCAAACCAGCCTGGAGAGGGTTGAGCCCTGCCAGGCTATTGTGCTGTCTAGTAACATAGAAGAAGCCATCAATTGATCTGATATGTCTTAACCACTCAACCACAAATGATTTCATAGTCTGTAAAAATTTCATAGTCGAGTGATTAAGATGCATCAGATCAATTGATGGCTTCCTCACAGGTTTGAATTCTGCCAAATGACATATATTTTGATTACAAAATTTCTAAAAAAATTATCAGGCTGGAGAAGATATATATCTAAATGTATATTTAATTAAAAACTGAATATCTACTCAAATACAAGTATCTATTAAAAATAATATTCAAACAAATAAGTTGGTTGTTAATCCATTTCATAAATCTCTGGAATGTTCCATAAAATATATGTTGGTTATAATTTTGCTGGTAATATTAATGTTGTCAACTATATTATTAGTACAAATATCAATTTTTTTTATAATTCTTGGTTAAATTTTTAGTAAATAAAGAATTGTAGTACTGTGTTGCAGTTATATAGTAATTATCTGTTTTGTCAGAATGTATGTTGAACACAAAATTAACAGTAATTCCTTCACTGAAGACATTTTCTCTCAGAATAGTCATTACTGTAATACAGCC